>JAHWFO010013951.1:905416-953200 GCA_023313115.1 Rhysida immarginata
TGACTCATCCTGTACAATATTAAAGAGAAAATATAAACATTCCTAACTTCAAAATTACAATTAGAAAAAAGGGAAGGAAAAATTTCGCGACCTGGCCTCCAGCCAGAGACCACGAGTTTCGCTGCCGCTGCCCTAACCAATTAAGCTATCGCGGACAATGAACCTCAATGCTGTTATAATGTATCCTTATGGACTTACATGAAGTCAGAAAACAGCCTAACTGACCGAGCAGGGCCTCCGACTAGGAGGTTGGGAATCTTCCTTACGCCTAAACCACAAAAAAATTGATGGAAAATTGCGATAAGATTACAGGTTTTACAATTAATATTACACACTTGGAAAAGTTACAATTACAATTTAGTAGAATTAATAAAACTGCTGAATAATAATGGCTTCGAACAAAGTATTAATAATGAATAAACATAATCAATGTTCAATACTCAAAGAGAAGTGAAAATTCTGAAGATAATTCTAGAAACAAATCATAATTACAAATAAAAAAAGGAGAAAGAAAAATTCCGCGACTCGGAGTGACTTGTTTGAAGAAATTTTATTTCTTTTTGAGTATGATTTCTCATAAATTTTTTTGTCTCCCTTAGGGGTAAGGAGGATTCCGACCTTCGAGCCGGAGGGGGTGGGGTGCTTTTTCAGTTGGGCGGTCTTGTGACTTCATGGAAGTCCATAAGGATACATTATAATAGCATTGTGGGTTCATTGGTTAGAGCAACGACAGCGAAAGTTGTGGTCCGTGGTTCGAGTCCAGGTCGCGGAATTTTTTCCTTTCCCGTTTTCTAATTATTTTAATTATGCCTGTTTGAAGAATTTTCTTCAGGATCTTCACTTCTCTTTGAGAGTCTTATTATAAAAATATAATATAGAAAAGCAATAGTCACAAACATAAAAACAAAAAATTTACCACTATCTCTTTTCAAGTAGAGAACGTTACTTTTTCTAGATGTTTAGACTTTACCGATCTCCGAGATGTTGTTTGTCAGTCTGCTACATTTAATAAGTTTCTTTTGCCCTACAGAGCTTATCAGTTATGTATATGTTTTAATGTTCTATACTAACATCCAGTGGGACAACTGCAACTGTTCTACACTTAAAGGCCAAAACCATGGGATAGCAATATGCAAATTGAACACTGCGGTCATATGCACATGACGACATTAACTAATCCGAAACAGCATATAATGGTTGCGCCCATGGATACTTTATCTAGTTGTATCCGTATCCCTGTGATCATGCCAAGGCGACGAGAACTGTCCGAGTGACATGCCATTTCTGAGGTTGTTCGGGAATTCAACATTCCGCAATCCACGATGTCCCCTGTGTACTACCTTCTGAATGGTATTGCTAACCACCCACCATGAACATTGTAGTGACCCATTAAGACTGCTCTCCGACCGTTACCACCGGCATCTAGTAGAATTGTCGATTCTAATGAAAAGCCACAGAACATGAAATTCAGTTTAGGCGCTTCCAGGTGTATAATCAGACGGTCGGTGCGCGTGTTTTAACATCCATGGGTATGGTTGCAGAAGACTCACTAGAGTACCACTGCTAATGCAACAATAGCGGATACAGCGCCTCATCTGGACTCATGAACATGATTCGTGGACCTTGGAAGACTGGATAGGGTTGTCATTCGACGAATCACGGTTCCAGCTACATTGGTCTGATGGTTCTTGTGTCGCGTAGACCCCATGAAGCCATGAATCCAACTTGAAAACAAGGCACAAACAGGCGCCGTCGTTTCGTACCAGTGAATCAAACATGGATTCATTACGACCATGAACAGTAAAAGCAATGCGTTGCAAGCGGGTTGCTCCAAGTAAGTTAAAACCGTTTCTTGAACTGGAAAGGTTATGAACACCTTCATTTGTATCCTCTCTATTCTCCAGATTGGATATAAGTTCTATTAAAAACTTAGAAACACATGTTTAATATTTTTATTGGGCCCCCCCCTTTGGCGCCAATTACAGCATGTATGCAGATTGGCATAAAGTCAATGAGCTGTTGAAGCATTTGTAAGTAAGTGCAAGTCTTAGCCTTTGTTCCCATAATTTGTTAGAAGAGGAACTAGCTGTCGAAGCATTTTATGTCGTTCTAACATATCCCAAACATTTTCTATGGGATGAGATCTGGGGGCAGGGTGGGACATGGTAAATCACTGCTGAACCAACTATGTACGATGACAGAGGCATTGTCATCCATGAAGAGGCTGCAATAAAAATACAGCATTGCAGGATGGACTTAGTTGGCAGCAATGTTCAGGTAATCCGTAGGAGGCACCCGAACGATGGACACGTGATAACTGGAAGGCACCCGACGGTAGGCAGAGGGTTTCGTGGGAACTTTGCAAAGATAATTCAAGGTTCTAGTGGCGTGTCATGTATGAGGCTTCTTCTGCTGGCATGGAACAGGTCCTCTGATATCCCTGAAAGGTCGGATGGGTCTATCGAACACGTAGACAACACCTGCCATTTAAAAGGGGATCCAATAAAATATTAAGCATGTGTTTCGTCGGCTCGTGTGGGTGTGTGTATAAAAAATTTTAGATACAAGTTGCGCCAGTTCGTTCTTTCTTACGTGTAAAACAGTCTTAAGTGCTTAATTCATCAATAGCGTTGGAAATCTATTCAAATCTTTCTTCGTTATCGCTTTTCTTCGTCTTTCCTCGCATTTCCCTTAACATTTTCTCTTTTAAGTCGACTCCACTTAATTCGCAAAAAACAGGATTGTCGCCTGTGATTATTCTTGTTAACGTCGCCGCGTTTTCTTCTTCCTCATACTCAGCCACAGTCACACTTCGCCCTATGACAACTACAATCCCAACGACTCTGATTAGATTAACGTTCCATCCACATTTTCATAGTGCTTTCTTAAAATCTCTTTCCTTTCTATTTCTTCTTCTTCTTCTTCTTCTTCTTCTTCTTCTTCTTCTTCTCTTCCCTCGCAGAGGAGAAGAAAAGAACCCTCCTCTTCCATCCGTCCCCCAAAACAGCGCCATGTCGTCGTCGTCGTCGAGTGTTTATTCTCTGTGGTCGCGGCAGTGAATCTTCGGTGAGACATTTTCGTGCCACCTAATGTGACATTTGAAAATGATCTCGGCATCCTGGGAGCGAACGACTCCCGTCAGCTGTGAAGAGTGTCTGTTTGATTTTAATTAGGATTTCATGCACGCGTGCAATTGCGTTACGACTAACGAGAAATGATGATCATTTCATTAAAGCTCCCAAGATTCATTACATTTTTTCCTTCTTGTCTCTTATACCCCACTCTTTTTCTTCTGGAAAAATAAAAAAATTGTACTCCATAAAAATCCAAAGAAAATCTTCGCCATCTTAACAGGGGCTCTACACTTAACAAGCTAATCCACTTGATCCCCCTTTTTTGGAGCTGATAAACAAGTAATAACTCAAATCTTATTTATTTTTTTTTACAATCACTTCAGGTCGTTCCCTCCCTGAGTAAAGAAGATGGCAATAAGCGCGAGGATAGATAGATACTCGAATAGATAGAGAGCAACAGTGAAAATGTCTCTCCAAAGACAAATGACGCATGGTCTTGTAGGGGAGGAAAAGGTTTAAACGCAATTCCCGACACGTTCCCCGACACTAGATTTCTTCGAATACGCGCTCTGAATAAATGTGTGTTTGTTAAAAGAAAATGCCTCGTATTTAATGCCCTGCATTTAATTCCTAAAACTCCCGTTTCAAAAGTCTGCGGGCGTCTTCCGTCTTTTATCATCTTAAGACATTACATAAAGCAAAATAACACCCTCACAAAACGACAAACAAACAAGGCAACAGCGAGATTGGGTTTGTTCGCTGGAATTAGCAAACAAGCTTTTAAGATTTACAGAGGAGAATACATTTTCTCCTCTGCGGGCTCTCTAAATGAAGCGAAGGGGAAATCTTTATGTCGATGATTATGCTCCAAAAAGGAGCCAAAGAGAAAAATGTGTATCAAGTGTATAAACCTCCTGCTTGGCTCGGCCTTCTTCGCCGCTCCAAATTTCGACGAATTTCTAGGCGCTGGAAACTATCTTTTCCGACACCGTCCGATGCATATTCATGCAACTTGGGCAAATATGAATTTCATGAAGGAGGAGAGTTTCTAGTTAAGTTCGTCCGCCAAAACGCTCACGGAATATTTCACCTCAAAAGCAACGATCTGAAGAAAAGACAGTACAAGGAAGAAGAGGGTGGGGGGGGGGGGGGGCAGGACAGCAACCTTTACAATTTTCTTCAAGCGCAAAGAGAGATAAAATTTTCGATAATGTTTTTTTTTATTTTCAAAACTGCATCTCAGATCTGGGATATCTCAGATATGTATCCACCAAAAATCACGACTACAAATTTGGCATTATTTTACGTGAATGCACGAGAAAAACAACAAAGGCCACCTAAATCTAGGGTTTAGATTCTTATTGCTGCTTTATGATGTGGGTCACAAAAGACAGTTAATTAACCTTAAGGAATTTTTTTTCTAACATGTATGAACATGCATCTTTGAAACATCAGTTACTTAAAATGTTACATAAATCTGAAAAAAAATCTGTCCTACATGATTTGCATCCTCATACCTATTTCTTTGAGAAGATTCTAAAATAAATGAGAGTTTACAGTAGTGAATAACCAGCGGTAAATGAGAGTTTACAGTGGTGTCCACTCAAATCAAAATTTGAGCACCATTGCTTTTTGAATTCAAACTGGGTCGAAATGCACTTGAGGTATGCCGAAATGTATATCAAGCGTATGGAAAGGATGCCTTATAAACAAGAAGAGCTGAGTTTGGTTTTCGAAATTCCGAGATGGAGATGAATCGCTCGAAGATGCACTGAAGGCACTCATTGAAGCTAATCCACGACAAATTTATCATGGATTAGCCAGACAACTCTGTGACAGCCAGACAACTATCTTCGCATACAGGGAAACCTTGGATAAATACACTGAGTGGCCAGATTGTTATGACCACCTGATGTTTGTAGGCAAATTAACTATGATTTAGCGCTGAAGTTGCTAGAGGGCCAGACCATTATAAATAGGGAAGTAGGCTGTTATCACGACAGTAGAAGTAATTTGTTTCTGAAGATATGGGTAAACGACGCGATTTAATAGCTTTTGAACGTGGGATGATTGTTGGCGATCGGAGCCATAGAGCGAGTATCAGCAAAACTATTGCATTCGTTAAATGTTCGAGAGCAGCTGTTGTTAAAGTGTTTAAAGACTGGACTGTCAGCCGAAAATACTGGGTCTGAACGTGCGAGTTGTGGCCGTCAGCGACTAGTCAATGTTCGAACAGAACGGAGAGTGGCAAGAAGGGCAACAACAGTGCATCAAATTATTCCGGATCTTAATCATGGATCCTGTCAAATGATCTCTGAACGCAATGTTTGCCGTACACTGTATCGTATGAGTATGGAAGCCGAAGGCCTGTTCGGACATCTTTGCTGTCTGCAATTAACAAGATAAAACTCTCCAATTCGCACAGGAACACAAGGAATGAACAATGGAGCATTGGAAAAAAGTCATGTGGTCCGATGAATCACGTTTCCAGCTGCATCGTGCAGATGTCAGGGTGAGAATGTGGCGAGAATGTGGGGTGCATCGTGCATCCCACATGCATGAGTACAACCCTTCAGGCTGATGGGGACAGTGTTGTGGTTTGGGCATGTTTTTCTGGAATGAATTGAGCCATTTAATTTGTGTGGAACAACGTCTGAATAGCACGACATATCTAAGTATCGTTATTAAGTAGCGGAAGAATGGAGCTACTTATTGTTTTCACAATGTCCGTCTGAGTGTCCGTCCGCCCCCTTCATAATTTCCGTATTTTTTGAGGTAGAAGGTTGAAATTCGGAATGTAGCTTGATATGGGCATGTGCACCTTCGCTATTTAGTCGGTTTTGATTGGCCCACTGGGGTCAGAGTTTCAGGGGCGGAAATTAGAGGGGACCATAAGGTCTATGCGTATTTATGTATACAAAGGAGTGAAATTCGGAATGCAGATTCCTCTAAGCAAGATCAGAAAGGATTCTTATGAAGTTTGGGCCAAATTGTCCCAATGGGGTCGAAATTGTGAGGGTGGCAGTTACTTGATCTTTAGAACTCTGGCAACATATGGCATATCATATATCATTCGATCGGAAATGATAAGAAACGAAAGAAGATAGAGCTCTTTTACACTTTCTAAATACTCCGTTCGAGAAAATCAATATTTCGATTTAAAAAATTGGGGAGGGGGGTTAAAAAGTGAGATAAAAGCGTAAGAATAGATGATCTCAGGGTTTACGCTACTTTCCTATACCTTCCTCGGGAGGATTAACTTCTCGTTGATCATGTTCATCCTGTCATTTGAAACCGTATCCCAATGGAGATGGTTTCTTACAACAAGACAATGCCCCATGCCGCGATGGTCGTATTGTGTAGGAGTGATTTCAAGAACATGAGGGAGACTTTACCTTGCTTAGGTGGCCCCCACAATCACCAGATCTCAATCCAATTGAGCATTTGTGGGACGAAGTTGAAAGATCATATCTCATATCAGGCAGCTGGTTCCACAACGATCATATCTCATACAACTGGACAGTGCTATTCATCAGGCATGGTGTCAGATTCCTTGAATCACCTTTCAACATCTTGTGGTGTCAATGCCAAGAAGAATCGCCGCAGTATTGAAGGCAAGAAGTGGCCCAACGAAGTACTGATGTAGTGGTCGTAATAATTTGGCTACTCAGGGTATATGATCTAGCTTGTTACGGAGATCGGAAGCAGAGCGCCATTGCAAGTCACGTGTGTTCAGGGATTGCGACGAGAAGAGAGCGGAGAGTTTGAATGGCGGTTGCATCGAGGAAAGACGTGGCAGTGGTCGTGAGTGAGAGCAACGGAAAAGATGTAATGTTGCAGCCAAATGAATGCACGTAAACGCCAGTCGGAAAGCAAGTCCGCATGCGCTTCGGGATAACCGGCTAGAGCGCTCTGCGGGAGAGGACAGAGACAGCGAGTCGGCGATAATGGCGTCGTGAATGCGGAGCGTTGTGGTGAAGTGCAACACGGAGAGAAAGACCAAACTCCGTATGTAAAAGGTATTTCATATCGAACTGCCATACTAAGCACAGGAGCCGTTTCTTTAACGCAGAACGTTGCCAGCGTCAACTTTGCTTCATTGACAACGATAGAGGCTGCGTACAGGAGGGAATGGAATTTTCCAGAGAACGGCGACCGGCTGTGTACTATGCAATTTAGCCGGGTGTCAGGCATTTTTCCGTATGGATTAAATGCGTATTGGGCTAGTAATATTTTCCTATGGCTATGTGGAAAGGTTCCGTTAAGTATCCGTAAAATTCGATAATAGTAAAGAATTTTAATTGCGCAGTTATGTTTTGAAATTTTTATCTGCGTAGTTTTTTGTGTGCTATACAGTGAAGTTTCTTCAGTCATTAAATTGTGTTCTTATTGTGAGTTGCAACAAATATCACTAGCTAAGGCATATTCTGTGGATAGTTTAATTTGTTATTTCTTTAATGAAAACGCCTATTTCATTATTAATGAGATGTTTTAAAGGTTGCATCTTTTATGTGCACCTTGCAGGTGACCTTCACGTTAGATAAATTTTTCCATTAGGACTGGCTGAGTTGCAGACATTTATACTTTGGACATTTATATTATTAATTAAGACTTTTGATTGAGGACTTTGATAACTATTCCGGACATGGTTCCGTTTATTTGAAATAAAGCTCTGGGGCCAGTTGAGTAATTCTGTTAGCGAATGTAAATTTGAGCTGGCCCGTGTATTCAGTTATGATTTATTGATATATTTCATAAGTATTAAGCTTTAATTGTTTCACTTGAAGTTGAAGTGCCTTACTTAAGCGGGAGGCTTTATTTATATTTAAACAGTTATTAATTTCCGGATAAAATTTTACCGCAACTTGGATAGATATAAGTTGTTGTAATTCTTATTCGGTTAATTTAGAGTGATTAAGCAATTGGGATAAATTGTTAAATTGTTCCATTCAGATTGCGTTTATTTAGAATGTTTAATTAATTACTTTTGTATCTATTTGATCTGGAGTAATTTATATTTTGTTTACTTGATTATTGCTTTGTGCTATTTTAATAATTTATATCAGGTCGTTCCATATCAAATGTCGGATTTCGAGGCGGGTTCCGCGCTTCAGCACGGTTTCCACGTTTATTAGCAAGTACCCATAACAAAGTGGTACATTCCCAGAGATAATATACTCTATCAGCGACCAGCTGACTGAAATTTGCATGTCTGCGATGATATTTTAATAGCGTTTGAACCCAAGCGAAGATAGTCAATCACTTCATACGAATTACGTGTGATAATGCATTACGAGATCAGGTTGAATCAAACTGCATCCAACGCCTCTAGAACCATCAATAAGGTATTCGGTGTAGGCGCCATAAACGAACGTACTGTCCAACGTTGGTTCCGAAAATTCCGAGCGGGAGTGATGTGCCTGGCAAATGAGCCAAGCGGTAGACCGCTCAATTTTTTGAATGACGCTGATCTGAAGCGATCTGTGGAAGAGGATCCGTTAAAAACTTCGGGACCTTGCAGGGGATCATGCTGTATCAGCGTCGACTGTCAATAGACACCTTAGGACCATTGGCAAGGTGAAAAAGCAGGACATATGGGTCCCACATGAACTTACGGAAAACCAAAAGGGCGTCGATTGGAGGTGTGTACGGAATTGCTTTTGCGCCATGAAGAAGCGGGGATTCTTGATCGGATTGTCACCTGCGACGAGAAGTGGCTCCTATACGACAATAGGAAACGGTCAGCACAGTGGCTGGATGCTGATGAACCCCCGCGACAGTTCCCTAAACCCCCGTTGCACCCCAGGGAGCTCATGGTTACAGTTTGGTGGAACATCCGTACTCTCCGGATCTCTCCCCTACCGACTACCATCTTTTCCAGAGCCTGGGCAATTTTCTCCGGAGGAAAACACTCCTAACCCAAGCAGACGTCGAAAATGCATTCCGGGAGTTTATTGAGTCCCGTGACCATGAATTCTATCGGAGAGGGCTCGAGAAGCTGCCAAATCTTTGGGAGCAATGTTTGGATTGCAATGGGGGTTATTTTGAGAAGCACATGTGAAGATGTCCTTTCCAGAGGGCCATTAAAAATGACCTCCGCAATCCGACATTTGATATGCAACGACCTGATATTAAAATCTTTACTTATCAACACCCTATAATTGTGTGTCAGTGCCTAACTCTGTGTTTATCACAAATTCATTTCTTAACTTATTTTTCCACTATGGTACGTGACATAGCTACAGCGAATAAAGTGCAACGCCTGACCACCTTCTCTTCTTTGATCCAAAGTCATCTGCTTTATTCAAAATGAAAGATCCTCTGTAATGAAATTCATCGGCTTCTAGCAGGGAAACCTCCTAGAATGATCGCAAAGTAAGATATATATACAAAGAAAGTCTTGTTTATTTTTTATAGATAGCAGTTGGAGTAGTGCACTTTCAACACTTAAGTCATTCTGTGGATAAATTAAGAGGATATTTCTTCCTCTCAAGTTAAAACTGTTTTTGACCTCGAAAAAACTGAGGATATTCTTTTTTGTTTCTTAAAAGTTGTTGTAAATGAGTGGAAAAGAGATGAGTAGAATCCAAGGTTGCACTTTGAGGTCAAAGAGCAATGTCAAACCACACACCCAGCACAAGTGTACTGCTATATACTTCACCGGCTCATGAGCAACTCCTCCAACAACAACAACAACCTGCATTAGTAAATCGTTGATTACAGAACAATGAAAGAACGCATACAGCTTTACAGACCCGTTCAAAGATTATGCAGCTTTGCATAATGTTCCGTACTCGACTGGCACCTCTTCCATAGATTATTGGCTAAGCATATACGCACACGGCAGTTCAGAAATCCTTCTTGCCCTGTAAAATATCAGTTGTGAGTGGTCACGCGAAAGGGACGTGAAGGGATTCGAAACAGATTTATTTTATTTATTTTTTTTTATGAGTTATAATCGTTGGACTTTCAACTTTATTTTAGTCTAAACAGAACATTATTATAGTGAATAATTTTGCTATTAATTATTTATAATTGGCTGGGATATCTGGCATTGCCCGGGCTTCGCGTAGAGTGAAGAATAATAATTTGTTCCACTTAAACACCTGCAATTGTTTCGAGTATATAAAAAAGACTATTATGGTTTCTGGCGCTGGGATTCGAACCCCAGACCTCTCAGCCGAGTTCGAGTGCCCTGAGCAGGCAATTTTATTTATATCCAAGCTTTTAATGCTTTAAAGAAAATAATAAATTTGAACTGGAGTTAATGCTTTAAACATAAAAATCAGTAAAAGGGGTTGCGAAAACTCATGAAAAGTCAGTTATGAGGGCATAGAGAATGCTTCGCATAAGCGGTCAAGAAGGAATCAAACTAGACATCTTATAGAACGTCCCTAAAAAATTTTCATTGGATTCCAATAAAAACTATAAAAACTCTAAGATTTTTTTTAAAAATTTGTCAATTATTTTCCGGGATACGGCTTAATCCCAAGTTTCTGGACTGGAATCATGATTTCACGAAAATAACTATGGAATTGAAGCTTCCTTTGCTTTTATTATGGCCTCTAACTCTCCGAGGTAAATTTTCCACCACATATTGGAGCTTAAGAAATTTTCATCCATTTTTCCCTGAGAGCATTGAAGGTTCACTCAGATTGTCTCTCGATTAGACCTACCCCGTAGTCGTTGCTTCATATCATCCGACCGGAGTTCAGTGCTCTTTATATCGGGCCTCTTTGTAGGCGAGTCCATTTCTTCAATCCCTGTCATGTTGATCAGTCTCAAGCTATTACCATAATTGTGTCAGTGCAGAATTGTCCAAAATGTCAAGGTTAACTGCAGACATCATTGTTCCTGCTACTGGAGCAAGCTGGCCCAATCTAAACCCTGAAAAATGACCCCCTTCTCTGAACTTCACATTGATTACCACGCAGTCAAAACGAAGCGTTCTCTGGGCATCCGCCAGACCCGAACACGACAGCCAGAGTTTGTACCGAGATTTGTCACTCCCTAAGACGTGCGTCCATTGTTCCATGGTCATGTTTCGTGAGATATACACTTTCAAAACGTTGATTCTAAAGTCATTACAATCAGCCTGACGACTGAGAGATGGGGCGATAATAAAGTCAGTTCTTTCCCACATATGCACCTTCCAGGGACACTTTTTCCCAACGATGGAAGACTGGCTGGATGTAATTTTTATAGAAGTCCTTCTTTTGGCTGTTGAAGAACTGCTCCACGTCGAAGATGACCTCGTCGTCGTCTTGGAAATGACGTCCATGAAGCGGGTACTTCAGGCGAGGGAAGAGGAAGGAGCCGCTTGGGGCCAGATCGGGTGAATACGGCGGATGGGACAGTATTTAGAACCCCAGCTCCTCCGCAACGCTCATGGTCTCATGTGTGAAATGTGCTCGCGCGTTGTCATTCATCACAGATGGAAGGGCGTCCGCTTCGAGGTTCGTCTTCCACGCTTGTCTGGACGCAGTGGAAACGTCGACGCCACTTGGCGACCATCTATACGATGGGGCTTTGTCATCATCAGCCACTAACTGCTCATGGATTTGTTTCTGTTGTTCCCTTTCAAATACAGGAACCTTATCACGGCTCCCACCTCCAATTTTCCGATGGGCTGCGCCATGTTGCTTTTGTCGCTCTGGCGGCGTTTAGCGGTACTGCACCAAACGCCGTTTGTATCCTCCAGCACTTGGAGGATGTCGCTTCTCAGTTGTACCACGCATTTTCAAAAGCGATCGTTCTTTCATGTTGATTGTTATGACTTTTCTGACCGCCCCTCGTAGAAACCTAAAGTCCTCAATTCCCAGTGAATACTACTGACTGTACTAACAATACTTGAAGTGACACTTCGGAACTGCGTATCGTGTCAAGCGCGCTAGCACTTGGCGGTCTGTCTATCATTTTCTTTAGTTTACTACTTAGTGGTTTCACGGACTTACTCTGCTTGTGATTTCCACTTGATAGTGATGCCATAGTTGAATGACAGAAATCTCCTGTATACAGAGAAAGGACAGAAATAAAGATGAACGAATTTTGAATATTTATTGTAATTTTTTGGCACAAGACACAGCAATAACACTACTCAAGTTACTATAAATTTGCCGACTACATTTTTCCAACGAATTCAGAGCTTTATTAATAAATCTCAGAGTCATTTTCTTCCACTCATCGAAGTAAGCCCATTTAGACTTGTCACTTTGCGATCCCAAGGTTTCTTTTTTAAATAATCCCAAGCAAAATAGCCCGTGGGGGCTGCGTCTGGAGACTGGGACATCCATTTGTCGTACTTCACTTTTCTTTTTTCCAAGAGTTTTCTGGGTTGCATGAGCAGGGGCAGAATCTTGGAGAATGTGATTGCCTTTCGGATATAACTTTCGAGCATTGGTGTCCAAAAACGATTCGATAATCTTGTTGGTATAATTAATCTGTGTTTATCTTAGTTTCAGGCATAAAATTCGCAACGCGTTTTGTCATTATACAGTATAAAATTCCTCTTCACACCATGATGGCTTTGCAATGTGACGGTTTTTTGTTGTCAGTCGTTCGAGGCTTTAGTTTCCCATTTGAACTGTAAAAACCCTTCTCTGTCCCCTGCAGCCCGTTACATAGAACCAGTAACCATGCCTCGTCGGTGGTAATAATGATTTTCAAATTCTTCAGAAGAAACCTGTACAATGGCAGTGACCTCTGGCGCCTCTTGTCAATATTGGCTGCTGAAATACCATGAACTTTGTTTTTTTTTTCTCATTACCACATTGAATGTATCCGAAATATGATACCTGATTGTTGACCTAGGAAGAAGGTTCAGCAGTCTGGCTATACTTCTTTGGCTCGGTGGGTTTGGAGATTTTAGTATGTGCCTGAGGCGTTTTAACTTACAAGCACTCACGCCAATATGATATCCAGCTTTTCGTCTTTTCTTCACTGCTGATACCGTGGTTACAGTGGTTTCTTTGGTTACTTTTCTCAGCTTGGATATTGTTCCTACGCTCACCGTATGATTTGAATGTTTTACAAATGTTTTATTTGTTTTAATTATTTGTGAAGTGTACCATTTCATTGTAAAAGCTGCTGAATTTTGTCTTTTATTATGGGGGTTTAATTTTGGGAAAGGCATGCTTCCTTTTTAACAATCTAACTTTCAGAACACTCCACATGAAGCGTGTGTGTAGAAATTTGCAGATTAGCCACTTTGACTTAGTACGGCGTTCTTACCAAAACTTTTCAAAATCGTTCATTATCCATCTTCATTCTGGCGATACCACGTTAGAATTCATTCAGCTCCGATGAGCGACCAATATCAAGGGCAGGGATGTGAAAGTCAAGGTAGCGGTGCGAGATTAGCTTCACTTCAAGCCGTCGTCGGTATTCAGCGTATTGGGAGAAGTCTCTTCAGTGGTGGAGACTAGTGTCAGATTTTTGTATTTTCCTTTATATGAAATTCCTAGCCGATCGTTTTTATTTGATTTCTCCTCCGTAATATGGAGTCGCGGGCCATACCGCAGGAAGAAATCTTTCCAGTCTTTGTTAGATCATACAATTCACGTATTAATGCATAGGGATGCACTGAATAAAAAAACCCAGACAATATTTTCGTCTTTTATTTATCTTTTGTTTTGTAACCTCAGTCTCATCATTTAATTGTAAGAGTGTGCATGAGATATTTCCATATCTGAAAGTTTATGGAATTACAAGTGAACTTAATTACGCCGAAATTTTAATTTTAATTTTAAATGAAATTGAAATTTCTCCAGCGTTTATGCGGAAACCTGTAAAGAGAATTGAAGATTGCGAGAAAGAGAAAGAGAAATGCCTAGAGTAATCTAATCTTTGGAATGGTTCTAAAATATTTATAAAACGTATTTGATTTCGAGACCAATTTCTATTGGAATGATTATAGCATTCTACAAATGAAATTTAAAATCGTATTAAAATATGTAAAGTTTTCTTGGCTCGAAATTGATTTAAATGTATCTCGCGATAATTCTCGAAACATTAATTTTTTTATATTGAAATTTTAAATTCAATTTCGCGAAAGCATTGCTCTTCATGAAGTTTTCATTTCAAAGGAAGAAGGGACGAAATTTTAATGTGCATCTAATTCTTTAAAAGAATTTTCCCAATTTTATTTTGTTGTAATAATTTTATATAAACATGCATCTCTTTAAAGTGCTTCCAATCTCTTTCAGGAGCAGAAAACAATCTTGAAATGGTGTATAGAAAATTGGATTCAAAGTTTTGTTTAAGCTAATAAATTAGGTGAATTTGCATGATTAAATTTGTGTTAGCTTTTTTTCATTACTGTCTTTCTTTACTGTCTGTTCACTATAATGCAAAGCCTAAAAAAGACATTCAGGTCTCGCCGTCTCCGAAGAATGTTCCAAGTATCTTTAATATGATCTCTAGCGGAATCATCTACTATCTCCACTATCCGCAACTTTAGATAATCTGCAGGAACGCATTACCATAATAATAGAAAGGGTTAGGCTTAGCTTTTTCTATGATTATGGCATTACTGAAGCTGTAAACTCTATCGCCCCTGATATGTTGTAGATTTGTCCCGAGCTACTGGCCAATGAACAAGAAGCATTTTGAGATCAGTATGTACTTTTTACCTATTCAGAAGGAGTTGACTGAACCTGACTATAGAACTCTATCAGCAGGGAAAAAGAAAGGATCTGAACGACTTCGAAAATGAACTTCTTGTTGGTGCTTGTCTAGCTGGAACCTTGATTGAAACATCGAAGCAACTGACTGGATTTTCGATATTTTTCTATAACGTTATTCAGGATGAACTAAAACAATAGGGGAAAACTTCAGGAGGTGATTCCTCACCAGAAAAGTAATAAAAAAGTTCATAGCAACATATGTCTGCTTACTTGTCGCTATTGATGACTACAAGTCAGGAGATTACAGAATATGACTGTGTCGTTTTTCGAAGAGTTTGCCGAGTAACGTGAGGGGTGCATATCGAGTGTGTGTGATATAGATACCACATGAAACTATGAGTTGATGAAACTATAGCCACCAATGTGTAAGAATATGCCAATAAGTTTTGATTTTTAAAGTGCTTGAAATTAAGGAGTGTTTGTTTTAGTGTTCACCCTGTATAATGATATAGATAGAGTTGCTGTATAAATTAGTATTTTTAAGATTGACTCTTTTAAGAAATGCTTACACCCCGTTGAAGTTAATTAGGGGACGTTGTTGAAGATTAATGTGAGTTAGGATAATTAGTCAATATGGTCATAGTGAATCGTCGTTGGAATTTTTCACTGACAAATATCGGAGAACCTGTAATCCATAATGTTTATGAAGCACGTGAAGCCACTGTTGATGTGTTCTAAACTAAACCAGTCGTTCATCGTTTAGTTTATTAGCATTGCGATGAGAAAGCAGTCCTTTGGTTTGTTAAATACCGCTTTTTCTATGCCGTTGTTGTACATCGATTCATACAGTAGAGGGAATTTCGAATGAGTATTAATGAGAATGTACAAATTGATTATCTTACTTTGGTTTCATGCGGTTAATATATAAATTAAAATCTGTTGCTTTGAATATAATATGTAACCTAAGCATATGAAGATGTAACCAGTGATGAGCGCCACTATACAGGGTGACCCAAACTTATCTAGCATAATTGTTTAGGAACATTGTATGGTTCAAATGGACCAAAAATGCCCTATAAACATTACATCTAGTTTCTATCCTGTGTGAGATATCGACGTTTGTCTATTTTCTTTTATTTGGAGTCTTTTCCTAGAAAAAACGTACTTTTACCTATTTATTCTTAAATGTACTTTTCCTGTTTTGCATATGCCAAACAGGAAGAGGAATCGTCGTACTTGTAACATGTGTGAAAGGTATTTTATTGACTTGGCGGTTGATTTGAGCAGTTGCTCGTATTGTGCAACACAACGTCGAAGTTCATTATGCCGTTTGTTTTCATAAATGAAGAATATGCGGACATTCATTTTTACTATGGGCTTACTGCTGGTAACGCTGCAGAAGCCAGCAGGTTGTACGGGGATGCATTTCCTCATAGGCGCCATCCATATCGGGAGGTGTTTTCGAGGGTACACCAAGTTATAAGGGGACAGGATCGTTCAGACGTGGAAGGGTCAACAGGCCCATCATGTCCTGCGTAGAGGAGATATCGTTCTCGACTGTTTTGACAACGATCCCTCCACAAGTGTGCGAAGAGCTTCTGCCGAAATAGCCATCCCCAGAGAGACAATGTGTGAGAGTAGGCATGCTTTTCATGTATGCCGTATACAAGAATTGGGGGCTGAAGATGCAGGGAAAGGTGTTGAATTCTGTGAGTGGTTTGTGAATGCTCAAAGGGTGGATAGACATTTCTCTCAATTGATTTTATGGAGGGATGAAGCTACGTTCACTCGAAGAGGTGTATTTAATATTCACAATGCCCATTTCTGGGCACACGATAATCCTCATGCGATAGCTGAAGAGAGTTTCCAACACCAGTTCAGTGTCAGTGTGTGGATGGGCATACTTAATAATCAGCTCATTGGTCCCCATTTTCTACCTGGCAGAGTGAAAATCTCAGTTTTTCTTGATTTTCTCCAATATCACCTTTACATCATTTTGGAGGACATGCCATTGGATGTACGAAGAAACCTCCGATTGCAATTGGACGGATGCCCGGCCCACTTTGATAGAGGAGTGCGAGAGTGGTTGAATGTCAATTATCTGACCGATGGATCGGTAGAGGTGGTCCAGTGGCTTGGCCTCCTAGGTCACCGGACCTCACCCCATTAGATTTTTTCTGTGGGGTCCACTGAAGGTGGAGGTCTATAGCAATCCGCGATGAGCTCATTGCATCCATTTAAGCTTGTAGTCGAGCAATTACACCCGACCAGATTGTGGCAGCTACCAGCTCACTTGTCCGAAGATGTAACCAGTGCATTGGAGCTGGGGGGCAACCATTTTGAGGGGCTTCCTCGACATTTATTTGTTACTTTCTTCTTATTCTTATTCCTTGTATCATTTTAGTTTTGTTTTGTAGTTCAATGTGATGTTCTGTCAGTATGCAGAATAAAAGTGATCTGCACTCTCAAGTGTTTTATTTATTTGCTTTAACACTTTACAAGAAAATAGACAAACGTCAATATCTCACACACAATCGAAACTAGATGTAATGTTTATAAGATATTTTTTTTCCATTTGAACCATACAATGTTCCTAAACAGTTATGTTGGATAAGTTTGGGTCACCCTGTATAACTTACTTCCTGATTAAGACGGTCAAACCACTTACAGTTGACCGGTGTGTTCTCGCTATATATTAGCACTGACTGTCACATGACCAACTGAAACGTAATAATTGCTATGCCAACGGATGGGCATTCCTAATAAACTAGCCACCTGATTCTAGCCTCCCCATTTGTGTTTTCTTATTGCCTTCTTTGCAAGTATTTTTTCGTAAACTCTTATTGGGCGCTTACTAGTTGTTGCTTGCGATATTTCATAAATTAAAACAAAAATAGATAAATAAAATAAATAGACATGAAATTTTAAGTGAAAGTTCTTTATTTACTTAATGAATGCCTGCACTGAAGAAGTGTATATATGCTATTTCATATATCGTTGACATTAAATGATGAAGAGTTTGTTAAAATGATAATTTTATGTTTATTACAGGACTGTTATACAGAGTTATTCATAATTTCCTCCGAGGTTTTATCAATGGTTGTGAAAAAACTATGACAGATACAGTAAAACACTCATATCAACAGATACACAATCTTTCCAAGTTTGTGGTGGACCCTACAGATGCTCGATTTGTGCATCCTTGGTGACACGGCAGATGTCAGTCCTGCATTCCAGTTCCTGCTCCACCCGTCCTAACATATTACTGCGATACCAGCAAATGAGTGATGAGTCTGTCTCGCAGTTCTGCTACAGAACGTTGCATCAGGGACACATATACCAGATCTTTGCACGATTAGTTGACTTTTTCGGGCTCCTAGTAAATGCTTGTCTCACCTGCTCGATTGTCTCAACCAATGGTCCTGAAGCGGTCTCCTTGAATTTCTTGAACCACACACGAATAGAAACGGTCCGTCGGTGCTTCTGTGTGATATTTTGCTGGAAATCGCAGTCGGACAGTCACAGCAGATTCACATTTTGCGAATTCCACGATGTAAAACGCCTTTTTTCACCAATGAATAGGGCCATATTTGTTACTTACCGTTTCGCCTGCTCTCTAGTGGGTAATTCTACAGGCACGACGAGACCTGTAGATACAAACTTGGAGAGATTATGTATCTGTTGATTAAATTGTACAATCCGTTGATAAGACCCCGAAGGGAATTATGAATTACCCTGTATTTTAAGAATTAATTATTATAACATTGTTATTTTATTTTTAACAGAAAATGCAGTTACTGTATCTGTGATTTTGCGGATTGATATCAAACTGGAAAAAAGGCTGGAAGACTGTCCACAATCTAAACAAAGGTAAAAATAATGATATATAATAAATTTGTTATTATAAAATTGAACAGTTGATACCACTCAGTTTGTTATGTGAGCGAAATTGGAATGCGCGAGGTTCGCATGATTGTTGTCACGTGAAGCTATTCCGAGAGGAACAAAATCCTGTTTTAGTGTTAGGCTTAGGAGAAACGATCCCACCTCGAATAGTTCCATTTTGGGAAGAGTATACAGGGTATCTCAGAACTCATTGCCCAAACTTAACGGAGAGATAGAGAGGATGCTTATGAAGACTTTTTTGCCATTAAACCCATGGTCGGAAATAACTCGGTGTACAACATTGGCACATTGAAAGATCACTTGCAGGCCACAAATGAAGAAACATGGTATCTAATTGATTTTCTTTATCATGTAGCTACAGCAAAGATTATCACAGTAAGTGTTAATAACGGCTACCAGTCTCAATACAGTCCTCACATCGCACCATTCAAGATCGTTCCATTGATTCCACTGGGGTTTCAACACCACATTCTTCCTATGGCCCCAAGGAAGAAGTCTGTGCATTTGAGGTCAGATGATCGTGGTGGCCAGTTAATAGGACATCCACGACCAATCCATCTGTTTGGAAATCTGAGATTCAGATAATCACGAACCTTGAGGGTGAAATGTGGAGGTGTCCCATCATGTTGAAACAATATATCCCGGTTAATCGCTAAAGGTATGTCCTCCAAAAGCTCTGGTAAAACGTTCTCAAAAAAAGCTCATTATTTTGATGGGTCTGATAAGATCTACTGATGATGTAACAATGTATGATGTTTCCGTTATCGGGCCTTCTGTCTAGGTGGTGTTGTACAAGCTCAGTGTTCACATTACTGCCATGTCGTATCACAGAGCGCAAGACAAACGCGCGGAAATTGTATGCGCGACACCTGGCGGGAGAAAAGCGGACAAAAAGTAGTAACTTCAGGCGAAGCATGGCCAAGGAGCATATCAGGAGGTCTATCTCATGCCTTTTTCCAGTGACTGCGAGATTTTGCGAGAACTGCTAGCCATCTGGTGGTCAGCTGGATCAAACGGTAAATGTTGCTTCATTGCCAGTGACGATGAATTGCACCATTTAGGTGATTTAATGTTACCTCTATTTCAAAATATGAAATTTGCAGACTAAAAACAATGTCCTCCATGTGTTAAAGGTTGGATTATGATCATTATATATTTGCCACTTTTATTTGAAGATTTTAAAAAAAAGTTATAAAGTCATCAGCCTACGTACAAAACGGTTGAACCAAGACTGCATAGACAAAATTTTTGCTCTAATTAGACGCAAAGGAGGCAACAGGGATAACCTAAATTCTTTAGAATTCAGTCAGGCTATAAAACAAATAATTGTGTGCAAACTTTTATTCAAATCAGACAGATCTAACTGCATGGCAGATAATTTTTCTTTCCTGATTAACTTAAAAGATGTTCAGGAATTGAAAAACAAAATTGAGGATATTTGTAGACATATTCAAAGGTATGCTGAAATACAGGAAAGTTATAATGCCAGTGCTGACATAGAATTTGCTGAGAAAAAATGCGATCACTTATACTACAGGACATTTGACAGGAAAAATCATATTTTAATGCAAAAGAAATTGTATTACAAAACATGTGGATCTTTTTTTTTTACGAAAAGGTAGCAAATATTTCTTTATGGAATAAAATATGTCAAAACTGTGAAAAAAGAATTAGTGTTAAATTTTTAAATCTTAGAATTCACCATAGTGTTCTCTTTTAAATTTCTCAATTTAAATCAGACCAAGCTCATCATTAAGCAGAATAAGAGAAATGCTAAGCAAAAAGAGTTTTATTTTAGTGTACTGTAATATTAAAATGTATATTCTTTTTAATTTTAATAAAAATATTTAAAAAGTTTGCAATAAATACAGGTTTCAAATTATTTTTTACATGTTTGCCCCACTCCCAACCCGATCTTTCATCTTATTTACATTAAAGCTTAATGTTTATAAAGCATTTTCTTCCGGGCAAGAGCATTACTGCTCGCCACCTGGTGGCCGGCTGGATCAGGCAATCTCGCCCGTTCGCGCAAAATCTCGCAGTCACGGGAAAAAGGCATGAGATAGACCTCCTGATATGCTCCTTGGCATGGCTCTACTTAATGAGGTGCGGATACTTTATGCGAGAAAATTTTTTCTGAAAGATTTATGCTTCTCGCCGGATTTAGCTGTAATGGAAAATTAACCCTGCGCAATGGTTCATCAAAAAAGCAAAAATTAAGATAGTGCTGACTGTTATCAGACAAACATCCTAGAACCAATTTATCACTCTGATATCCCACGTTTCGACGGTGCAGAAAAAAATCAGGATAAGGCTTCAATAGACGGTTTTTACGGAACAGAGTGGCCGCAGAAACAGGAATCAGGGCTATCGACTTCTGTAACATTCTGGTGAAATCGCTAGATGGGCAAACTACGGCCCGCGGGCTGCTTCCGGTTTCTTTATCGGCTCGCTACCGGATTCCATGCGGCCTGCAAGATTATTTAAAAATATGCGCAAGAGAGACCAGAAATAGAAAAATTTGAAATTATTTTTAGGGAAACAGTGCACTTTATATTAAAAATCTTATAAAATATTAAAAATTTTTAATAAAAAAGTTTGCCCTTCATTGCTAGATGCTGCTTCTATGGACTACTTGAGCTTTTGGTCTACTCAAATAGGCCTTGGGAAATCGACGACTTTGCATATTAGATGAAATGTAGAAAGCCTGCAATGAAGCATGGTACACCATTTCGCTCTGTGTACTGTTGCAGTGGGAATTGCGATTGACGTGCCATAGTCAAGATGCAATACCAATAATACAGCCGATGGTGGCGCACGGGGTTTCAATAGCAGTACATAGCATTCCAATTTCACTCACATAAACCTCTTTAGATTTTTTTTAAAATTCTTAGAAATTACAAATTAACTTATTTCTCATTTGAACAAATCTGAAGCATCAGTAAAAATTACAATAAACAATCCAATACGACTGCTAAAGTTGTAGAAGAGCTGTGAAATGCAGTTCCTGTAACTGGACTTGGGCTTCCGCTTCACTGCTGCCGTGTCCATTAATGCATTACCCGAAATCGATCCTTTGTTCCTTCTGGAGCAATTATTTTGATCGTCAATAAAATAATGCGTTTACCTTGTCAATACTTCAATTGTGTTTGTTTTGCTGTATTCACAAATAACCGAACACCTATTTCACAGTCGGCTTCGGTCAAAGAAGGACTCACGTGCGAATTCATCAATAGTTTACACACCCCTTATAAATTATGACTACGCTGAAATTGTTATCGAACAAAGGTCCCTTCGCAATAAGGACGCTCGGAAACATCGATTCCTGTTTCCCTTTCATCGTTTCATTTGGAATTGTTTCGGATGTTCCGAGAATTTTTCTGTTCATCTACAGCAGGCAAAGGAGACGATGTAGTCCCCGCATTAATCGATTAAATTCTCTTGCTAATCCTGATTATCAGCAGGATATGAAATGGGTTTGAGATTTCGGGGATAATCCGGATCAACGATGTAGTCATAAGGATAAAAAATGGAAATAATGAACTGGCAATTTCATCAGTAGCTTTGCAGAAAATTTAATTGAAAGCTACAGGGACAATAAGTGCGGAATCGATCTATTCACATTGTTAGCATTCATTTTATATTCTCGAGATAAAGGTTCGATTTTGGGTGGTAAGAGTTTTTCCATAACGCTGTAAGGCTAAAATCTAACATATCGAGTCATCACAAAATGGCTTGACTTCAAAATTTGGGGACATATACGTCGTGGCAGGGGGTGTTACAATGTCAATTTAATTTTTCAAAAACAACACCAATTAAACAGATCTGTTGGAGGTGAAAAAACGTGGGCGTAATTGGCAAATGGAATGAAACTGTCATTACTATCATACGTTTTGACGAATCACATTTTTGAGCCGAAAATGGATACAGGCCCAACCGATCAAAGCACAAGATAAAAAGTAATGACGCTCGCAAAATTAAATTAAATGACTTTCACTATGTTTTACATTTTCACTATGATTAAATACGTGTTCCATCCGAAGATAAACGTGTAGCGACAACAACGTTAAATTTACACTAAGGATACGTTAAATTTAAACTTTCCATAATACGATGGTCGTACGTAAAGTACAGGTTGTCTGTAATTAAAAATCGCATTTCATAGACCTCTATAGGGAAGATTTTTGGAAAATAAAATTTGGTTACATCTTTATACAGGGTGTCCAATAAAAGATTCCCTGATTTTAAGAGTAAATATCTCGGAAACGGAAATCGATAGAAGAATGAAAAATGGTATGTTTATTTCGAAAGCCGTAAAAATCTGATCTTTTCGCTCGTTCGCTGATCTTACCAGTTGAGCTACCGCGATCAATGAACGTCCAGGCTGTTACAATATAACCAAATGGACTTCCCTGAAGTCACAAATTAGTTCAACTGGCAGAGCAGGCCCCCGACTCTTGGAAAAAGCTTATAACTGTTTGGCGGTTCATTGTCCACCGTAGCTCAATTGGTAAGAGCTGCAACAGCGAAAGGCGTAGTCCCTGGTGCGAGTTCAGATCGCAGAATTTTTCTTTCCCTTTTCACGTTTGTAATTATGATATGTTTGAAGAATATCTTCAGCTCATTATTATCTTCTCTTTGAGTGTCTTCTTCATGTAAAATGTTCCATTATTAGAATTCGTTTAAACATAATTAATTATATAAACATTAACAAAACATTTATTACATTGGCAATTTTGAATAATCTAGAACAACTAGAAGCATTGTGCATGGTATATATGTTTTTAAAAATGTTATTATAAAATGTCCAAAAAGTAACGACTGTTCTTGATCAGATGGCCGTAGCCATAGATTGTATCTCTCCGATTTGTACCGCTAACTGTTCACATTTTAAAAGACTTATCAAAGAAGTTTCTGTGCTTATCTAAAAGACTAGGGAGATTTCCTCCTCCTTCCCCTTTTCCCCTTCTCCCTTTCCACTTTTATTCCGTCCGAATGCTATAATAACAACAATGATAATAATAATAATAATAATAATAATAATAATAATAATAATTACTTATCTCTAAGCTAATCCAAAAGATGAGACAAGAGATAAACTGAAATAAGGAAATTGTGATAATTATACCAATTTTCATTTAATTATGCACCCCGTCAAAAGAAACCATGTCACCCAGCCTTTGTATGGTTACGCGGTAGGCAGTGATGATTGGCTGTATGTGAATCGCACGTGATTGCTATCGACCTTCACTACTACGCATGCGCAATAACCTAAAAAGTTTCACCTTTTTTAATAATAAATAGGCAGCTCAAAAAGAATTTAATCGGTTATACATTTTATAAGGCTTTACGTATACCGTTTTTCATATTATTTATTTTTTATTTTTATAAACAGTCTTAGAAGCTAATTTATTAACATTCAAAATATTTCATCGGAGTGGAAGAATAGTAGTCGGAATGTTTGCTAATGACAGCCGGCGAAAGATACGCACATTTGTTTTGACAAGGTGCATAGTTAAATGAAAAATGGTATAGAGAATTTCATTCGTAAACGCACGTGCCGAACTCTGGATGTACTCCACTGATCACGACCGCGCTTGTCCTAGAAGTGCACACATGCGAAGCGACTGGTCGTGAATGTTAGACACGACGTTAATTTTGTGTTAAATTTCTCGTCATACACGATGAAAACATAATAAAAAATTTTATTATTGCATAATTAATGATCATATTTAGTTTAAACTTTATTATATAGGTCCTGTCAGGGGGATTCAAAAATCCGTATCCAATTTCAAAATGCTGTATTTATTGTTAAAATAACCATACAGAAATAAAAATATTCTTCATATTATCAAGTTTCAAAATGGTGATTTACAGGTGTTCAACGTGCTCCCAGTTACTCGGTTTTTATTAGAGTTAGAGATACGAGGCCGACAAATAACCCCTTTCTTGGAAGGTTTGATATCATTTTCTAATGCTCTTAACATTAAGGGCTTCCTAGAAGGTTCTGAAGTGAATGTCATCTTAGAATCAAGTCCAAATCATTACAACTCAGGAATTGTAATAAAAGGCTACCAAAATTATTAATTTCTTGATAAGTGAAATGGCGATTCAAATTTCGCTACAATGTTTAACAAATCTTAACATAGAAACTTGAATGAACAAAATAAGTTCTTAAGGAGATTTTGAGCTTTAAATTAATTTTAAAAAGCAAGCGAGAGTGAATTATCTAAGGGGGATTAATAAACAAACAAGGAGCATTCTGAACACAACAACATTCACACTGATGAACTCAAAAAACATTCCAGAAGAAAGAAAGGTACGAAAGCGTATTAACGACAAAGGCATAATTACACTTCAGGAGGATTTAATAATGTGTAAAATGGTTTAATGATAATTCCGTTAGGCCTACAAGTAAATCAAAAAAGTGGGCGCCTGTGGAACACCTAGGCCTATGAAGAGCGGGGATCTGGTGGATGGAAAGAGCGAAAGAGAGAGAGAGAGAGAGAGCGGCGGGAAAGAGGCGACGTGCGAAACGACCACCTTTTAGTTGGGGTGTTAATTCTTGGAGCGGCTAAGTAAATTATCATTAGCCGTAATTAAGTGCCGTGTTTTTGCCGTGTTGGGCATTTTCTTCCCCCATAAAACACCTTTTACACGCGACAAGTCCCAGGTTTAGTTTCTTGTTACTTCAACTCTTTTACAAGCCATTGCCGCAGCCGTATGGTTTACTAGCACAGGCGCTAAACAGCACAGAACTCTCTCCTCGTCGCTCGAAAATCTTCGGTGTTTAAAAGCCCCCTTCTGTTGAAGCAAAACAGACTGAGATTTTTACACCTCCTTCCCTTTCTAAGACTCTTTTGGAAGAAGACCGTTTTTAATATAATTGCATCTCGAATGAAGACTTTCGCAACACGTAGGCGACCCTTCTTTAATGTTTTTCACAATTGTGCCTTTCTTTTCGGGACATTTAATCGGATTTTTGCATTCAGCAAAATTAAAGTTTGTCTAATGACTTCTAGACAACTATATACGTTTCTTTATAATTAAACGATTAGGTACGGTCTTGAGTTAAACAGAGCAACAAAAAAGTGGACTGATTATGCGTAGTCGATTTCTACACTAAAAAATAAAGGAAAAAGTTTCTATAAAGATATGTCCTAAAATAATTCCTTGAAAAATTACCGGTATAGCCCTATGAATCTGTTGCAGGCCTGCTAGACCTTCCGATCTCAACATCTAAACTCTATTGCTTATTCCACTCCTGTTCTTGATATTGAGGATCTTCAACAGAGAGTGGAAGACGGATGCCAGTAAATTAGCGTTACACCAGGAATTGTTGAGCGTGTGAAGCAGTCTGAATCCGACGAGCTGAGCAATGCATTGCTGCTCGCGGAGATCATCTTGAGCATTTATTATGATACATTGTTATTCATTTACTAACCCTCAGAATATTGATTGTCATTTTTTAATTTTAGATCCACGTTTTTCTTAGTTAAATAAAATTCTACTTACCCACGATAAATTGAAACTCGATAATTCGAATTTTATTTTATTTAATCTTTATAAATCGAAGACCTCTGTAAATCGAAGCGTTTAGCTCTTCCTTTTACTTATTGCTAACATGGATCTTATGGTTAATACAGTTGACAGTTTACGATTTAATATTGTTTGCTCACGTTGTTTACTGAAGGAGGATCCAATCGTTTCTTTACGGTTGACTGGAGGATATGGGGGGGGGGGGGCTACAATTTAAATTTACCTGTATGTTGGCGGTATTATTTATCCATTGGAAAATAACGTGAGCCGGATGATGAGGGTCGCGTCGCACTGGACCCTGTTTAATTCTTTGATCTTGGCCAATTGCATTAGACCAGGTAG
Organism: Rhysida immarginata; assembly: GCA_023313115.1. Lineage (NCBI taxonomy): Eukaryota > Metazoa > Arthropoda > Chilopoda > Scolopendromorpha > Scolopendridae > Rhysida > Rhysida immarginata. Next base: position 931,902 of record JAHWFO010013951.1, read on the forward strand.
CGTTTATATGCGAGGGTCACATGCAAAATCATGACAACTATTTTTTGCAGGCAAATATGTTGTTATATAATCATTTCATAATATAACCGTTCGCTGCCAATGATGAGGAAGGCGACGAATACCATCAGCTCCTCCATTGTCCAATCTGGTAATCTCGCGTCGCACTATATTGGTGATGTCTTCTCGTGTAGGAAAATATCTCCCATGCAATGGAGCTTTCAATTTCAGTATCAAATCGAAATCACATGGTGACAGATCGGGAAAGTATGGGGGAATAGTCTAGTACTTCCAATCTCAACATTAAAACTATTGTACTCAACATTATTACAATAGATGTATATTTTTTGATTTTTACTCTTCTCTTTTTGTCTACAATACTTCCTAAGTAACCTCAGTATAGTATGTCGTGTATTTTCATATGTATGTTACGAAATATTGTATAACAATACATTTGCCTGCAAAAAATAGTTACCATGACTTTGTAAGTGACCTTCGGCTTTACATGTTGGAGTAGCGGAAGTATAGCTGGGAATTGAAAAGGCCACTCATAGTATTGAGTTGTGCCCTCATAATTAAGAATCGAGATCCAGAATACGATAAAATTATAGCATAATTTTGTTTGGAAACATCAAATTATTTTGTTTCTGAAGATTTCACTCTTAAGCAGAGTCTTTATTTTAGGGGCTTGAGAAGATATTAAGGCAACATGGTGCAAACAGTGTTTCATGACGAAACGCGCCGGCTTCATTAACTCCTGCCATATTGCTAATCGTAGTTCCTTTTTATTGTAATTTATTCCTATAAGCAATATTGACCATTATGCATTTATTAAAATTAGTATTTAAGTTTTAAAATGTTTAGAAAAATTACTTTTGCAGTTTGAGAAATTGTAAAATGACGTAACGATTTGCAAAAATTTAATTTTTTGGCGTGAGCTACAACATGGTTATGTTAGAATATAGAAAATCAAAGCTATATTATTTTGCACGTTTTGGGGTTATTTAGAATGTTTAATTCATCGCGTTACTCTTCACCTTTCATCTTCTCAAAACGTTACGCTTTAATGACGTGAAGCGTACGTGAAGGAAGTGAGGACATCCGGGAACGTTCCGTGTCACGAACCCATCCAATCTGGCATTCAAAACGGTTGACTTGGTGGAAAAGAGTTGCGGTATGTTTCCTAATTGAATTAAAAGAAGGCGTTGAAGGAATTTTTTCTATCTCCTCTATGATAATCGTTTCCCGGTTTTACAATTCGTGTTATTTTTGATTTTTGGAATGTAGATGCTGGGAGGCGCGAAGTTTTGTTTCAGTTCATTTCTACACGAGTAGCGCGCCTGTCATAAATACAGCAGCTCATTCATTATGTTTTCTCTTTGGGCACCGTTTTCTTTCTTTGTTTTAAATCTAAAAATACATGAGTGCGTAATGGGTTTTTTTATATATTTCCTTTTCGAGCCCGTAAAGAGTGGGCGTGATGTCAGCATTTGCAGTTTTCCGTCACTTCTGACAAATGCGCCGACGGGAGGAGCATTTCAATGCCCCCCCGAATCGCGTTTGGCATTCAGTTCGCCGAACGTTTCGTGCCAACCACTCGTAATTTGTGCGGGATTTTATTTATAAGGCATTGTATAATAACCCTTAGTTGCACCTTCTCTTCTCTCTCTCTCTCTCTCTCTCTCTTTCTCTAGAGCTTGTAACATAAAAAGAAAGAAAGAATAGAAAGAAGGTGGCCATTGTTTATCGCCTATCGTATATCGTTTTGGGTTGGTGGGCGCTAAATGAAACATTCTGATCACGAACTGCTTTTACATCGGAGATTGAAGTTGGAGACGACTGCGAGAAATAATATATTTTTGCTCGGTATAATAATAAAACGTAATTTTAAAAATCGGGAGTTGAAAGATGACGGATGACCGAGGAAGGAAGGAAATGAAGGGAAATGGGCTGGAGGTTTCGAATCGATCGATTGAAAGATACTTTGTCAAACGGAAAAAAGGAGGAATGTGTGAAAAAACAATAGAAAAAGAAAGTGAGGGTAAAAAAAAGAACCAAATCTAATTAATTTAAGTGTCTGTTTGTCTTTGTGTCAAATTCCTACAATCCGCCGCTTTCGAGCAATAAAGTGAACAAAGTCTCGATTTTGGCGGTGACGTTTAACTTATTGAAAATTTAAACATTAATGGAACACGTGATTAATTAATTTAACAGCTTCATTCCCTATCTCTTCCCGATTAGAATTTTATTTTTAATTTTTGCAATAATAATAATATACCTTGACAAGAAAAAAAATGATCACGATTTTGAAATCAAAGGTATTTCCGAAATTGAATTACGGCTTGGCCAAATGGTCTTCATCGTCGAAATTTGCCTAGTATTAGTTTAGGCCACACGGCCTTAATGTGTATTAACAACGCGCGATAGCGCATTTTCCTCCTCTTCAGAAAGTCTTGAACGAAATTCCGCGAGTTGTTTAAAAACTCCGCAGCCAAGCACACGAGAGTTTAGCAGGTGTGATTGCGTGCAAAGTTAATTCAACATGGCACAAGGGTGTCGGGTGATCCAAATAATCCTCTTCCGTCAATAGTTTCCTTGTTTTGTGTGCATTTCTTTAATTAAACTTATATCACTAATCAAATTAATGCTTACATTAAATAAACCATTACTGTTTAAGAACACTGATTTAAGATGGGAATCAGTAAGTTACAAATGGATATAGAAATGAAACAAATAAGAGTATTGACTTGAAAACTACTTTTATTTCTCTGCATAATATCCCTGTACAATGAGACACTTGTCCCATCGTTTCACAAGCCCCTCAAAACCAACAGCATAAAATTAACCTTTTTTCCTGCTTTAGCTTCATTTTCAATGGATTCAATAACTATACCCTTTTACAGACCATGCTGAAAAATGATAGCCATGCTCGAACAACAATACGCACACACAAAAACAAACAAACAAAGTAACACGTAGATATATGATCAAAATAATTTGAAAACAGATAATCAATAATATAAAAAAATGTCACCCCGTTAAGAATGTTCTCCGTACAGCACTACCTCTACGAAAAACCATGCAATCACCCAAGTGTATATTGAAATCAATTTATTGACTTTTCACTCGATAAATACCCTGCTATTCTAAAAGAATTAGTTAAAGCTCTCCTAATAAAATCAGAACCTGCACATTAAATTTGTAACTGGTTTGCCCACGCACCTGGCTCTAGAAGTATAAAATTTCTACCAGTACTTATTCAACCCTTTTTTATCATCAGTTCGATGCGTGGAAAAAACTTTCCGTTTAACACTATCATACGATATTAAAATGTGATTCATCGTAACCATCATAAGCAACACGTTCAAAGAAAGCTCCTAATTATACAGGGTGGATTTTTTTTTTTGTTTGGAATTCCATGCTGAACAAGTCTTCAATTGGAATTTTTCGTGTATCTGTAACGGTTTTTAAGATAGGATTTGAATGTGTCCTAATTTGCATATTTGGGATGATGAAAAGTGCACCATGGGATAGGTCACCCAAAGTTCCTATTGATTGGATTCATCAAAACGTCTGCTTCGGTTACGAAAATAAAAGGGGAGGGGGGGCTCATTTTTGATCCACTCTGTATTTTGACTTGCCAACAAATTTGCCCAGTAACTTGTAGAATCTTTGTCCCCTGAAAGACGCATAATAATAATAATAATAATAATAATAATAATAATAATTTTTAGATAATATTTTTACAACGGTTTTAAAAGTCTTCATTTTCCCGAAGGATTTTCGTCATTACGCGTCCCCATTATATTCTTGACTGATGAAGTGGTGGCATTACTGTGAAAATGATTCTGAACCCATGACCTCGGTAGATAAGAACACCACCCAAAGGCAGTCTCAACTCCTACGAGTAGACATTACTTTTTATTTCTTTTTAATGGCTGAAACGATGTCAGGAGCGAACCGCATAAATTTAGTCGCCTCCATACAAAAAGCCGTTTGCTCAGGTTATACGGTGCGGAAAGTTGAACAGCGACTCTCAAATATCTCGTCCATCTTTTTTGTCTCATTAATGTCATCAGTTTATTGTAACGTTGTTGTACTGTAGAAATATTTATTTGATATTTATACGACTGAAATAAAATTTAAGCTGTTATTAAGCTTGTCTGAGCTGGCTGTTTTGTATACTACTACGTCAATTTTGATTCATCTCCCGATGCCCAAGGCCAATTGTCCCATTCATTAAGTCTTAAAATTGTTTGTTAAAATTAAGCTGAGGCCGAATTCGACGCAATAGTTAAAATCCCAGGCAATGGAATTTGTTTAAACTAGAAATGATGCCTTCTCTTTTAGGGGCCAAGGTCTACATGAGATGAGCTGAATTTCAATGCTTCTGCGCTTGGTTTCATAATGTCCTTTGGAATTAATGATATTAATATTGTTCATTAAAAACGTATTAAAAATATTTATCATCAATGATAATAGATGATAGTCGATGACTGCGCGTGTGATAAACGATAAGCTACACAAAGATGTGTTAAGAGAAGCAATTCGACTGCTTTTTTTTTTCTAACAACCCGAACGAGCATACACTGTCAGGGCACATGCGTATTATTTGGATTGCTAAGAGGTCCAAGTAAATCATCTAATTTTTATGCAGACTGCTAAAACAGAGGCCAGTATATTCGCCCATAAAAGATTTTGTATCATAACAATATTTAATAAGATAGACTAAATTAAGGTACAGAATTAAACTTTAATAAAAAGTGAACAAATGTAAAAGAATCTAGGAAATAAAATATCTTGTAGTTTGGATAATAAGTATTACAAAAAATAACATATAAAACTGTATTGCCACAACAAAAATCCAAGAACCAAAGAACATACATGTAAATAAAAGATAAAAAAATGACTAAAAATACCTGAATACGTATTTCCAAAGCCTGAGCTTTCATCATTGGGCAAGGGAAAGAAAAGAAAAGCTTTCATCATTCGGCGAAGGCAGGGGGTCATCCAGTCAGGAGATACATTGTCTCTTATTGGTTTTTAAGTTCCCTACCATTTAATCTTGATTTAGTAACGATTTTTTATTCGAGTTTTATATGGTCATGCTATCGAAAAAGTCGAGGAGGTATGTTTTATTAATGTAATAGATTAATTTCAAGTTATTGGAGATGGCATATTTTTCTTTTCAGCTCTGGCGTATTTTCAGCGGACTGAATGTTCTTTAAATCTGGTAATTAGGAAGTGTTTTTGACTGACCTCAATATCGTTTAGGACATTGGTTTTACTTTATTCCTTACATTCCGGACTTCTTATAATTAGGTATTTTGTCTTTTGGGTTGCCGAGAAAATTTTAATGGAGTGGGAATTAGTGAATTTTATAAAAGGGTGTTTAAGCCTTTGGTGAGGCTTATTGTACGTGATGGCAATTCTGCTTTTCTTCTGTTCCTCTTTTGTTCTGTTAAGGTTAGTTAATTCTGCAATCTGTTTTTAGAAAATTTTTTTTTAGATCAGGTCATCGATGGTCTTCTGGTTATTGCCGTTTATATTTGGACGCCATAGACTGGATTTGGTCAATTTCTTTTTCGAATTTTTCTTTATTGAATCATAGCTTTTCACATATTTTGGGCTTTCATTTTTCACATAAGCACCCATATGTTCTTGCTCTGTCATTTCTAACTGTTCAGCACAACGAGATTAATATTATTAGAGTGGAAAATAACTGATCATCAGCGCCACCACTATGAAGCAGAGATAACTTGCATGTGTCGACCTCAACTGCTGCTATTTAACCTCAACTGTCATGGCTGACGCTAGTTAAGTTGCTCATATTAATAATATAAGCCAAGTTTAGACTAAATTTATTTCCTGCATGGTGCTGCATAAATATGATTGTAATAAACCGAATGTTTATTTTCTTATTCTCATATTTCAAGTTTTTACCTCAACTATCAATTAGCTTCAAACATGGCTTCGTTATTTCCACTCTAATAATATTAATCTCGTTGGTTCAGCATACCTTTCAAGTTTTCTGCATTTTTTGCTATCAAAATCATGTCATTTGCAAACCGAATGCACTCTGTTCTTCTGTTTCCAGTGCTCGCTCCTTTGTCTCCATTCCAATATTCCTCTACCATGTGTTGTAAGCATGGTAGTGGAATAGAAGGTAAGGAATCTCCTATTTGGTGGTCTGGCAAAAAAAAATTCACTAGTACAAATTTTTGTCACCATGCGCGCCATAATGTTATTGTGCGTAGAGCCAACGCCTCCTAAAGATAAGGCCTGAGCGCGAAAACGTCATACATTGTTACATCATCATCCGAAGATACGTTTAATCGCATTTCAGGGCTTATTATTGGTAGTAATGTGATTAAACGTATCTTCGGATGATGATGTAACAATGTATGACGTTTTCTCATTAGGAGGCGTTGGTAGAGCACTCCTATATACAGTGCTCTAATAGTGCGAAATGCGTTAATGTTATAGAGTAGAATAGAATAGATGAGCATTTACCTTCAAAGATTTTAAAATTATTTTTAAAAAAGAAGTAAAATGCTCAAGTAATCTAATGGAAGAGTTAAAAACTAAATTAGATGGACATTAGATGGATTAATTAATCACACAGACTGGGAATGTGATATTTTTGTGCATCAAGACAACAATAGAAGATCCTGATACAACTGTTGATATGGTCAGTTGTGTAATTTATTAAGTTTGTGGGTATCTAAGCAGGCATATGAAAGGTTTTATTGCATATTTGATGCTGAACAAGTTTTTTTAAGTGGTGTTTTTTGTCTATCTCCTGCGGTTTAGTAGATACGATTTCCATATTGACAACACTGTAAGTGTCACCATGAGAAAGAGCACCCTCAACTTCCTATTCACTCCCTTTATTGGAATTTTCATAACTACGAGGGTTGGGGCAAAAGTCATGGCGACTATTTTTTTTCTTGAAGATACCAGTCCGGTTGGAAAATGTGACATATACAGACGAAAGGACAAGGTGTTATCTACATGTGTGGACAATGAATAGCACTGAAATATCGTAACACACTAATTTATTAGGGCAGTATACAGGGCAATATGGCCTTCACGATGCAAAAGAATGACAACACAGTACACATAAAGTTGACATGACAAACCTGGGCCTAAAGACCCTCAAAGTAGTCCCCTGCTACAGTCACCACACGCTGCCAACGATGTGGGAGGCGCTGAATATCATCAGCCTCAGGCGCTGAATACCATCAGCTCGAACGTTGCTCATCACTGGTTGACACACGTCCTTGCTGAAACTTTCCTACCCACCGTGCTACTGTATGGTATGGTAGGGCATTATTCCCAAGGGCTTCCACTAATTCACTGTGACATTCCATCGCATTTCTCCCTCGGAGAACGGCTATTTTGATGTAAGCGCGCTGGTCAACACGGGTTACTTCCATCTCGCACGACACTCACCAACTGACTGATTTCACAGCCCTCGCTGCGCTACTACCAGCTACCACAGAGCCATCTGTTGTTCTGCATACACACTACGCCTGCAGAACTTCCACACGACACAAATACGTTTGTGATCCGTTCACATATCTACAAGAAAAAAAATAGTTGCCATGACTTATGCCCCAACCCTCGTATATTTGTATCCAAGATAGAAGGGGGGGGGTACAGACTTTTGACTCACCGTGTTTACTACGAGTTGTTAAAAATATTTTTCAGAGCATGTCAATGATCCATGCGTGTATTATGACACTGCAGATTACATTGTTTGCAATATAGAACTTTCACTTCCGTGTAACGAGCACAAAGAAGAAATGTTAGTTCGTATAATATATTATTATATTTTATTATGATGACGCCAATACAGCAAAAAAGTAAATTCTGAACTTGGAAGAGAATCAAAACGAAAATTTTCAAAATTGTTTTCATAAATCAATATTTTTGTGAAATGGTTTTTTATCTCCTTTTTTATTTTATCTACTTTAATAATTTTTAAAAATAAATTTTTTATTGAAATTAGGCGTAGGGTTTGAATATTAAGCATGATATTATAATTTTCAAGTTTTTCTCATTAAATAAATGTGACAAAATGCGCTTAAAGGGATATGAACACTTAAACTTAACTCTATCAATTACAGTTTTAGCCCAATAACCCTATGGAGACGCCTGGTGACAATTGACTGCACTAGTGACATCTTTTTGCCAGATTTTTGAATAACAGCCTACAACTGTTTCCTTACCTTCTATTCTGTAAGTAAATATTGAAGAGACGTCGAGATTAACAAACAGCCCTGACTCACTCCCTATCCTATCTCAAACTACTCAAATTACAATTCTTTATTCACCTATCTTCGTAGCTACATCATGCCCCATATAGAACTTGCTGATAAGTCTTCTTTCTCTCCAATCTAGTCCAAAATTTATATCAGTTTCTTCAATAGTTTCTTGAAATATCACATAATCTAAGGCCTTTTCTAGGTCTACAAAATACATATAGTTCAGACAGTTCCCTTATTCCACCAATTGTTCTTAACTACTCCTATCGCATCACTCTCTTTCTAAAACCAAACTGCTTTTCAAATACAAAATTTTTTAGTTCTCATTCTGATAGTTCTAAGTTCGCCATAGTCTTTATCATGTGTACAACACAGAGCGACAAATCTGTGAAACCTTGCCCTAATTTATTTGTGTGATTCATTTTATTATGTAGTTACAAGCATCATCATCGACATATTTTCGATCATGTCATTAAAGAGTTATGAGAATATTTTTCTTTACGAGAAATGTTTCGTATGAAAACGCAAAAATATGACGCCACTTGCGTCTAATTTTTTTTGTAACGCACGAGCATGGATGTATAGAGAACAACCATTCGTTGTTTAGATGTATGTATGCATGGGTTTAGAGAGTACAATCATTTTCGTTGTTTTCTATGAATCCATGCGCGCGAGAATCGTCTAAATTTAACTCGAGACCTACGAGAAAGACAGGCCCGGTCACTCAAAAGTCCCCTAACCATCGTGATCTCAAAAACAATCTAATTTTCATTGTCTCCATCTTTATTCTTACATCATGGTCTCCTTGGATTTTAATAATTAGACGTTTTTTCGTTTGGTAGAAACAATAAAGTTGGACTGCTCAGACCACGAAGATTAGGTAACTTGTAGGTGTTAGGATCTGTCTCTTTTATAGGCCTCGGTTTAACTAAAATGACATCAATTTTTTTTTCGTTTTTGTACAAAATATTTCTCTTAACAAAAAAAAACTCCGCCATAACTCTATATTATCAGTGGGTTATGGGAAATCTAGAATACCCTCAAATCCTGCATAAATACAGTTTTCTCGAATATAACAAATTCATTTATGACTACTCGCTGTAGAAAATTGACAATTATTGTAGTTGAACGTTTTTTTGTCTACAAAATAAACAAATGTGGTCTCATAATCCAAAGATCAGCGACTTTATGTTCTTGATGTTGACTGTTATTAGAAACGCGAAAATTTTCGACTTTCCCCCATTCCATCGTCGATTTTACGTCGTCTTCTTTAATTTCTTGAAAGAGCAAATGTATGCTGACTTAATTTGAAATCGAGGCTCACCAAAATATTTCCTAGAAATTTGAATTGCAATTGATGAAGCCAATGGGTCATTACTTTCCAAGAAGGCTCTTTGAAGAGCTCGTTAAGCAGCGGTTCCACCCCGAGCTTTCGTTTCTGGGAATAGTGTTGGCTCCTAATTATATATTTTCTTTGGATAAAACCCTTTATTATGCATTAACTTTTGAAAAATACACACACACACACACACTCTCTCACGACAGTTAATTAAAGAACGGCTTTTAAAAGTTCGTTCTAAAGAAATATTTTTCTTTATATCTTGGGAACTCGTTGATCAATACGAGACACTTTTATTATAAAAAGTGGAATGTTTACTCTAGAAAAGGTTGTTTCATTTGGATTGAGTAATACATGTTTCAAAGTTTTTTCACTTTTTTGCAGTAAACAGCTCTTTATTTCCGTTCATGGAAATCTAATTTGGAAAGAGTAGTCAGAAAGACTTGCTTCATGTTTTTATTTTCTTTTAATATCGATCGCACTTTTATTTAAGATTTTTCATGCCTCGTTCAAAGAATGGCCTTTTGAAAAACTGTACTTATAAACAATAGAAAATGAATATGATGTATAGAAAATGAAAACTTATTTCCGATATTCACATTAATGTCATGCTACTTGCTGGTGTGAAATTACTGACGTTTGAATTTAAAGGATGTCCTATAAAGGACTGACGGTTTTTAAAATGGAATAGCAGGCAAACGTTGACAGACATTAAAGTTAATCTTGCAGGAGATTATTGTGTGAGGTCAGGAATTTGTTTTGGTACGTCACTTTGTGTTATGCGGACCATCTTTTCGGACCGTGCGTAATGACATTCTTAACGGCCTGCACACAGGTTATTTATAAAAGAATCACAACCCTAACTGTGGAAAAACTTAAAACTCTTCTAGTAATACAGCTATTGGCAGGAAGTAGAGAAATAACGGAAGGTTTTTTTCGGAAGCGTTGTTATAATAGATATTACGACGCTTCGACTAATTTCCTACTTTTTGAAATAAAACGGCGTCTGCAGTACACAAAGGTACAAGACAAAGGTGGTACAGAGGAACCCGAACAGCTTCCTTCGCCTTTGCGTATATAAAACAATAAACATCTGCCAGATGTGCTCGCATGGTGCGTATAAAAGGTGAGATCTGCTACATACATATCAGATCTGCAAAATGATGATGATAGCACCAAAGGTATTTCCGAAATTGCCCAGTTTGTGAACTGTTTGCGTGGTGCTGCTATTCAAGAATACCGTAATTGATTAAACTGTGGAATTAATGCCATGATGTGATAGATGAATATAGACTGCGAAGAAGTGTGTAGGCCGAGCGACATTTGACAGGTGAGGAACTGACCGTCCAAATGAACCAGGATACTGCCAGACATGTGACAAGGACAGTACAGCGAACCTTGTTAAGTAGCGGAAGAATGGAGCTACTTATTGGTTTCACAATGTCCGTCCCCTTCATAATCTATGCATTTTTGAGGTAGAAGGTTGAAATTTGGAATATAGCTTACTATGGGCATGAGTACCTTCACTATTTAATTTGATTTTGATTGGCCCACTGGGAACGGAATTATAGGGGTGGGAGTTAGAGGAGACCAAGTGTTCTATGTGGTATTTAGGTACGTAAAGAAGTGATATTCTATATGCATATTCCTCTAGGCAAAATCTACATTCCTATAAAGTTTGGGCCAGATTGTCCCAATGGGTCGGAGTTGTGAGAGTGACAGTCACTTTGTCTTTAGAACTATATGGCGCGTGATATATCATTCGATCGAAAATGATGAGAAAGGAGAGAACATAATATTTAGAAAATATAAAAGAACCCTAAATTCGAGAAAATAAATTTTTTTATAAAAAAAAATTGGGTTTAAAAAGTGCAGATGAAGGGGTAAAAATTGATGAACTCAGAGCTTCCGCTACTTTCCCATACCTTCCTCGGGAGGTTTAATTTCTTGTTGTGTATTGGATTCCAAATAAGATGGATGGTTGCTGTACCCTTGCTGACAAACGTGGATCGACCGAAACGGCTACAGTTTAAGTTACTCTACAGGAACTGGACCTCTCGTGGCTGGCAATGGGTGACCTTCTCTTATGAGTCAGTTTTTGCTCCATCGAGTGGATGGACATGGTGGAATTCGGCGGGAAATCTCCGAAATGAATCAGTGCAGCAATTGTTGAAAGAACACAAGCTAGTCGTGGTAGTGTTATGGTCTGTGATATGTTTTGCCTGGCATTGTCTGGGTCCACTGATGCCATTGAAAGAAACTGGTTATGCTCGTCGCGGATCGTGCATACTGATTGTCCTTTCTGGGGAGGAGGGGAGGGGGTATTCCAGCAGGACAATGCGACATGCCATACTGACATGCCAACTGTCTTGGAATTGTTGCAGCAGCACGTCCAAGGCTTTTAAATATTTCCCTGGCACTCTAATTTCCTAGATCTAATTGCAATCGAGCATCTCGGTCGCTAAGTCCACTCCATTGATCGTCCACCAGCAGGACACGTTTCAGCATCTTATTGATTCTCTAATAATTAAATAATTTTTTAAAATTAATTGCACTTCTTTAAATAAATTTTTTTAAATGTATTTATATAACAAGAAATTAAGCCGACCGAGGGAGGTATAGGAAAGTAGCGGAAGCCCGAGTTCAACTATTTTTTTATTTCTTCATCTGCAGTTTTTACCCCCCATTTTTTTTAATCAAAAATTGATTTTTTCGAACCTTGTATTTAAAAAATATAAAAGAACCCTCTCTTCATTCCTTTTTCATCATTTTCGATCGACTGATATAGCACACCCTATATGTTGCCATAAAGTTCTAAAGACCAAGTGATTGCCACCCCCACAATTCCGACCCTATTGGGACAATTTGGCCCAAACTGTACAGTGATGTTGATCTTGCTTAGAGAAACCTGCGTACTAAATTTAATTCCTTTATACGCATAAATACGCGTAGACCTTTTGGTCCCCTCTAATTTCCGCCCCCGAAACTCCGACCCCAGTGGGCCAATCAAAACCAAACTAAATAGTGAAGGTGCACATGCCAATGGTAAGCTACATTCCGAATTTTAACCTTCAACCTCAAAAAATGCGGAAATTATGAAGGGGACGGACGGACGGACACTCAGACGGACATTGTGAAAACAATAAGTAGCTCCATTCTTCCGCTACTTAATAATTATTATCACTAGTTTCCTTATTTTAACAATTTCTAATTTTTTAAGTCTTAATTAATTTTATAAAAGTATTAACATCTTATTAAAATATCACACAGTTTCATAAATATCTATATAATATTTTTATTTTGGATAATTCTCTATCCAAATTTTTTTTTTCAATTTTTCTTTAAATGAATTTATTTTGATTTTGGTGTCTTCCATTTGAATGATCCATTTGATGTTTTTCTACCGTTGAAGTTTATTATCCAAAACAAAAAAAAATCTTTAGACTTTGTATTAAATTCCACTTCAATTTTTCAATTTGGTTAATGGGTTTATTTATTAAGCTTTGATATTTTTGCGTGCTTCTGAGGAGCAGGTCTTCATATCATCTATTGCATCCAGTAACAAAACGATGATTTGCCATATTTATGGAAAATGATTAGAAGAAATATCACGAAAGTTCTTTTCCTTTTTTATAAGACTATTTAATTATTTTCTTTTTTATAAACTGCTTTTATAAGAAATATCACTAAATCGTAATTTTGCTAACGCTGGTAGCATAGTATATTAAAGGGGTAACCCCTCTAATACTATGCTGATGGTGCTGGTAACCGACTTCCACTGCTGTCAACGACACCACTCGGAAGGAACGTGCATTGTGCCAAAGTCTCCCATAGGATTTGCCTGGAGATTCCGAACTTGTAGTAGAAGTAATTTTGGTTCGTTAGAGGGAGGGTCTGAGAAACACAGACCCCCCCCCCCCCAATAATTCATGATTGCATGGAACGCGCGACAAGTTATCGCAGCTGCGGGGTCAAAGTAAAATTTAACCAATCGGGTTAAGGAATGCGACTGCTCAATTGTTTTCCAAAGGCTGGATTGGCCGGGCAACAAATGACCACGATAACGTTCTTCCGTAGCTACCCGTTCGCAGGACTTCACAGCATGCGATTACTTCCTTTAGGAATTCGCTAAAGACAACGTTTACGTATTATCATTACATGGCCTCCAGGATCTTCGTCGTCAGGTAACATGTCCACTACAAACCGTAAAGCCGAACATGCTTCATCGGTTATGGGAGGAATTTGATTATCGTGTTAATGTGTGACCAAGGGTTCGCAAACGTTGAAGGATTATGAATAATCCATCTCAAACTGCGTCCAAGTTGTTTTTCCTAATAGCGCAAGTTCACTCATGTAGGGTGGAATAGGGTTATTTTATTCGCTTACAAAACCCTACCATTCTTTTGTTAAGACCCTGAGCGGCCATTTGGAAATCCTATGAGCCACGCATATGCAGGATTAGCTAACTTGTCTAGTAGTAAGTCCTATGTAACAATGTGACCAAATGTATCGCATTAAGATGGCCACATTCTGTTAAATCCAGAAATCTGTATGCACGTGTAAGTGCGAGTTAATGGGTTGCTCTTTGATACGTTCGCTCCCGATCTGTGTATATATATTTACTAATTTATCACGCAACCCTCCATTTGCTTCCAATTGCATTTTCGATTGCCATAGTACGAGTTCGGCCAAGTTTTGTTCCAACGCAATTGCGTGTAATTGGTTGGAAGAAAAAGAATTTACGGATGAAAAGCGAAATTGTGTTAATAGATGTCGCTTTTCCGCTTTTAATATGTCGGAAGAATGAAAAGAAGAAGGAAAAAAAGAGCAATTGGTGATTAAATTATATTTCCCTAGTTGCTAATGACATTTGAGAAATTGGTGTTCCCATTTAGAAAGACACAGGAATCATTTCCGGGTGACAGGAAAGTTGTTACTGCACTAATTTGATTTACTCCCTGTAAACGACGGATTGTTCATTCGATTATGCATTGCTAATGGCTATTAACTGAATTATTAACAGTTCGTCAGAAGATGGCGCTCTTGGCTTTTCCGGTCGACTGGAGCAGCAAACCACCACCATGTTCTTGTCATCTTTTATACTGGAGCGCGTGTTCTCACTTTTTCTTTTTTCTTTTCCACTGCAAAGAAGATGTGGAGGCATTTCTTGGTCCTTTACTTTTCTGTTTGTTTGCGTTCCATTTGGTTGGTTGGCATTGCAATTATCCAGTTCGGTATCAGAAGAAGGATTGATCGTTGGCTCCCTCTTCTAATTGTCTCTAAAAGTGTGATTGACAAAGGGAATAATAAAAGGTCCTCCTCAAATATAGCGTTTGTTATCGAAAACGGAGGAAGGTTTTTTTGGGTTCTGGGGTGTTGTGAGAAGTGAGGGTGGGGAGGTGAGTGTGTGTGTGTTCAATGATGGATGTCTTTGCATATGAGCGGCGATCAGCTGGCGCTCGGGCTTCTCTCCGCCGTAAATTGTTCCCTGTAATAATCTCTTTTGAAAGCTACTGCCTCCAATTGCCAGTGGAAATGGAAAAACTCCCGGTCCAAGTGACTCGCCCATCGATCATGACCGGAAGAAATACAATTTCGTTGCGCTCGCAAAGTCTTTTCTATTTAATTTACAACTAAAAGCATTTCTTCTTCGTTTATTGCTCCTTCAGAACAATGGCTAAGGGGGTGAAAAACGGAACAGAGAAGAGTTGGAAGGAAAAGTGTATAAAACATTAGAAGTAGTGTTTGATTTATTTTTTATAGTAAGGCTGTTTTTCTCATGATTTTCCTTAATGGGATGTCTGCTCCAAGAAATCCTTCGTTCGTTTTTTGTTGTTATCTGTATGATGTCGTGAGCTATGACACTTCAAATTAATTCAGATTGCAGTTTTCTGTTTGCAGTGACCAACTGATTGGTATTAATGGTATGTTTACTTAAAACGATCCATTCAACTGTCAAGGTCATGGACAGATCGTTATGCGGAGTGTTTCATTTTTGCGTGATCCATTCATCCGATTAGAAAGCGTATTTTGTGTTATTGACAGATTTGAGATATCTACTTTTTCGCACAGAGAAGGCGTAATAGAGCTGGCATCGTCAAGTGCCGTGCGCATGTACAGAAGCCCAAAGGAATCTTACTTACGGAGTCTGGTTATTTTCTTCGAAAATTTTTATTGCGCCAAAATTATCACATTTGGTGCAAAAAGAAGTTTGAAATAGTCGTTGTCAAGCATCTTCATCCACAAGAGGGCACTGGGATGATTTGTGTGCTCATGGATGTTAGATGCGTATTTTTGACCAGAAAGAACTTTTTATTCGATAAAGAATTAAAAGAAGAAAAAAAAAACCCTGTTGAGGTTGCCCTATTCCCAGTTAAAACCTGGGAATTAGTGAAAACAGGTTTTAACCCTTTTAAGAGACTTCAATTTTGAAATTTTTTTGTGCTGGATTGTAATGCCATCGGAAATGAATTAATGTACTACATCGAGCTCTTGATAAAGAGATTTATTCTTGATGCCTGCTACGAATACTGGTTCCAAGACACATGGTTTCAGCAGGATGAAGTCTCTTGGATCCACATTCAACAAGCGACTTCCTGGACTTGCTCTGAGGTCACTATGACAATCGTGTCATCGTAAGAGGCTTCCCAAATCGCTTTGGCGAAGGACTTGCTTGGCCCCCTCTTATAGCCCTGATTTATCGTCACTCGACTTCTTCTTATGGGGCTTTGTTACAGAGATCGATCAAAAACCATAGAAGAGCTGAAAACAGCGGAAACAAATGTGGTCGGTTTCAATAGACCAACTAACTCAAGCGCGTATCGAGAACTTCTAGCAGGACTTCGTTTCGTATTTCCTCATATGGCAAACACTTTTTGAGAAACATTTTTGAGAAACTCATCTTCTAATTTCTTCTATTCTCATAAGGAAAATCCTGAAATAAATTTTCCCGTTCAAACGATATTCCATTTTTTTCATTATTGAGGCCCTGTGAAGCACCCCGTGTATTTTTTATGATGTTATTTAATATTTACAAAGGTGCCTCAAAACTGACTTCGTTTGGGTCCTACGATTTCTTGATGTGCCATTCCATGGCCACATGAAGCGAGCTGGTCGTTAAAAATTTACCAACACATTATTGAGTACACTGTAAATATAATGTGTCCCATACAATTTATTTTGAACGATTCTAACTACCCGTACAGGCTAAAGAAATCGAAAGATGTGTGAAGTCTAATCACAGAATGAGCATGGGAAAAAAGAATGACCTAACTGACTCGTTCGAAAAGAGAATCATTGTTGGTCCTCGTCTAGCTGATTGAAACAACGAAGCAGCTAACTAGATTGTCGAAAGGTGCGATAGGAAGAGTAGTATTCATCCGTAGGAAAAGTGATCCACATCGTTTGTCTGAAAGGGGTAACTGTGCTCAAAGACAATCAATCGGTGTATGAGAAAAGGACATCCTGTGGGATGTGATTGGATGTTGCCTGCGACCGATACTGCCGACGAATTAGCTCGCCTGTTGGAGGTCATTGGCAAAATTATTCCTGAGAACACCATTCGGCAACTTTATGAACCCATTCTGCGTCGAATAATCCTGAAGTGGACCATCGCTATTTTGATTTACTTACTATGTAACCCTTTCTGTACAATAAATCATCCAATTGCTTTGAAAATTAAAATAATTTCTTCTTTTATACATGTAAGTCTAAATAACAATTTTTGTGTCATTTGCTTATTTCCTATTTGGTGCATCAATTTCTTTTTGTATTTCAAGTGATTCACTTAGTACTCTAAATATTGCCTCAGACAGAAGACGCTGAGGAATTTTTGATTTGATAATTCTCGGTAATGAGACTTGGTTTCATGGTAGTGATAGCACCAACAACTGCAGAATTGGGGGGAGCAAAAATTCACGTGGCAGTCAAAAGGTGAACGTGGTTTACGCTGTCAGCATAAAAAATATATCAGTCTTCTTAGAAATGACCGTATTGTGTAACTGAATATTCTCCACCAAATTGTAATTAGACAAAGATGCCAAGAAATCACCTATCATTACCATTCCTGACATGATCTGCTCGTTTCCCGACTTTGATGTCCTCGAGATCTTTTCTTCTTGGGGGATCCATTATAGGTCCAGTATTTGTGCAATCTTTACCTGCAAATGAAGTCGAATTAGTTCGGTTTGATTAGTTTGGTATTAACGTCCTTTTCAACTGCCATGGTCATTTCAGGACGGCGTTATAAGGGCCGCAAATTTTGCCTCGCAAGGGTTCTTTAACGTGCAGCCGACAAACGACTACACGTGACCAACGGCTTTACTTCCCTTCTGAAGGAAGTGCTTGATGCCAGGATTTTCCCCCTGAAAAAATCCTCGTCGTCCTCGGCCGGGATCGAACTCGCGTCCTCGGGTATCAGAGGCCATCACGCAACCATTGAACCACCGAGGCCGATGAAGTCAAATTATCGCCCGACACGTACGGCAGAGGTGTTAAAGAGGGCAGTCAAATGAAAACGATTGGTAGGTCCCGACAAAGCAAAGGACCTACCTGACAGCAGTCCCCACCACTATACTTTGTCCAACGAAAGTTGGAATGGGCGTGTCCAGTTAAACTTCCAATTTCAATTGTTAGCCATCGTTGCCAGAGTAGAGTAAACAATGTCTAACAATTGAAATTGGAAGCTTAACTGGACACGCCTACGCCAATTTTCGTTGGATTGATTATAACGATAAACTTCCGTCACCCATCACAAGTCGCCAGATTCCACTACCATAAAAATACATAGACTGGGAGCGAACCCAGTTACACCACTACCTCGACTTCTCCGCCGTTAAAAAGCGAATGACGATTCCTTGTTCTTACTTGGACGCTTCCATCTTACACATTTCTAACATTCAGTGCTTCTTAAACCGACAACAATAGCGCTTCTGCCAGTTGTTGCGCCGCTCTTGATTAGGGCTACTTACTTAGTATTCAACTTTTGCTGACGATGTTCCTCCTCGTTGCCAGAGGGTTTCACTCGTTTTCATTTGACTAGCCCTCGCACGCGATAAGTCAAAGGAAAACGACTAGAAGTCTATAACATCGAGTAGGAACACTTACTCGTACATGACTGTGGCCGGAAATTGACTATAGTCGGAGCGTCTATCGCATAAACCTCCTGTATATTCAGCCACAGGATATATGAAAGAAAAAAATTTTTAGAAATGTACTTTTCTGTGGGTCAAGATCAGGCTTTAGTGGATCTTGATTAGTAAGTACAGTTGATTTGGATACACTCTTGTATATCTTAGGATGGCAGAACATTTCAGTCCAGCGTTTTTCAAACTTCTTTACACTGCGACCCGACAAATTTGCTTGGACTGGTATCGCAACCGAATATTGAGTCTGATTTGGATACTTGCCTGCCTCTCATTTGGATTATTTGCAGTGTTTATATTATTTCTCCGTCATTTCGCGACCCATAAAAATTTAGGCTCGACCAAAATTGTTTCAGACCCTAAATGAAATTGTACTGTAAACAAAGCAAATAGCGCTGGTTTCATTGGGTAAGTTACTTAGATATTATTACTCTCAGGGCTAAAAGTTTTTATTCCTATGAATGTTACGGATTAGAAATGATTTAAGCCCGTTGCCAAAAAGAAGGCCTGGGAAATCGGTTTATGATTCCGTTTAATAGAGTGCTTATGGAGCAATCGATCATGCGATTGATTAAAGGTTCTGAAACGTCCTTGTGCGCTGGAAGGGGAATTAATTCGGAAATCTGATGGGCTGTTGATTGCCAGCGATACATTTAAAAGTGTAATTTATGTTCCGTTCAAAATGTTTATTAATCAAAGGATATCGAAAAATTAATCGGCAAGCTCTTCTGGTTTAATTAATTTAGTTCATAAATGTAATAGAGATTTATAAGTCGGTACGTTGCGGAGAAATTTTTGGATCTTATTTGAATTGATTTACATTTCACCAATGGTCGATTGCTTTTGGTCGATTTAATATTTCCGTTAAGATCTGATTGAATCGTTACTAAATTTTAATGAAGGCACCTTCATATACGCAAAGCGGCCATTTAAGGATTTTAAAGATACACAGGATGATTCACAATGAGTGTAACAAACTTTGGCATTTTGTTGGGAGGTCATTTTACGTGATAACTAGTATATGGACTAGTAGGCACTATTTATGTAGTTATAGACTATAAGAGATCAAAGTTTTGAAAAGTGCAGTAGTTAAATCCATACATGTACAGTAGCTACTCGTAAAAAACGAAAATTAATTTCTTTGATAATTGACACCTAAAAAAAAAGCTAGTCTACGGCGTTGAAATCAGTACTCGTGAACAGTATCTCCAACGGATAACTGATCTAGTCAATTAAATTCGCAATAATGATGCCAGTTTCGTGTTTATGATTCGATGATTTTTAGGTGTCGTGCTTGTGTTCGGGAGCACATTTTAAGCACTTGTCATGCAAATATCGTATACTTCCTTGTGTTTTTAAATCAGTGGTAATTATAAATTCATAATGTGTTTTGTTTATCTATTTGCTATTAAACCGATAAAACTTCGATCTGTTTTAATTCTGTACTAATTGGAATACGATCTACGTATACAAGGCGTGTTCGAAAGTATCGAATCTTAATTTTTCCCACGGAAACAAATAAGATGCGGGAGCCCTCTGGTAATCGGTGTATGAGTGAAAACGTGCAGCGAGCGCCCACGGATTGTGAATTGTTGCGAAAATGACGGATTGAGTTGAGCAGCGATATTGCATCAAATTTTGCCAAAAGCTTGACTAAACTCAAGCAGAAACCATTCGCAAGATGCAATAGGCTTTTGGGGGCGATGTTACGAGCCCATTCTTTGCATTTGATTCAGATTTTTTTGGTCAAACACATCATTCCTGTGCTTTCTAAGGCTCCCTACTCGCCCAACATGGGTCAGTGGGATTTTTGGCTATTCCCCAAGTTGAAAATTTTGCTGAAAGGGACCCGATTTGAATCAAGAGAGGATATTATGCTAAATGCGACTGCCCAGCTGAGCATCTTTCCAACAGATGCGTTCCAGAAGTGCGAGACCGCTGGAAGAAGTTCGTTTATTGCCAAGGGAAGTACTTTGAAGGAAATTAGAGTAAATGTCTTGCATATGAATAAATGTATTTTTGCCGAACAAAGGTTTGATACTTTTGGCTCAACCTGACCTTTTCCTCCAAAAAAGCCGAAGTTTGTTAGACTCGTTGTGAATCACCCAGTGTAGTCTGTAAATTATTCTTTGGGGAAGAAAGAATCTTATCTAGATTTCTGGAAAGTATTTAAGATACAAACAGGTTGGTTTATGACAAACGCGTGTGAAACATTTGTAAATTTGTTTTAATCCCAATTTTATGCAAAACAGTTTGAGTAACGTAATACAAGGGTGTGGTGATTTAAAAAGAAGTTAGATCAGCCTAATCATAGAACATGATGAGTATGGGAAAAACGAAGGTCCTAAATGACTTCGAAAAGGGACTCACTGTTGGTGCTCGTCTAGTTGGATCCACGATTGAAACAACAAAGCAGCTGAATGGATTTTTGAAAGGTGCGAATATCTCAGTATTCAGTGATGCACAGTCTTTGTCTAAAAGGGGGAACTGTGGCTTAAAGACGATCAATCATGAGCGATCACCAAGTATCTTCCCGACCCATTTTTGGCA
>JAHWFO010013951.1:978200-1008760 GCA_023313115.1 Rhysida immarginata
CCCCCCCGGGTACGGTCATGTAGTGGGTGGCCAAAGAGTCTTTCCAACATTACAAAGTTTTATTACAGTTGTATGCTTGGTCGCATGAATATTTTATCTCTCTATTATTGACTGAGTTGGTATATGAGGTGCTGCAATCGCAAGAAAGTAAAATGATTGATTGCAATGCGATATTTGGGTGATCCGTTAATCGGATTTTGGAAAACTGCGTTTTTGTTTTGTTTGGAATTTGATGCTGAACAAGTTTATAATTTGAAATTTTTGTCTTTCTCTTAAGGTTTAGGCGTTATTTCAGGTGAAAGTGCATTGTTTTATGGAACCATAAAACCAAGACACGGTTTACTGAACAGCGTAACAGCGTGATTTTAGGAGGGAATATGGACGATCACCACCTGATCACTAAAGGATCATTACATGGTACAGTAAACCAAACCAATCTTCTTTTTAGTCTCCAACAATCATACTCCTGAAATTATTACACCAAGCTTATGAAATTTATGATAATTCGTGCAGAACAAAATATAAAACAGATACAGAAAAGACTTGCGAGATGGATGGGAAACGTTGGAAGAACAGTACGCATTATAAAATTCATTGTGAAAGGCCAAGGAAACATCGAATTATGGTTGTGTATAACTGCTTCCTTCTCTTGTCGAAGAACTTGTTGCACGTGTGAAACGGGAAAAAATACCTAAAGTTGAAAAAATATTTATCTTGCGTAAAATTTTAAGAACTGTCATTCAAGGATTTGGATAAGTGGAAGAAATACATTTAACAATCTTCAGATATATATGAGAGAAGGACGAGACACAAAAACCTGGAATACAATAAATACTGTAATAATATCACTTCAGGATAAGTCTCTAATATTCTCTTTGCTTTTAGAGAAGTATCCTTTTGCTTTGATAAAGGATAGTCTCTATCCGAAACGTCAGCTTTTTATTTTGATTTTATTTATTATTTATTAATTATTTTTTTATTTTTTAATTAATAACTATTATTTAACAATCTTAGAGTATTGGAAGTTTTGGGGATGTCGGAATATACACGGCGGATCAAAAAGTCACTGGACGTAGCAGTATTTCGGAAATGGTGCGAAAAAATTAAAAATGTGGCGATGTTAGCAAGGAATAGGATAGGTGCTCTATCTTTTGAAATAGTTTTGGAGTTTGCCCGCCGTCTTGAAATCCGCCATTTTGGGTTTAGGTTCATTTTTTAAAAGGGGGTCATATAGCATATCACATAACAGCAGTTTGTTTTTTTCTCAGGAGTTCATTCCTGCAATCGGATTTCAGTTATCTGTTGTGGTTCACAAGTTATTAACAAAAACATTGACACTTTACCCTTGTCTGATGCAGATAATTGAAGGTGGCACTAATGGGAGGAGGAGAGGACTGAGCTGATCCTCATGTCCGCGAAACGCCTGTACCGTATCACTGCTGCTGATTTCAACGCCCGGCACCCCGAAAGAGAACCAATCGGCACAGTACCGGAAGTGTTGAACATAAAGCTCGTATAAGCCGGCTAAAAATCAACCGATGAGGCAACCTTAACAATGGTTTTGGCAACATTTTCAAAGAGTCCACAAAGCAGCAGCCAAGTATGGACTCCGTTAATCATCCATAGCATGGATGTTCGTACCGATAAGTGACATCCATTCAAAGTTCAGATGCAGCAAAAGCTATCCCAGGATGATTCGGAGAGACATGAGAAGTTCTGTACCTGGGCTCTGCACAACTATCGACTGGATCCTTGATTTGCACATAACATTGTGTTCAGTGATGAGGCTTATTTTTATGTTCATGCTGAGGTGAACCATCAAAACATGAGATATTGGAGCGATACAAATTTTCATTGAAAAAAACCATCTAAAGTCGTTGGTGCTGTCAAAGTTATTGTGTAGTATTACCAATATAAAACAAAGTGTGGATATAACAACAAGTATACAAAGAAATAACTCTTTAGCCACAACAAGGTAATACAAAACAAAAAATAAAATCAAATACGTACATGCAGGTATTTCGATAGCAAAAGGTACCATCATCTAGCAGGTGAATGAATAAAAGAGGAATGATGGTTACCGCTAGATTTTGGCTTGTGGGGCCACTTCAAACAACTTGTGTATGGTGTAAAAAAATCCAAAGCAAACGTCACCTTTAGCAACGCATCCAAAGACAGCATTACCCCCGACGTTCTTGTTCGTGTGCATAATGCATGGATAAAGCGCCTTGAGCTGTGTCCCTCAACAGGAACAATACCTTGAACACATTCTTTAGCTACTTCAAGTCAGTTTTCTGTGTGAGTTTTTTTTTCTTTTGGAAAGTGTCAGTGTTTTTGTTAAATCCGATTGCAGGAATGGACTCCTGAGAAAAAAAATGCTAATTTTTGATATGCCACGTGACCTCTTTCCCATTTAAGAAAATGAACCTTGACCCAAAATGGCGGATTTCAAGATGGCGGCCAATCCAAAACTGTCTCAAAGATGGAGCACCTGTCCTATTCCCTGCTATCATATCACATCATTCATTTTACACACCATTTCCGAAATAAAGCTATGTCCAGTGACTTTTGACTCACTCTGTATTATCAGTTAAGATTTCAGTCTGTGGCGTATGTTGCTAAATTATATAATTCCAGAGGGAACAAATTATAATATAACGAAATAGTTCAAGATTTTGCGAAAATGCGCTATTAAGTTAGACTTCAACTTCAAAATTATAAAGAAAAGCTTTTAAGGGTCGTTTCACCCTTAAGAAAAAAAAAGAAACAAAATAAGTTATAAATTTAGCAATTTCCTTCGGGTGATTGTTTCTTCGATTCACTAATGAACTTCTTTTCTAATATACATACAACTCTGAGAGAAGTTATTTAGCTTCCCCTTTTTTTGTTTTCTTTTCAGCATATTGATAAATGGTGCTAATGACATTTGGTGTTAATTAGCGACGTTTTGCTTGTCAGGAGTTGATGAATGAGCAAAAGCACCCTCACCAACGATCGTTTCTTCTATGGCCGGAGGATATTTTTTTTAACTGTTGTCTTTTTTTTCTTCCATTGTAATGGCCAATTTAGCCAAATCAACCACCGGGTTGATCTCATTAAACTTGTTCGTCAGCATTCCGTTTATTTAAATGCACGTTGATGGTCCAACTTGTGCAATTCATTAGCCTGAAACGTGTTTGAATAGCAATTCCTTTTCGTGTACAGCAGGAGAATGCCTATCTCCAAGAGATGAGATCTTCTCTATATTATTGACTATTTTCTATTTCCTTAGCGGATTTATATCATGAAATAGCACTGTTATAATATAAACCCATGAATCATTGAATTATATGACGAATTCATTAAGTTGATAATAAATGCCTGACTCCCTTTACCCGATCTTATACATACGCAATTGCCTTTTTTGTTGACTTCGTATTTGTTTTAGGCAGAAATTAAATCGCCTTGTACAGTTTTGCTACAAAATTGCCTTCGGTATATCAGTTGTTGTTTAGTTTCATCATATAAATTTAATGTGCATTTTGTTTTCATTTTATTAGTTAGGCTAGACTGAAATAATTATTTTGATTAAATTTCATTATGAAATTAATAACTTAATAAAAATTTAATTATATGAAATGAAAAAGGACAAACTTTGTTTGCACTAATTGTAAATTAAAAGAGTGCAATTTCGATTTCGGTTGAGATGTGGATTTTTAGCAGTATAAAATGATGAAGGAAATTTTGAACCTTATAGCAAAGGCCTTTAAAACTTTTACATACCGGAAAATCTTAGGGAGAAACTGTGACCATTCAGATAACACTGGCCAACAAAATTTAAGTTGTTTTTCTATTTTTATTTTTATTTTTTTTGTTCACGGAATGAAGATAGGAGATTTTTTCTGCTGATTGCGAATGTAATTTTTAACTTTCTCTAGCACGCACTTATTTTGAGATAAAGCGGATTGAAATATAAGTTTCCCATAGAAAATAATAGCAACAATACTGTATTGAAACATTCGCTTATTCTGTTCTATTATCTTCTTCTGTCTTCTAACTATCTTCTATATACAGGGTGAGTCAAAAGTCTGTTACCCCTCATTCAATTTGAAAACGATTGGAGATACAACAAATCTGTTGCAGGCAACATATAGGAAGATAGGTAGGCGCTAAACAATGCTGGTGTCAAATTTGATCTTTGGCCTCGAATTTTGCACCTTGCAATTTGTAACTTTGTAACCGTTAATGGTAGGGAAAAGTTTCCAATTGTACAGTTGTAGAGCTCAAAATGCTGATTTTAACAAAATAAAATGTGATTAAAAATAACCGTAAAAATAAACCCACTACAACAAAATGAAATTTCAGTGCTCAAGCTACATTGTGTGGTGTGGACTATGGAATGGCATCTTGGTGGGACCTGTTTTCTACAACGGTTGCCTTACAGGAGTAAGGTACACATAAATGATTTTGGATGGCTTCGTCTCAGACATTTTAGGCAACTTGCGTTTAATGGAGTACCACCGCAAGTGGTTCCAGCATGATGGGGCACCTCCACATTTTGCAGCCATTGCAGTCAACGACTAGATGATATTAGACAGCACTTAATTTTTTTCCTTTGGGGATACATCAAGGACAAGGTGTATGTCTCTGTACTAGCATCAGTAAATGATTTGAAACAACGAATTCAGCAGGCTTATACAGACATAACACCCTTCATGATGTTAAATGTGATGGTTCTGTGAACAACCGTGCACGATTACGCATTGCTGCAGAAGGACACCACATTGAGCACTCCATTCATCGAAAAATGTAGCTTGAGCACTGAAATTTCATTTTGTTGTAGTGGGTTTATTTTAACGCTTTTTTAATCTCTTTTTTTATTACTTGTATTAAAATCAGCGTTTTGAACTCTACAACTGTACAATTGGAAATTTTTCTCTACCTGTAATGGTTACAAAGTTACAAATTGCAAGGTGCAAAATTCGAGATCAAAGATCAAATTTTACACCACCAATGTTTAGCCTCTACTTCCTATATGTTTGTTGCCTGCAACAGATTTGTTGTATCTCCGCTCGTTTTCTAATTGTATGGCAGGAGGGTAACAGAGTTTTGACTCCCCCTGTATATAAAATTTTCTGTATGTCTGTCTGTCTGTTCGCTGTGCATTCATTCTAAAATGGCTGGACCAATCTTGATGGAATTTTACATGGTAATTCAGGTTGTCCCTGGGAAGGTTTTAGGCGGGTCAAATTGATCCGAAGTCAAAGTCATGGTGGAGATATAACGCTAAACAAACGCAGCGCTCAAGAGATGGCGCCATGGAAACGGATGAAGGAAGAGAATGGACACATTAGAAGTTAGAAGAGGTGGAAGAGAGGAGGAAGGAGAAAAGAGACAAGAGCAGAGAGAAGCTAACATAAGGACTGCGAGGAAGTTTTATAGGGAGTGGTGTTCAGAGCGAAAACAGGAACAGCCAGCCTAATAAAGTATGAAAGAAAGAGGGTGAGGATAGAAAAAGAGAGACACGAAAAAAGGAAAGTAGCAGCCCGAGAAGTAGGCAGTTCGGCGAAGATTCTAGGTGAGCTGAATTTTGTTTTTCCCGGCATGGCCAATCGAGTGTGAACGAAATAATTTGCTATTTAATGTAACGAGTCGATATAAATTCGTCCGTTTGAAAGTGGTAAACGTACCGTCCATGACAGTAGCCATTAAAGATAATTCTCTGCGATGGTTAACGATATTAGAGATGAAGTATTTACGGGAAAATATTCAAGAGGACGAGAAAGCATTTATAACAATGTACGAGGTTGGACTGAACAACTACAAAGACTCCATCTGGTTGTGTGAGCGTCGATTATGGCTCCAAAAAATGATGAAGTCGACAAAATCAATCTGGATCAGCCATCTGGAATGCCACTGCACAACCTTATCCTCAAAGAAGGAGCTCCAGTCATGCTGCTGAGAAACTTGGACCCTCCACGCTTGTGCAGTGGAATATGGTTAGTCATCAAAAACATGAAGCCTCATATTATCGAGGTTATGATAATCACAGGGAAATACAAAAATGAAATTGTATTCATTCCAAAAATCCACTGATTCCATCAGACACGTAATTGTCATTTCAGTTCAAGAGACTGCAATTTCCTCTTAAGCTCAGTTTCGTTATGTCAGTCAACAAGTCCCAGGAACAATCTCTTAAGGTTGTTGGACTTGATCTAAAGTCTCCTTATTTTCCTCATGGCCAGCTCTATGTTGGCTGCTCACGTATTGACAGTCCACATAATCTTTGCATCTACTCTAGCCAGAAAGGCTTCACTAAGAGCACTGTTTACTTGGAAGGTTTGCATTAACTAATTCCATGTTTTGTATGGGTTTATGTCTAACTTATGTTTCTTGCTTGTTCAACAGAATAAACTCTTTCAATTAAAATCTATTCTTGCAAGTTTTTTTTCAGTTATATTAGGTTTCACTGTTTACAGCTATTTTTTTTTCGAGCAACGCTGGATATTAAAGCTAGTTACATATATTAACAAAAATGTGTATTCTTCCAAAAAGTGTGCTCAAATGACAAGAAATGCGTTAATTAATTAACAATTTGACAATTCTGATCGAAATAACATGACCTGGTTGGCTAATGGCTGATAACGGGTTTGAAATTGCATTGAACCCAGTGATTTAACAGCCTGGAAAGCTATGAAGGCTGTAGCGCACGTCTTCTTGGGAACTTAGAGTCCAACTCGGGGATGAGCTTCTACAAGCATTTTATGAATTGGGATGCCATATGTCACTAAAGATTCATTTACTGCATTCCCATCTGGACTTTTTCCCTTTCAACCTTGTTGACATTAGTGATGAACAGGAGAAAGGTTCCACCAGATCTTTCTACCATGGAGCGGCGGTTTCAGGGTAAATGAACCTTTAACTGCTGGACCCTCATTCGGGACCTTCCAGATGCCACATACAAAAGAAAGTCTTTGGCAAAACGGGTCTTATATGCTGAAAGCTGAACGTTTAACTGTTTGACGCTTTTTAAGAAATTATTTAACAGGAGGGGGGGGGGGCAGTGTTTTAGGCAATATGCACATCTTGCGAAACAGGCGTAGAAATTGGAAATAACATAGCTATTTCTAAAAATTAATGCATGATAGAAAAATTTCGTTGAAAACACAGTTTAAATGTAAATGAAAAATGTAACCACTATTCATGTATGCGTAATGTATAAATGTATAAATGGATTGTCAAACTTTAAGTGCTTTAAAACATTTTTTTTTTAATTTTACAACTTACAATTGCGAGAACTAGATTTTATGAGGATGAACGATTGAAAAACATTATCAAAAATTCTTATTTTTATTTTAAGGAGATGCCAATGTTAAATGGCAACCCCAATGCAGACACAAAATTCGAGCATTTTATAAGGAATTCCTTTCGGTTACCCAGTGAGAATACTTTATTAATTTTATGCTTTGTTCGAATATTGCATAATTTCGTCAAACAGAGAACATTGAAAATTATCGGAAGGAGCTATTGTGTGAAATTAGCTGAAAAAAACCTCTAACCGCAAAAGCAAAAACAAAAATAAAACAAATATTAGAGATATGAAAAGCCGGATACGGGGTTTTCGATGGCTATGCCTCATTATCAACGGTAAGATTCAGACTGATCATAAAATTTATCTAATATTATCCATACACTGGCCAATGATAGAAACATGCGGTTAGCATTTTATTGGACCCCCTTGACCCGAATTGCAGCATGGGCATAGTCATTAACGTATTGAAGTAATTGTAAGTCAATGGAAGACCAGGCGTTCACCAGACATTCTCTTTATACTCGCAGATTTGTTGAAGAGGATCTAGCTGTCGGATGTGTTGGACTTAAACATTCTATATGGGATAGAGATCTGGGCTTTGGGGCGGCTAGGATAAATGCCGGAAGTCATTTTCGTGATCGCTAAACACCACCCTTCAGTATTAGCATTGTCGTCCATGAAATTATCATCCATCGTCACATACAGGATAAAAATGCAGCATTGCAACTTACCCTTGGTTTCGGCAAGAATGTTCAAGTAGTCCGTGAAACGCACTGGAGCTTCCATGATTATCAGAGAACCAGTTCTATACCAACAAAATAAGCTCCTTACTATGACATTTTAATCGGGCATCGCACTTAAGCATACACTGGAGAAATCGAATATCTGTTTCCCATCGAGTCGAACCCTTTTATCTAGATGCGGCTTCATGAAAAAATTACAAGCTAGTCCAAAAAAGGCTAGAAAATCTTGAAGTTTTCTTGATAAGAAATGCTGGATTCATTGCTTCCTGGAAGTTCCCGCCAAAATCTCGGTGAAAACAACGTGTATTGTGATTCAGACCTCATAACCTTCTTGGAATCTTCACGTGTCCAGTTACGACGTTCCAGACATCATTGTAGACAAATTTTCTTGTTGCAGAAAACAAGGATTTTCATAGGGGTGTGCGATTACCAATTTGGATCCACTTCAGTTCTCGAAACATGATTCTGACGATATGGGTCGGGAGGAGCCTTGATTAAAATCATTTGTCAACTGTTGCTTTCACAGTGGATATCCTGTTTTAAGTGATGGCGGTCTCGCTCATGATTGACTGTCTTTGAGCCACAGTTACCCCCTTTAGACAAAGACCTCGCTCATGCCTCGTTGTTTCAATCGTTTCTAAAGCACCAAGATGGAGTTCCTTTTCGAAGTCAGTTAGGCCCTTCGCCCCCCCCCCCCCCATCAATTCTATGACTACTCCCCAAACAAGAAAAGGTTCGGACAGTGGGTTTTGTTTACATAGGAGTTTCATTTTTTGTAAAATTTATTATAAAAAATAAAAACTGATTTCATTGTTATGACTCCAATTAATTAATTGTGTACATGATTAATGCACACACAAAAATTGAACATAAAAACTAAACAAATTAAAGAAATATGACAGTTCGTAAAAAATATCAATGACAAAAAATGATTCGGACATGCTTGTACACACCGGAAAAAAGTTCGGACAGTATTGTTTAATACTTGGTAACACCACCCTTAGATGAAATAACTGCCTTCACACGATCGTTCATTGTATCCACCAGTTCTTTGCACTGTTCTGAAGTAATAGCATCCCAGATTTCCCGAAATTTCCGTCGTAAACCGTTTACAAGGCGTTTTTACGAAGCGCACTTTTCATGTACCCCCATAGATTCTCGATGGAAGACAAATCAGGGCTGCTTGAGGGCCAGGATAGCATTGGAATGTCGTGTTGGGCAAGTCATGCCTTTGTTGTTTTTGCCGTATGACAATTAGCCCCATCTTGTTGAAATGTGCCGTCCCCATCGGCGTTTAACGTATCAATGAAAGGGAGCAAATGTGATTCCAGGATTTGCCGGTAACGAGGTGCGTTCACATTTCCATCAATGAAGCATATCTTGCCAACTCCCTTAGCGGACATGCATCCCCACACCCTTAGGAAATTTGACAGTACGCTTCAGACAATCACTGTGGAATGCTTCATCCTTGTTCCGAATCACTGTATTACGTTCATCTCCAACACAAACGTGAAACGTTGACTCTTCACTGAATATTATTCGGTTCCACTGATCTTGAGTCCATTTAAAATAGGCTGCAATGGGCTACTGAAAGACTGAAGTGGAGATTTCCATTCCATTGCGGGATTGCGTTCAATTTTTGTGTGTGCATTAATCTTGTACACAATAAATTGTTGGAATCATAACAATGAAATCATTTTTTATTTT
Organism: Rhysida immarginata; assembly: GCA_023313115.1. Lineage (NCBI taxonomy): Eukaryota > Metazoa > Arthropoda > Chilopoda > Scolopendromorpha > Scolopendridae > Rhysida > Rhysida immarginata. The sequence goes on from JAHWFO010013951.1 coordinate 987,942, forward strand.
TTATAATAAATTCCACAAAATATGAAACTCCTATATAAACAAAACCCACTGTCCAAACCTTTTCTTGTTTGAAGAGTAGACTCGCCCAACTTCTTCTTAGATAAGTATATAATTGAATCACGTGACCTCAAATTAATTTGTATGTAAACGGATTAAAACAAATTATTATTAGTAAACGGATTAAAACAAATTAGAATTAGTTTGATTTTTTTCAGTCTGTATCAATTAGTTTATAAAACTTGAAATCAAAAATTTGAAAATATGCTTATATCCTGTTCCTCTCTTTACGAAATGAATTCCTCAAACTTCTGTAAGTTTCTTACGAATTTCCTTAAGAATAATATCTTTTAAATTTTTTGTATGAAGAAAAAATATACTTGGTTTTAAAGATTTTTTGTTCCCCTCCCCCCCGTCCCATCTTAACATGGGTTGGGAAATATTTTACCTTGTTGAACGTGGGAATGTCTGTCACCGTAGGAGGCAGAGGGTCCCCTCCAATTTTAGCTGGCGGCGTTGAAATGACGTCATTAGCCTATCATGCATCTTACAAGAAAATTGAAACACGAGCTGCGGGGGCGTCTGACACCGCATAAGGATGTGACACTTTTGCTGACAGATTTGCCTCCCTCCACACTTCTTTACTTCTGAAAAAGACGTGAAGATAGACAGTAGCTATGTCGGGGAGAAAACTAGAAAAAGAAATCAATTGATGATGATGATGATGATGATGATGATGATGATGATGTGAGCTGAAATTATTTTTTCTTCCCTCGTTTCAGTAGAAGAAGATGAATTCATTTGGGTCTTTAAGAGGTGGTACTATTGAAATATATCGTTCAATGATGAGTTGTTGAATATTGTAAAAAGAAAGCGGTGTAAAACAGGCTTATTTTCGACTTAATGGGGGGGGGGGGACTTGATAGATGCAATAAAGGATATTACTAAAAATTGTAGTTTGACATATCCCACAGAATGATACTTCAAGCACAAAACTGTTTACAGTAGTAAAAATGACAGAAATATTTGTTGGAACATTACAGATAGCTTTTAATAGGGTGTAAGGTCTCCAAGAGCGTCTAAGACAGCTGAACATATGCGTGGCTTTTTTCTGTGAAGTTATCGATGAGGATTTCGAGTAGCCTTCGACAATCCTTCATGAGTGGAGGTGTTGGCTAAATTAGTTAGTATTTGGAAAGGGTTTGTCAAAGGCGTCCCAAACATGATCTATCAGATTTAAATCCAGTGAAATGATGGCCAGTCCATACTACCATAAAAAGAAACCCATCACCATCTAAGGCTACTATTTTTCTTTTTACCGCAGACTTTAGCTACCACAGCGCTGTTGTTGTCTACTAATATAATGCCGGCGCACATTGGTTTACCAGATAAAAAGTAAAAGTTCATTAGGCCGGAGTATTTCATCCCTGTACCTCTGTACTGTCAGATTGCCATTACGAACGATGTACAGGTCTGCACATCTACCAGGCTTAGGCCTGCTAGACTGTCCGTCCAACTCCACCGTATTGCGTTGTTTCCTGCACAAGGCTCGGTTATTTTGTGGACTTGTGGATTGAATCGACTCATAGGAGAAGAGAACTTGACTCCATTTACATGTCCTCAGCCCAGTTTCGCTGAGCTCCACGGTTTCAGGTCGATGGCTCTACGTGCATAAAGAAACCTTGGTAAAGGCGATTGCGAATTGTTTGCGTTGATACTGCCGCTTGAGTTGAGTCACGGAACAAGCTTTGTTCCGCCTGGTTAATAGCAGTGGATAACGATCCTCCTATGCTGACGTTCCTGGTGGACGTCCTTCGTCTTAACGTTCCCTGTGTCGTGGAATCGTCTCCACAATCAAGAAATAGCCTTCTGGACACTCCAATGGCTTCCTCTACCTCCGTTGAGTCTGCCCTGCTTCTAGCCTCCCAATAGCTCTCCAAGTCATTGAATCTGATGGTTCGTCATCGTTAATGATCTTCAAGCAGAAACAATGATTAAAGCAACTGACAGAGCCTACAGCGCCTTCGCTGACGTGGTATGTGACACCGCTTACCTTTTGCTCCTGTATGATGTATTTTTTTTCTTCTGAGATACATACTGCATATTCTGAAGCCGAGGTCCATTCTGGTTGCGAACTTCAAGGACATTGACATGTTTCCTTTCCAGTCTACTGGAAATTGTAATATCCTTCCTTCCTCTATGTTTTTGCATATTTTCTAGTTTTCTGTCTTATGATTTTTGTTTTGCTTCGTGGCTGACAATCGTCAATCTTATTTTCCCTTTCGTATTGTGTGGATGGCCTCTTGGTACATCGGGCTGCTCATCTACCTTAGTGTATTCCCTATGGTGTTTGTTGAGGAAGAATGAGTTTAATGGAAGTGCTGTTTCCTTAGTTTTACAATTTTACAAGGAATGTAATTTCTAACAATTATGTAGACTTCACAATTATGTAATTTCTACCTTCATGTAGACAGACTTTAATAACGAGGTTGTTTTTATCCCGTAAAAAAACTTGAGTGGAGGTTATATAGAACATACACTAATCTCAAGTTTATTTCTTAAAAATACACTATTGGTATTTTCAGGAACCCGAATAATATAATGAAAATACTGGATCTCACGAAAGTCGTATTAACAAGATATTTTACAATTGATGTATTTGTAAGTTTTGTTTTTTATGTTATTCTTTATGGAAATGGTGTTCAGTATCCCAAACGTGTTTGGCTATTGCGGAATTATCATGTCAGCCAAATTTAATGTGGGCTAGGTGTTCTTTTCCACAGGACGTTTATTTTGATCTTGTTAGATGTCGACACAAGTATAGCATATTATTTCATAAATGCCAGATAGCAGATTTGTTTACCTTATCCTTCGGGTTAATGAGCAATAGTTTTATCGAATTGGGGGTTTTGAAAGCCAAGCCAAACATGTAATCTCTAAGAATGTTCCTCAAGTCTTTGGTTAAATTCTGATTGGTTAGGATGGAAATAATTTTCTTTTTTTCTTTGATGGGATGCAGTTTGGTTGAATTTTTATCCTAAATTTTCTTTCCCTGACTAAGTCATCTATCAATTGTGGGTTGTATCCATTTTTGTTTGCTATATTCTTGATGGTCTGAATTTCTTTGTCAAATTTTTCTTTCTTCGTTGGAATGCGTAAGGTACGGTCTACAAAGAATGTAAAGGCTGCCGTCTTCTGACTCCAAATATGGTTGGAATCAATATGAATACAATTCTAAATAGAATAAATACCTTAAGACTGTGGATGGAAAGACTTATCAATAGGAGACACATGAACAAGCCGCTTTTCCACAAACGTTTTACGTAGATGAGGCAAAGAAAAATGAGCAAGACATGGGATATATATATATACAGAATGGGAGCCAGTCATCAAGAAAGCATTTTACTTCCTTGTGATTGATAACAAGAAAAATTGGAAAAATAAAAATAGGGAGCCAATCAACGAAGGATTAATGGGTTTCCTGAGAAAATAATCGACAGGATTAAAGAAAAACTCCTGTGGAAAAGACGTTAGGTGATGTCACCACCCTACACAAAAAATTAAAAAACTCGGAGATAAAATTTATTTGCCTCCCATAAATAGTAGATCAATTAGAAAACTGGCGAAAATCCTCAAAAGTTTCGACCTCCAAATTTCTTATAGAAACAAGCATACCACCAGGTGAATGTTAGGCGGAACTAAGGATAAGATACCAAAACAAAACAAATCTGGTATCAATGAGATACAATGCAATAATTGCCCAATGACGTACTTCAGTCATTGTCGCCATCGGATTGAAACTAGGATTAAGAAACATTTTAGTCAATAAAAAACTACAATCCTGGACAATCCGCATTCGCAAATCGTATAAATTCAACAGGCCATTCTTCAAAAAACTGAAAGTATAAAACTTGCAAGTGCATAATGACTCTAGGGAATTAAACTTCCTTGAGACAGTTGAAATCCTAAAACACCCCAGCAGAAGCTTTACTCAATCAAGATAGAGGACCAATGGAAAAACTGTCTACGTTTCCTAAAATCGTTTTATTCTTTTCCAGTTGCCAAAGCGGTCTAGGAAAGATAGTCCCGGCCTGCGGACAAGGTAACTGTTCCAACCAAGCCCTAAGGTCATGTAAATAGCGGTTAGCTTTCATGGCCGCAGTGGCGCAATTGGTTGGCGCGTTAGCGGTCTTAGCCAAAGGTTCCTGGTCCGAATCCAGGCTGCGGAATTTTCTTTCCTATTTTTCATCACTTCTTAGTATACTTATTAGCTTAATAAACTTGTCACCCGTATGTTACGTGTGTCTACATTAACGAATGTATGTATTGAATATTTCAAATGTTTATACAGGGTGTTCGTAAAGTCTCTCTGCAGTGGAAAATATCGATTCCCATCGAAAGTCAGTCTGAGATGGAAACCGCAAAAACGATTCAATGCAACAATCACTTTCAACATCTGTAAACTTGTGCGTGCCCTCACCACTTAATATAGTTCATTCCTAACGTAAATAGAGTGCTATATTTTCCCGTTTATTGGATTATTGCTTTTGTTTTTCACTGCGGAGAGACTTAACGGACACCCCTGTATAATGTTAAGTAAAGTAATGCAAATACCATTAAATTCACTGAAAAAGAAATTCTATGCATTCATTAATTGAGAATTATTTGAAAATTCAAGATAAATTAAGTTAAAAATTTCTGTGTATTCAATGAGCGCCCCAACGTTTTTATTTTCATTTATAAACAACATTAAACAAAGAAAAATTGTTGTCTATTTTTTAAATTTAAAACATAAAATCGTTATTTATAAAAAATTCATTTATTTACCGATCATAATTTTCAGCTAGATCTTTTACCCACTAAGGATGACACAATATCATTACTTTAGTTGTTTTTTTTAATTGTTTTTTCGTTGTATATGCGCGTGCGGTTTCTCCTTTACATGAAGCCATTAGTCGTTGATACGAAAGTTTAGTGTGCGTTATTTACACGCATTTCATTTTAAGAAGTGTATTAAATCCCGTTTCTAGGTTTTCCGCCGACATCGTTGTTGGAAAGAAAAACGATCCCAGGGAAATGGTGATGGACACCATTGAGAACCGATACACGTATCCTACATTAATTCCCGACCACCTTTCACGTTCGTCAGTAATTGATGAAAATGGGATTCTTTCTCATTACGGAGTGAAAAGGGGGCAGCAGCCAGCGAGTGAATATCCGCGCGGCGCTGTTTGATAAATATTGGCTCGGCAAGACGATGATGCCGAGCGGCGGAAAACGTTGACCCCCGGGATCGTGGAAAAAGCCAACCGGCGGCGAAAAGGTATTTTTCGCGGAGAAAAGAATTGACCTCCCGTTCTACTCTCTTATCGACTTGAAGACACAAATGTCTGACTCCTTTTCACCGCGCACACGCACTCACCCACTCTCCTCCTCCTCCATCTGCCAGTCCTTTTGTTTTCATCGTTCGTTAGTGATATTCCTGTCGACTGCTACCTGTATGTGCTAATCTAATCAAACAGGCTCGAGAAACTTAATGCAAACCTACCAAACGGCGTGTGTCAACGCATTATGACGTTGATGTCTCTTTTAGTTCTAATTTCGATGCACGAGATGGCTCTAAAATGGCAGATTCGCAGGGGAGAAAATAAAGAATTGATGAATATGGAGTATATTAGGTATTAACGCTTCTAGAAGTCAGGAAAACCGAAATAATTTAATAATTAATTCTTGCATATATATCCAGGATGTTTATCTCCGTTTAAAATTGCATTGGTACTACACGAGGCAGTATTGGATTACAATCGATAGCTGCAACTTTTAACACGTTATCCTGATGTTAATTTTCGCTTGGGTGGAAAATCTAATTCCTTTGACAAGAGAAATGTTTGTGCGATTGTAATCGCCGTGACGATTCAGACATTTGCCGGACTGCAGGGGCAACTTTACATTTCTAATATGAAAAAAAATCATATAGATACTTTTTTTGCAGCCTTCTTCGTGTCATTATCACACGTAAAGCGAATACCAGACAAATAGCGTTTCATGGGAGAATTAATCAAGGCCATTAACTTTTATGCTATCCTATTATGATCCTATATTGGGGGTGGCCGTGGCCTGGTTGTCTCGTCGGTTGGTTTGCCAATCGATGGAGTTCAGCAACTTCAGGCGCGGCCAGCTGCTGGTTGGGTGACGGCCTGGGCTTGAGGGCCACCGCTGGCGGGACAGCTATTTGGGGCGCGGCTGTTGGGGGGACTTTGGTCTGACCCATTTGCCGATTGACCATAGCTGGTGTTCCAGCAGTTGGTGACAGCCTCTGGTTCGTTTATCCCCAGCAGCTTTTCCATCATGAAACCCCCCGTGCTTCGGAGGGCACGTTAAGCCGTCGGTCCCGACTGCTACTGTCATCTCGTAGCAGTCGTTATTAATGGGATGGCGCAAAACTCCCTCGTAGGAGTAGGTGCCGCAGATTATCGCTTGCGATAATCTACCCTCTGTACCAGATAAGATAAGATGATCCTATATTGGACACGCACAGACTATGAGAAACTAAAGAAGAAAACACGAAAACTGCCTACAAAACACAAAACATTAACCCACGGACCGCTATCAAATGGCTCACCCTGCTTCGTTCAGAAAGAGGCAGAGATGTTATTGATATTGTATGATCACTTTACGTCGATAACAGACTCAGATACTCAGAGAATTTATTTAATTTAAACAGCACTCGTCACCACAGCATAAAGCAACCTGCATGGCTGATACGAAATACACACCTTTAAATCCGAATACCAGGCAAAATCTGCACAGCATTCCTTCAACATGCATTTAAGCTTCAATCTTGGCTCAGAAAGAACTTTAAGGTGAACATCCTTGTCACCTCGACGACAAAAAGGCATTGAACTTTAGGTTGAGTGAAGGGAATCTCTTTGTACAAACTGAAAGAACCATGATTGCATTACAAGACCAGGTTGTTAGCACATAAAAGCTACTAAAACACGTTATCATGCATTGGACCGATGGGAGCTTCCTTATTACACAGGAAACCATCCAGTACGCAGACGTATTATTCGCACAGGCATAGCCAGGTAGCCAAGACCATATATCAACATCTAGCTAGCTAAGTTACTTAATCTTAGTGACGTAAACACTCCATAAAAAGTATGGTTCAGAAACTGAATAAGAGAACACACACATATATTCTATTTTGATGGAGCTATAATAACTGGCAAGACTATCTCTCATAACAGATCAGACATTATACTCATAGATAAATAACTAATTTAGAGCTAAAATAACTGATTGCTCGAATTTGCCAAAAAAAAAATAATTTGCCAACATTGGAATCGATCCGTAGGATCGGTCTGATTTGTGAAATTGCAAATGCACTAAGAGTTACTAACCACCCATTCTCATTTATAGTACATTGTAATATATCTAATGAATATTGAACGACAAGACTATATAAGTTCCTTTACAGATCCGTCGATTGGTATTTCATTGTATTTCAACTAAGTGTCCGCAGACCTGCATACTAATTTATATATAAATACACCAGAAGACGAAGCTTTTTAGCTAACTAGTTTTAAATGCCGTATAATTTTAATTATCTTTTATTTCTTTGGAATGCTTTCGGAGTAATAATAATAATAATAATAATAATAATAATAATAATAATAATAATAAACAAAAAGTGTCTTACATGATTGATACGAGGGGCAATCAAAAAGTTCCCGGAATACGGTATAGCACTCTAGGACATACAGTATCGTATACCTAATCTTCTTCAAAGTAGCATCCTTGCAAGCACATACACTTGCTTCATCGAATCAGCCATTCTTGGAAGCATCGGTGAAAGGCTTCTTGTGAAGCACGGCCGTTTAAGGGTCGTTCAAGGTTGAACGAGGCTTTTATTTTACAGAGGAATGTAATCTTCGACAAGCACCAAACGATTTCAGTGTTTCAAAGTATTCCTCATGTGCGTCCAGGCATTGTTGCCATCATTATAGCAACTACCTAATACCTTCGGCGTAGAAAGAATTGGGCTGCTATCAAAGCCAATGCAGGACATCTTTCTCCAGAGTTTCATCTATAATACTTCTGCCAACCCATATGCTCTTTAAGGGGCCCACACAAATGATAATCACTGTAAGCCAGGTTCTGAAAGGGAAAGTATGCATATATACTCCACGTGGCATAATCCTGTAGGAAGATTTTTAATTAGCGAGTCGCAGGTTTTTAGCACTCGCTTACAATAATAATATACCACCCTGAATTTGTAAGTTTTCAAAATCTGATATGTGTTTTAGATCCCAATATACTTTCAAAAATGTGAACAAAATGGCAGCATCCGCGAAAGAAAAAGCTTAAAGTACTAGCAGAAAAATGGAAGGAAAAAGTCCTTGCCGTTGCAAATTCGTCGTTTGAGGGTGGGCATTGCCTTGGAAAAGAAATAACATTCCCGGACAACTTTTCCCGAATCTTTTCTTACGAATGGCGTTGCGTAGGCACCTTTAAGCAATTTGCAGTAATATTGTTGCGTTTGCCTACTCACTTTATCTCGCCTGATGCGTTTGCTACTCACTTTATCAGGCCTACTCACCTTATCTCGCCTGATGCGTTTGCTACACATGTGGTCGACAGCCAGTGAGATGTCTGAGTTTTATACGTGTTGGTGATTTCCATCATGGAGGACGGATATGTGGACGGATATGTTATGCTGTTAGCTATCGAAACATTAGAAAGGGATGAAAGACGTGCGCTAAGAAGGGAAAGAATTCTTAGGCCACGAATGAATGCCTTTGATCTGCATGACGACCATTTTCGCAGATTATTTAGGATTACAAAAGAATTAGCGAATCAGCTAATTGACGAACTAAAGCCTTGCGAAATAATCTTGCGATTTGATTGGTTATAGCATTTTAACTTCCACCTAAGATCCCTTTTTGCATATCCCATAATTCAGTTAGCAACGCGTACGGACGATGGCTACGAATTGTGACTCACTGATCGAGTTAACCTGTTCCAGACTACCGATTTGTGAGTCGAGAAAATTTATACGTGTTAAACAACCGCGATGAGTTCGAGGTGAGGTGAGTAAAAGTCCAGACTAAGGCCCCAGGTGGCAAAGCGAGAAAATTATTTCGCATTATTGCAACAATAGAGAAGCGGGCTTCGTTGTATTTGTAGGCTATGTCACTACCACGGTCTATAGATATAGGCTGCGTTCGGAGAGCAGCCACTTTTTCCACTATTTCCACTTTATTGTTCGAGAAATCACCACCGGTGAATTCACGGCGTTCGGGATTTCACGGAGAAGTCACTTTTTCCTCGTTTTTCTTTCCACTTTTCTCTCTCGCCAAAAGCTATTGGAAAAAGTGAAAATGACGTTGGACCAATCAAATTTAGAGTAAAACTAAAACCAGATTGAGGTATAAATAAAAGCAATATACGGTAAAATGTTTAAAAAATGTCTCACAAAGTAAATTATTAAATTATATACTTTATTTAGATAAATTAAATTAAGATAGGCTTTTTTATGAACAAGATATGCCCATAATTTATCTTCATTTTGCTGAATTAATTTTTTTTTCATTTTAGTTTCGCAGGACTAGTATTCCACCTTTTTATTTCATTTTATTTTATATCTCATTTAAAGCGAATTTTCAATGAAAAAAATTTCTTTGCATTCCAAAATACAGCAGAGTATTTTGTTCTTCCCCTCCCTCATTTACTCATTTAACTCACAATTCGTAATATTTTGAGAAAATAATGTTCCGAAAGACGATCAGGCGAGTTCACATTCTCCATATTGGATAATCCACCAATATTACCGAGAATTCACTGAGGCGTTCGAGACAAACGTGAATTCTCGAATTCTCTCGTGTTTCTCGGAGAATTCTCGTGATTCTCGAGAAATTCACCAGTGGCTTTTCTCCGAATGCACCCATATATGGTCGTCGATCTTCCGCCATTTTCCATTGTTTCGAGAAGCTAAGGAAAACGGATCGCGCCAGGTGCCGCATAGGTCACACCAAATTTAGGGCTTATTAGGAGCTTTAGCATAAAAGCTACTTGTAAGAATGCGCCATTGGTCTGTACGTTTATCCGTCCGTCCGGCCGTCCGCCGTTTGCACGATAACTTGAAAACGAATTAACTTTTTTAAATCCTGTTTTCAGAAATATGACCATCAAAGTCTTAGCTCGTAGGTATCAACTTTTCAGAATTTTTCGTGGACCCCTTCAAGTCGAATTCGCGTGCTAAAACAGTGAGTGTATAGAATACTAAGACAATGGCATGTCATATAACAATCGATTTGTCAAGAAGGAATACATTGTTACTTTCTGTTCATCATTTATGCATTATTGACATCGCGGCACGCACGTGAAATCGCTTTGTCGACGCACGATTGCTCAAGTGCTCATAATCTATATTATTCAGTAGCGGAAGGATGGAGCAACTTATTGGATTTATAATGTCAGTCCTTCATAATTTCTACATTTTTTGAGATAGAAGGTTGAAATTCGGAATGTAGCTTCCTATGGACATGTCCATCTGCGCTATTTAGTTTGGTTTTGATTGGTACACTAGGGATGGGATTCAGGGAGAGCAACATATCTGTGTGCTATTTAGGTACGTAAAGGCGTAAAATTCGGTATCCAGATTCCTCTAGGCAAGATCTACCTATGAAGTTTAGACCCAATTTTTCCAGGGGGGTCGGATTTGCGGGGGTGGCAGTCACTTGGTCCTTACAACTATGGCAACATATGGCATGTTATATATCATACGGTCGTAAATGATGAGAAAGGAAAGAAAATTCGAGCTTTTTTACATTTTCTACATATTACTTTCGAAAAAATTAATGTTTTGGTTAATAAACTTGCGGAGAGGTAAAAGTGCAGATAAAGTCGTAAAAATAGTTGACTGCAGGATCTGCTAATTGCCTTACACTACTCGGGGGGGGGGGGGGGGGGTTTTTTTCTCTTTAATGAATGTATAAATGTATTTCTGCTTCACTGCTAAAGCTACTCCTTGGAATGTTTACAAGATTTTATTATTGGTAGAAATACGATTAACAATAGCCGATTGATGATGATGGAACAATGTATAAGGAGGTCTGTACGGTATCCAACGAAAGTTTGAATGGGCGTGTCCAATTAAATTTCCAATTTCAATTGTTACACATTGTTAATTTTATATTGCAACAATGCCTAAACAATTGAAAGCTGAAATTTAACTGGACACGCATTGTTAAACTTTCGTCGGACAGTGTATAATTGCTGTTTGGCCTATTGTAGTCATTAGCTGATTTCTATGGGTTCGTTACTCCGATTATTTTGAGCGTGTTCTTTTTTATTCGATCGGAATTAACTCCCTTGACTCCCATCTTCAGTATATAGTCTTCGGTGTTCATAAGCTGGCGAATGCGCATTAGTTTCACTGAACATGGCAATCGCAATTTTTGAAGAAGAAAATGCATTTTAAACTGATGGAAGGTTTGTCTGGAGAGAATTTCTTTTGTCTATTTTTCAACTTTTAAGAGCTTATTGTTTCCCCCAGGCCTTACGAACTTGCAAATGGGGAGAAAAACATTGTGAACCCATGGCTAAATTCTTCGTTTTATCCGTCGCCATGTCGTTGACTCTGTAAGTGTTCTCTTACACCATGTGCTCTGATACTCCAGTCATATATTTATTTGACTTAGGCATGAACTCGTGCGAATAAGAAAATGCAGTCTGTTATTATTTTATCAACAATAATTGCTGTTATCAGTTGTTAGCGAATGCTATAGTCTTATGCGTGGCCAGTGAAACTATTAATACCAAGAGCCTCCCGAGAATTGAATACGAGACGTAGAGAGCTACGATAAACACTCAGTAAAGTTATAACAAGACACCACATGTAATTTTGTATTTGCAATTTTTTATATACTGCCCTGCGCACTATGCAGACAACGTTTGTCACAATTACTCGAGTTATACAAATAATTGTACTGTGTTTCACGGTTGTACAAGATATTTTATGGTACGAGCAATTAGTATTGCTTTGCTTTCTGAAGTGTACTTTGAGCAATAAAATAGACGTAAATGTAAAAGGAATTAAATGAGCTTTAGCTAAAATTTAAGTTCTCAAATTTACAGTTATTGCTTCGTCATAGCTGAAGCTCCTTCTTGGAATGTTTATAACATGTTATTAATTTTTTTTCCGTTGGTAAAGAGGGAATTTTTATTTTCAAGTTATAAGAAACTGCAACTATCTTTTTAGGATGTCTTTGGTATGATGTGGTCTTTCAAATCAGAGTTGGAAATAGGATGCAAGGTGCTTCGTGAGGTTATAGACGGAAGAAGGACGGAAGGCAATGATTTAATGGCATAAAGCGTGCTAACTCAAAGCGCCCTTTCCTAAAAGAGATTCGATGTAGTTCCCCTATCGGGTGTTTATTCTGTCTGCATTTCATTTCTGGAGATGAAAAGGCGGTTGAGGTGGGGGAGTGCAGTCTTTCATCTGTTTGGAGGAACCCCCGAAGATGTGCGTCGGTCTGCCATTTGCCTGCTTATGAATGTTAGATGGGTGGCGTCCGCCTTCAATTTTAATGTATTTTATCCAATAAATCAAACACTCGGGATTCCGATGCCCTTTGGCAGGATTCCAACTCTGGCGAACACGTGAAGGCTATTATTGATACATATTCCCCCGTAATAATGATGGCTGAGTCTCCCGGAGTGAATGGGTAATGCAATTATTTCTGTCCAAGTGAGTTTCTCTGTGGAGAGTGAGAGTGAGTGAAGAGCGTTTATTCATGTTTAAGTTTCACATATCGTTTCTGTAGCAGCGATTCCCCTTTTCCATTATGAAGGCAATTCGAGCAACATATTCAGGGCATATTGAAGGTATCGCATCCCTTAAATCCTATTTGTCCCGCGGGGATGCCTCGGTTTTAGCATATAGAGAGAGGTTTGTTCTCTCGGGGCCGACCACTTGCAACTAGCCAAAGAGAAAGGCTAATCTTGACAGTTTTTACACGAGCGGCACTAAAAAAAATTTAAAAAAAATGGGAAAGACACCAGGAAACGAAAACGAGGGAGAAATAGAAAGTATGACGTTGCGAGAAAATTAAATGGAAAGTCGATATTACTGTCTTTTGCATTCATCATTTCTCCCCTTTTATGGTACACTAATTCTCATTTGTAACCATATTTAATTGAATTACTTTTAACAAAATTATTTTTTCATAAAACTAAAACATAAACACGCTGGCTAATGAATTAGAAACATGTGTTTTATGTTTTATTGGACTCTCTTTAGCCCAAATTAAAGCATATATGAGGAGTCAATAAGGTGAAAAACGTTGAACTACTGTGGAAAGTGACATAATAAATCAAAAAACAACTCTTGTCCACAAAATTATTTAATCGACATATACGTATTTCGAACCCTTTGGGTTCATTATTCAATGTCAAAATGATAAAAAGTACAGTTCGTCAGTACAATTTATAGTGGAACAGACTCCCAGCCCTCCGATCGCTGTTCACAAACAAAGTCCACAGCCAAGATCGTCGTGCAATCCTTTCTTAATCGTATCAATAACGTGTATCCCAGTATACAATTTACGTGTGAATTGGAGAAAAATGGATCAATTCCCTTTTTAGACATTAAGATTATTAGAACAGGGAATAAGTTAGAATTCGATGTCTACCGTAAACCAACACACACCGATATCTATATACATCATGATTCCAATCATTGTTGGAGCCAGAAGCTATCAACTTTCGTCTTCCTCATCGACAGAGCTCTCAATCTACCCCTATCCAAAGAAAGATTCAAGACGGAAATACAAAGAATACGGGAGATCGCTAAATATAACGGTTATAAACAAGGACTGGTTAATGATCTACTACGTAGAAGAAGTTTCGTAAAGAAAATAAGAGAAGTCACGACCCTGGGTAAAAAACCGAGTTCGACGTATAGAATGCCCATCACGTTCAACAGGACCTTGACGGCCAATTTAAGAACTATTTTCAAGGAAGTTGATATGACCATCGCCTATAAAAATCCGAATATATTGAAGAACTTCTTAGGCAACACCAAAGATAAAATTCCACCTTTACACCAACCGGGGATATATGAAATAGCGTGTGGCAAATGTCCGATGGTCTACCGGGGGGCAACTTGCAGGAATGTTCTTACAAGATTTAAAGAGCACAAGGCCAATGCCAGATACGGACGCCCTGAAAAATCTGCAGTAGCTAAGCACATGCTTGAGACGGGACACGAGGTACTACTTAAGGATTGCAGGTTAATTAGAAGTGTAAAGAATCGGAATGCACTTGATGCTTTTGAATCAATGGAAATTGCTAAGAAGAACCCAGATTTATTATTAAACGGAGATGCAGGCCCCATCGGAGATTCAACACTGACAAAATCATTGAAGGTTCTTGGTTGTTAATTTATTTTTCTCATTGGTATAAATGGGAAGGGGTTTTTGGTCGATTCTTCGATTTTGATGTTATTTTGCTTTGCTTGTCGGCCTGGGTATTTCTATTAGGTCCGCGTTACTGTTAGAAGAGACAGTAACGCATTGGCTGTGGACTTTGTTTGTGAACAGCGATTGGAGGGCTGGGAGTCTGTTCCACTATAAATTGTACTGACGAACTGTACTTTTTATCATTTTGACATTGAATAATGAACCCAAAGGGTTCGAAATACGTATATGTCGATTAAATAATTTTGTGGACAAGAGTTGTTTTTTGATTTAGTCAATAAGGTGTTGAAGCACTTGTAAGTCGATGGTAGACCAGGCGTTCGCCAGAGATTTCCTTACCAGATTTCTTGGAAGAGGAACCTACTGCCGGATATGTCGTTTCAACATGTCTCAAACACTCTCTAGTAGTTGAGATGTGAAACCTGGAGCATCCAGGGCAATGATGAAAGCAATCTTCGTGCTTGCTAAGCCATTATTGAACCAACCGTACGCCAAGAACAGTAGCATTGTCGTTTGTGAAGAAGCCGTTACATACAAAAAGGATTTGGTCGGCAACATTATTCAGTTAGTCCATGGAATGCACCCGACCTTTTGCGAATATTGGGGCCAGTTCCATACAAACCGAAGAAGATCCATTCAATGACACCATCACAAAAACTTTAAGGTGTCTTGATAAACATGCATGCTGGATCCATAGCTTCATGGGACTTCCGACAAATTCTCTGTCTACCGTCGATACAAAGCAAGGTGTATATTGATTCGTCAGACCATATAACCTTCAAATTTCTTTCTGGAGATCACTGTAGACGAACTATTTTTTTTAGCGGAAATTAGACGTTTTCGTTTAGGCATAAGATTGCCGATTTGGACCCGCTTCAATTCCCAGCGCATGGCTCTTTACGGAGACAGGCATTGAAACTCATTTGTCAATTCTAGAGTTGCCCCGAACAGGGATCTAAGTGGCTAAAACACTTTTTTACGAAATTACTAAAAGCCTGCGTCCCGAAGAAATAAACCTGCTTATATACGAGGGTTGTTCCGAAAGTCAGTTTCGTCATTTTTCAACTTTCACACGAATTGTCAAAAAAAATACAGCATGACATCATGAACTATACACCTTGTACTATTTTTCGACATAGTCGCCACCGACATTGAGACATTTGTCGTAGCGTGCAATCAGTTTGAAGAAAGCGTAGCAGTAGACAGGCGTGCCCGAGGCTATTCGAGTACAAATCACGGTGGCAGACAGACGTGCACTGACAACGTGGTCGCATCCCAGTTCACCAGTGAGGAAAAAATTCAAAGTGTCACTCTCCGCAGGAAAGATCGCGGCAACAGTGTTCTGGGACGCGAAAAGTGTGATTCTCATTGATTTCCTCCATCAAGGGACATCAATGCGCCATGCTACTGCAACACCATCACCAAACTCAGGTTCGCCATTCGACGAAAGAGACCAGGGCTCTTGCGTGAAGGTTTTGTGCTCTTGTGACGCAAAAACCACACGCAGCAAGGCTCACACAAGATCAAATAGCCTCGGGCACGCCTGCCTGCTGCTACTCTTACTTCAAACTGATTGCATGCTACGACAAATGTCTCAATGTCGGTAAATAGTGCAAGGTGTATGAAACTTTCCATTCTGTTCATGATGCCATGGTGTATATTTTTGGCAATAAAGTTTCCGTGTGGAAAAAAATGACTTAACTTACTTTCGGAACTGCCCTCGTAAATTGTTGTTTATGATGTTGTTTATGATTTCCGATCCTACTATTTTGCATAAAAATGGATTAAAACAAATTTATATACGTTTCTATTCATTGGCCAGTATGTGTTGTATGGACAGACTGAGACGATTTATCTCTATATGAATTGCTTATAGAGTAATAGAGAGGTAATCATCGGGCACAATCACCATTCACAAAATTCTTCATTAGCTTTTTACATAGTTCCTGTCTGCTGTATAACGGCAAGGCATGGGTAAAAGCATTTTTATTCGGTTAAGTCAGAGTTGGTATATTTCAGTGAGTGCTCCCTTGCTTCTGAATAAGAAACGCGTCGTCTTCAGGATTAAACTGACAATGAGTAAATAAATATTATGAGCCCTATATTTATCAGTTGGCAAAGACAGTACTTAATAACGTTTATTTGTTTATGGTTCGTCGTTACGAGTTGTTTTATATACATGTATTACTTACCATATCTTAGCATTGAAATTTCTAGGGGTATTATAATGGTACCACTAGAGCATGTGCCGATTTCCGTCATCTTCGAATTTGTTAGTACGATGAACCATATTTATGGAGAAGATCGAGGGGTTACAGACAGATATACACCTAATGGCACAAAGCATCTTTCATTACTTTACATATTGTGGTAATTACAGTATAAGGAAGGAAGAATCCTACCACCTGGACCTGACCCAGGGACCACGATCTTCGCTGTCACTGCTCTAACCAATTCAGCTATTTGGAACAGTGAACCACCAAGCTTTTCCACTGTGTACGTATGGATTTCAATGCAGTCAATTCTCAATAGCTCAATTGGTTAGGGCAGCGACAGCGAAAGTCGTGGTCTCTTCCTTTTTCTACACTGTAATTATGAAATTGAAGAATTTGCTTAAGTTTTCTTTACTTCTCTACGAGCATAAATTGTGATCTTTGCCATACTGCACACTAGGAAGTTTGTTTCTTATAAATAAATAATTAATTAAATAGTTTTGAAGAATGTGAGCTGAACTTCCTTGGCACCAAACAGATGAATTTTAATTGCCTTATTACTTAAACCAGATCCCAGCAGCAATTGAACCTGCTTCGATCGGGCTCTCGACAAAACTAAATTCATTTTCTGAGAATTTGCAAAGAGAAAAGTGGATTTCCAGGACGTAATGAATAAAAAGAAACAGAAAGAGAGACTGGGAGGGGGGAGTAGATAGGTTTAGCGTCGCATACATCATTCGACTTCTTCCTATAAAATTACTAGAAATCGGAGCGAAGGAGGCGAAGGTGATTAGGTTTTGGGAAGGTGTGTTGAGTGAGTGGTTGTCGCCTTTCGGCCCATGTCATTTGAAAAGTGGGCCTTTGCCGTTTGGCTAATGCTAGAAACTTTTCAGAGGTGGAAAATTAATTAGAATTGCTAACTGGAGGGGGGTGGCAGTGGAGGCACGGAGAGGTGATTGATACGGCGGCGGCGAGAGACTCGTGTTTCATTGCGAGAAACCTTGATCATTGCTTCCGAACGGACTGGGGAAATAAATATTTATGAGAAATGAGAAATGCTCCCTCTTATTAAATTGATGATCGAGAATCTATATCGAAAGTCATGTGAAGTTGCTTCGCGTGTTTCAACAATCCACGCCACTGTTGTCGTTATAATTTTTTTAATTTATATTTGCAATTTAGTTTTAGCCCTTGAGATTTATTCGTTGTGAAGTTTACCGAAGGTGGGATGTAATAATATTTTTTCCTGAGTTGTTTAAAATTCAGTCATGTTTAAAATATTTGTTTCAATGATTTAGCGGATAGGAATCAAAGAGAAGAAAAAAGGTGCACTGTGGCTACGTGATCTTTAGATTTTGGAAGGGGTTTTATTTTGAATCTTCCATAATAGAATCTATGAAACTCTTAAGTCCTTTGCGTTTCTATATAGAGATTGAGGCAATAGCCACGCATAAAAGGATTTCATGCTAGTTAATACGATTTAGGTTAGGTGCTTGTACTCCGTAACGATGGCGGTTTCGTTCATGTTTTATTGTTTTGAGCCGCAGTTACCCCCTTTAGACAAAGACTGTGCATCATTTTTCCATCGGTTGAATACTCTGGATATCGCACCTGCCGAGAGTCCAGACAGTTGCTTCGTTGTTTCAATAGTGGCTCTGCTAGTAAGCATAGACAGTAAGTCCCTTTTCGAAGTCAGTTAGGTCCTTCGTTTTCCTCATGTTGTTCAAGTTCTACGATTAAACTCGTTCAACTCCATTTACGCTTGAATCCTGCGACCTCAAACTAAAACCATAAATAAGAAAAATTCAAAAAATAATTATCAAGAACGAACAAATATTACTAATAAACCTAACCCAATTCTCCCTTCACAAACGGAGAAGCCTAAAAAGGTCATAAAAACGGATTAAAACAAATTTACATATTGATGAAAATAGAAAAGAAACTTCTACAGACTAGAATCGAACCAGGAACCTTCGGCTAATCGCGCCAACGCCCTAACCAATTGATCTATTGTGGAGACGGAAACATTACCCTATCTATTTGACCTTTGGGCTAGTTAGAACAGTTATCATAGATTGCAAATCGGGAAATTTTCCTTCCTATTTTCATCAACAACACAGGCCAATGATGAAAAAAGTTTTTTGAATGAATTTACCTTATTCTTTTGGTTTCTAGTGTGCTGAATCAGAATCTGCTTTTAGATTTTTTCTATCACGTCACGTTTCCAAATTCTTGACATAAAAACTGCAATGTTAAAGTAATGGTTATGAAGAGAAGCGGCTACAATTTTAAAGAATCCATATTTCTGGGCTACAAGAAAATTTATCAATCCCTAAACTCTGAATAATTTAAAATGTTTCATTGAAAAAAAAAGAAATGCGGATGATAAGAAAAAAACTGATGTCAGATACACAAAATAAAGCATAAAATCAGCTCTTGAAGTTAAAAAAAAATTAAAAGTTATTTTTTGTTGGCGTGTGTAATTTAAACATCTGAGGTATGGTGTGTTTAAATTATTAATAAATATTTAATGAAAAACGGTAAAGAAAGTCCCACCTCCTAGATTCGAACCATGAACCTTCGATTTACCGTCCCGATGCTATAACCACTAAGTTACCTGGGCATGGAAGCTGTTGCTATGTTAACATGCCCTACTAGAAGCGAACTCACCCGTTTGTATAATCGGGAAATAACCCATTGTTAGATTTTTTCCTTTGTTGTGACAACGTCCACCGTCGCTGATTTTAGATAAATGATGAGCAGCACGGCTCCTTGTTCATAACCCAAGACTATCTTTATTATTTAATGGCGAATGTAAATACACTGGTGACCATAAATTTAGAAATTTGCAGAATGGAACCCTTCCGCACATCCGATCAGCGCCAAACATGGTAAAGCTATTCTCTAGATAATGTAAGCAAAATTCAATCATTAAACACAAAGGACAATATAATAAAAACTGCAGACGCAACAACATAAAAGTGCCTGGACACCCCTGACATAAAAACTTGTAGCACCCCTATTTTGTAAGCTTTAGGCGACGTTTAATATGCTGCGTAACCCTCCCTCACAGAAACATACGCAGCACAACGTGCTGGCATGCTCAAAACCATTGTATCCAACAATGGTTAGGGGATAGCATTAATGAAGTTTGCAGGTACTCGTGCCGCAGCACGTCTTTCAAGAGCGCCCAATGCTAGGCGTTCCATGTGCCGGATGGCGGATGTCTTCATGTTCCAGATAGTCATCCACTTTGCCGGCCCGATGCAGACACGTAGAGAAAATCTGGACCTACCGCACCCCTGAAGAGACGAACATGTTATCGCAGGACTGTATTCCGGAACACTGTCCCCTCTGTCGAAGACTTGTAGCGGTATACGGGAATTCATCACGATGCCCGCCCACACCATCACACCGTCATAACGGTCATGTTCAATGAGGTTAACGGGGCTGGACTGTCCCATGCTCTCTCCAAATGTGAGCACGGCGAGAATCAGAATTCAGGCTGTACCTTTGTACAGTCAACCAAAGGAAATAATCCACACGAGTTTAATACTTAATATTACATTTCATGCTAATGTGTTGTTTTAATAGCTTTTTTAATTATAATTATTTAAATTTAATACTTTTAATAATGTTAACTCTAAATGTAATATTAAATTATTAAAAATAAATTAATATTGAAACGGTAAAACTTAGGATAAAATTCAAGTGTGGATTATTTCCCTTTGATGACTGTACATGAACATCCGAGAGAATGACACGTCGAATTTCGCTCAGTGTTTTTAACACTTCTAAGATGTTAAATTGTTGCATTCCTGACTGCTCTAGAAGGAACGAAAACAGCGGTCACACTTCTATCGTTTCCCAATAGCAAGAAAGATCCACGAACGATGGTTTTTCTTTCATTAAGGTATTAAAAAGCGTTGTAATATTAACGTTCTAAATAATATAAAGATATTAAATGTCTTAATATTTACATAAATTCTACAAATTCACGTAAAAATTTAAGAGATATCTTTTTTTTTTACTAACCGCATGTTTCAACATCACTACTACGTGTATTGCGCGGTTCCAAACATTGGCTCTCGGGCTTTCCGTCGCGCAAATGACGTCAACTATGACT
>JAHWFO010013951.1:1009160-1025251 GCA_023313115.1 Rhysida immarginata
ATACAATCGGACTAAAAACGCTTGCAGCACCGCCCTATCCTGAGCTAAAAAATTTTATTCATGATTTCCATGGTCTAGTATCGTGTGAATATGAAATAAAGGATGGGTATAATACGATACGAATACTATTAACTTTATTGCCGGGGCACGTTTCGGTGTTATACCATTTTCAAGGCTCGCATAATAGTAACAAAATTCATTTTTCGGGTTTTACTATTATGCGAGCCTTGAAAATGGTGTAACACCGAAACGTGCGTCAGCAATAAATTATCCGCTACGTGTAGTATCCGTAGCGTAGACCCATCCTTTAGAAATTTTAGTTTCAATTTCAGTTTCAATGCAGCCAGAATTATTGACAAAATACTGCCGAAATTAATGTATTCTATAAAATTTTAAATAAATAATTGATAAACCAACTATTGAATGCATTACATAGCTCACTATTAATTTTTTCCTGCAGTTGACAACACGCCTTCACCCGTTGTTGTGCTTGCGCGGGCGTCAGCTCGTGGGGCACAACTTGGCAGCTCCTGATGACCTTTCCCTTGCGTGCAGATGTCGAACCACACTCGATTGTGATGTCCTTATGTCCGCCGCTAGTCCACGGGTGGTGCTGCCTGGGTTGGCTTCCAATTGTTGCCGTAGGGCTGCGTCATCCACTTCTTTGGGTCTTCCGCACCTTGGCGCATCTTCCAGGCCCATGTCTCCAGACGAAAAGCGGAGAACCACCGTCGTGCTGTCCGTTCATTGGTCACACCCTGACTTTCCACCCTGCAAATTTCGGCGGCTGCTGCTCGCGCACTGGTCCCTTTTTCCAATAGTGACGAAGGAGCCCGCGTATCACCAATTTTTCTGACATATTTTTACACTGGCTGACGCAGGTGCACAATATCTATGGCATTCAAATTCGTACTGACGTTTCTTCCCACTCTTTTCTCTTAATAAACTGCGATTCTTGAAACCTTCCTTATCATGTAGGCTATGCTTGAAACAATGGAAAATGTCAGAAGTTCGATGACCATTTATATCTATAGACAAGACCAGCTCACTCAGACAAAATGACGGCAATAGAAGGCTGGCAGGTGACTTTTTTTTTTAAATGCTGAGCAGACAGAATGTAAAAATTCACAATATTCTTCTCATTAAAATATTACAATAATGTATTTTAGATTTATTAAGCTAAACTGGTTTTTTCAAGGACAATTATTTTTTCTTACTAGATTTTAAATAATTAGACGATTGTAATATTTTAATGTGAAGACTATTGTGAATAAAATAACATATAGTGCATTTTTTACATTTTTTGGCTGAACATTAAAAATCATCCATCTCAGCTCTATCATCTGCCAGCCTTCTATTGCCGCCATTTTATCTGTGTGAGTTGGCCTTGTCTACAGGAGGCCTTGCTATATTCGTGATCTAAAGACAATGGCCAACTAGATTATAGAAGGCCTGTCCATTCGATGTTTTTCCGCATCTAAAATGAGAGGCAAATAGGTTTCTTTTTTTTTTTTGCCACAATGGCGCTAAAACTCGTCCCCATGCATGAAAATAATGCGTTACATGTATTAATAGCCTTTAATTGATCTTTATTAACAGTCATTTTTGCATTATTAATAAAAATTATTCTCAAGAATTTACTCAAAATTAAATTTTGAAAATTTGATGTATGTTCTTTTCAATGACATACATTAAAGAACGTCATTGGTTCTTTTATATCACATCCACATCGTAGCCATTCAGTATGCTTTGTTCTTTCTTTTAATTATTATCCTGATGTTTGTTAACGTCTTATTGATCTTTTATATGATTTTAAAATTACATATGCCTTTGAAGAAATTGATATTTCATTAAAAGTTTTTGAATTTGTATTTTATGATTGATTTTATAAGAAATAAATGCTTTTCTTTTATTCAATATTTATGTTCTCTTTTCATTTTAATGACCCATTTCAAATTTAATAAGGACCCGTTTTGGAATACTTTTTTTTTTTAAATAGTAGAAAAATGTTTGTGGATTTTTTTAAAATTGATTTAAATGATGCAGGGGTTTCTGTGAAATTAGGTGTTAAGTTCTAGACATATTGACTGAGGGAAAGGGCAATAACGAACAAACATTCTTCAAAACCCATTGTTTATTGTTTCACAAATAAAGACATGAGAGAGACACGGCAACATAAAATATGTAGGACGACGATGCAAGTAGTGGCACTGATAGCAGTGACAGTGACTTATTAACAAGCTCAGGTTTTAGTGGTACCGAATCTGATAAAACTTGGTCAGGCTAGAATGTAGTGCGAACGGTTGGCCCGAATAAGCTAGCTCAACTCGATCTAGCCCAGCTGTAGTGCGAATGGGGTATTACACAATGGGATAAATGCCTTAACGCATTTGGAGAGTATTTTTAAATTCCTTGTATACACTTTGGATAAAATAAATAATTTTCGTTTTCATTTGTACGACCCTTGTAAATGTATCATATAACTATGTATTATCCTTGAATGCATATACAATCAAAGGTCAAAGGTTATGGGATAATTACTCAATAACGTGGCATAGATTCCACGAAGAGGCTGGAAGACTAGGTTATCAATTATATGATTGGGCTCGCCCAACTTCTTAAATAGTTACATGCTTGAATCATATGATCAAATTGGGTTTAAAACAAACTTATGTATGCTTCACATATGTTTCTAATGCATTGGCCAGCGTAAGTAAAGGTTTGACATTTGAAAGGATTTCCGCACTTCAACAAACTGAGCCACCATGGACACGGGTACAGCAAGCTATATCCACGTGTCCTAAGAACTAGTAAATAGTCAAAGAGGAAAGGCAGTGATAAAGAATGTTTGCAGATCCAACGACTGAATACTCTGGATATCGCTCTTTTCGAGAATTCATTCAGTTGCTTCATTGTTTCGTCAACAGAGGGTTGTTAGGGATCTGGATATAGTCCAAAACTCAGGAGGGGAGTGGGTATAGTTTTTCCTATGCAGTGTTGCCAGACTTTAGGGGTCGATTCCATTAAATGAGGCATTATTTCTTTTGTTACTGATACTTGCTTGTTTTTCGTCTCGCATAACACGGCGCACATTCCGAAAAAGCATAAAATCACTGGACCAGTAATTAAACCGGATTGGGAGAATCTGTTTTTGTTTTTTTTTCATTGTTCACAGATCGGATTCTAAATATTTAATATGCAGTCTTGTCCTATCGGGAAAAAGAAAATACAATTCTACCTGACATCGAGAAAATTGCCACATTAAAATGAAGGAAATAAAATGGTAAAATGCCTCGTTTTTTGTTTTTTTTACTGTGTCGAATTGATAATTAGCAACTCCACTTTAAGGAACTGATCAACGTAATGTGCAATGCGGGGGGGGGGGGGGGATTACCCACGTGCACGGGCGCTGCCCGCGGACAGAAGTCTTGGACAGCCCTGACGTAGAGTATTGTTAGGATAGGTATTAAAATAGTTCGTATTCGAACAGCGAGCTAAAAACATTGAGTTATGCCACCGAAAATTGACAGGTATTGGGAGGGCCACATAATAACCCTTTCCGACGTCAAATTCAGCTATTCCGAAATTATGAAAGCATGCAAGAAGCGAGCTTCGCAGTTTCCAAGAAAAGGATATCAAGTGGACTAAATAACATTGGCCAAACCAGAAGCTGGCCATTCCTGAGGGTATAAAGCAGGCCTATCCGAGACCATGCACTAGCCCTACTCCTGACATCGTCCGGAAAGTTCGGCTTTCCTTACCGGATGTAACTCACCAAGACAACGGACCATTGCACAAAAGGTAGGGACATCTGTGTACATGGGAGACACAATTATCAACCGTGATTTACAACTGGAGAAACAACACAAGAGCCACGTTCATAAGTTGTTGCCGCGCCATGTTCAAGAGCGACGCACTAACTGCCGTAAACACTATGAACGATACCTGCCGGATGAAAAGTGGAAATACGTGGTCACACTAGATGATGCGTACGTTTATTTAATTGACTGCAACAAGATTGGTTGGTTGGTTTATTAAAATTTTTGGCGTCGACTACTAAGGTCATTTTGCGCATTTTACACAAGTTATATCTGTACCCAGCCCGGGACAAACACTAACATCCATGCCCACGGCGGGATTCGAACCCACGACCAGGCGGAATCGAGAACTAGAAAGCCTGCGCCCTAGCCCTCTCGGCCACCTGGCCGGCTACTGCAACAAGAGCCAAGCCATTTTTTACTGCTGAAGGGGTTTTAAGGACTTCAATTGTACCATGAATGAAAGGAAACATTTTTAAAAGGTCTCATGATCGTGACGGGATACAGCTACAACGGCAAGTTAACTTTTCACAAAGTTGAGTCAAAGGCCAAAGTCATGTACTATGAGACAAACGTTTTACTCCTCCCGCCCCCCCCCCCATTTATCCGTATCTTCCCCGATTTGTACCGTACAGAGGTAAACAAGGTATGGCTGTACCAAGACAAGGCGTCGAGTCACACCGCCACATCAACTCAACAAGATACCGGAACTGGTTCTATTTCATTAAGCGACATACCCATCAAGTCGCCGGACGCATCGCCTATGGATTTTTATGGCTTTGGCCTATTAAATGGGCCCTCGGAAATAGACGACCGTGAACAGTGGAGGGTTTTCGGAAAGCGTGTCAATAGGAGTGGTTACGAATTGAGCTTGGTGTTCTGCGTCCCAGCCTCCTACAGTGGAAATTGCGTTGCAAGACGATAACAGCGATGCATGACTACCAGATTGAACACACTCGATGGTGGCGAAAGGGGTTTTCCACTTTTTCTGGCCCTCTGTAACTTATTACCAGAGATCCCTAACAACTCTCTGTAGACCAGTGTTTTTTAAAGTGGGTATAGCAGATGTGTTTATAAATTTTCAGTACATATATATATTCTTATTCTTATGGATAATAAATATTAGAACTCGGAATACATAAAACATTAGCACATGCAGGTTTCGGGGGTCCTTTGGAATTTTTAAGTGTGTGAAATTGGGTCGCGAGACAAAAACTTTAAGAAACATTGATCTAGGAATGCGCCAACATTGAGTCCCTTTTCGAAGTCATTAAGTCCCCCCCCCCCTTCCCCCATGCTGATCAAGTTATATTACGAGACTCGTCTAACATGAGTAAATCCTGGAAACACATGACCTCAAACTATTTTGCACAAAAGCAGATAAAAAGAAATTTTAACATATTTCATGCATGTTTCTAATTCTTGAGCCAGTGTCTTTTTTTAAACTGTTGTACTGTTATGAATTTTTTAAAATTTATAACCGAGTTAATTCTAGATTTAGGAAGATAAATAAATGGAAGAAACTTTTTCCCTTTTAACATTGAGGATGAGATTGAGCTATGTGGTGCGTAATCCAAAGAGGTCGTTAGGTTTAAAACGAGAAGGAGAAAAAAAAAACGTTAATTAAATCTTTTACTCTTTGTGTTAGTGTTTGCTTTGCTGTTTTCCCCCCCTGCGAGCCGTAACGCGTTTTCTCTTTTGAGCGATGGCTTTTGGGTCTCTGGCGAATTAGTGATCTTCCTTCCGCCACTGTTAGTCCCTTGTCTTCCATTTCTTTGTCATTTACAAAAGGAGGAGGGGTTTGTTTTCCTTTTTTCCACTCACTCATCTCCTCCTCCTCCTCCTCTCCTTTAGGTGGCGTGTGTTAATCGGCATCACAACAGCCCTTTACCCCTTCCTTTTGGCCTTCTGTTTCGAGTTTTGACGAAGGGCCGCCATTGCGAGCGCTCCAAAAAGACCGTGACAACGACACTGGACGTAATTAATATGCATGGCTACGGAGGTTGAATCATCTCGACGTAATTAGTTAATTGTAATCGGGAGATTTGTATAGGTAATTAGCGATGAGCGCATGCGCAGTTGCGGCAGGGGCGTTTTCTTCTCTCGCTTGCATTAAATGGAACGTTGGACGAAGAGAATGGATTAATTGAAGATGTTTCATTCGCTTGGAGAAACGAAATGAGATGGAAATGGAGGAAGTAGAAAAAAGAATTGGGGAGGGGGTACAGGATAAAATAAAAATAAAGGGAAAAAAAGGAACTCAAATTCAAATAAGCGCTAACAAGGACACCGAATGACTCTGGCCGAAGCCAATGGTAACGGTTCCAAGGGAAAGTAAACAAGTGAATTGAGGCAAATGAATTAGAGACGGCAAATGAAACAGGAGCAAATTAGCGACACAAAGTTTATCTAATTTCGAAAGGAAGATTTGGCCGTCGCCCCTTGCTGCACAAACCAACCTAGTTAACATTTGACGTTAATTTGTTTGCGTGAATGCCCTCTTAATTCTGTTGCAAATTTAATATCATGGATATACTTAAAAAATTTAAAGAAGCCATAATTTATTCAATTTATTATCGTACCCATGTGTGTCTTAATGATTAAGCTCATAATATATTGCGGCAATTCCCCTTTAAGTTTTATTCTTTTACTGCACGCCTCGAATATTTAGCTTTAATAGTACTGCTATTGAAACTCCATGCGTCAACATCTTGGCTAACGCACAACATCGGAGTTTCCACTGCAACAATGTGCACGCATAAGGGCACAGAACGAAATGGTGTTCCATGTTTCATTCCAGGCTTTCCAAAAAAGCATCTTATGTGCGAGATCGTTTATTTCCCAAAGCCGTATTGAGTAGTCCATAGGAGCAGAATATCACGCCTTCACCGAAATATTACTGAAGCCAATAGAGCTGTTTTTACGGCCATCCTATTCGTGAAGTCAACCATCTGTTATGCCGTGTAGCTTGCAGCCTTATTAAGAGTTAACTGTATTTACTTAACCGTGATTAAGGCGTAGTACGAACATAGCATTAACTTTGTGAAGCCAAACATGATTCTTTTCGTCACCGTACAGATTTTAACGAAGAATGTGGTAACCAAAAAACGGTGAACCTCTAATCCACAAGGAGAAATGCACCGGATACGCATTTCGGCTACCAAGTAGCCATCTTCAGCGGTGAGGGACAATAGTAAAAAATAAATTAAAGCCTTAATGCTAGAGAATGCCATGTGTGCCAGTTTATTAGGAACACCCATGACTATGCAAATCCGTTGGCATAGCAATTACTGCGTATCAGTGGTCACGTGACAGCCGGTACCCATATAAAGTGAGAACACACATGTTAACTGCAAGTGGTGTGAACGTCATCATGGATCTGAGCGACTTCGAGCGCGGGATCATAGTTGGTGCCCGGCGAAGTGAACTGAATATTTCCGAAACCACGCATCTTCTAGGCTTTTTTCGAACAACCATTTCAAGGGTTTACCAGGACTGGTTAAACGACCAAAAAAACAATCAGCCAGAGACAAGCCTGTGATCGCAAACGAATCGTCGATCCAAGGGGTGAGCGTAGGATGGGAATGCTAGTTCGTGCGAATAGAAATGTCACGACTCGTCAACTCACCGTGGAGTACAACACTGGACCGCAGAATAATATTTCTGAACGCACTACACGCCTTAAGGCTGGTTCCCACTGTCCGCCGCAGAAAGCGGAACGGTTAAAACCGCCGTGGTTAAGCGCAACGGTAATTCCGCCGATCATTTTCCACTATCGCGGCACGTTACGCTATAGCCCAAAGGTCTCTTTGATCGCTTAGCGTTTTCTCTTAATGGACGCATAAAAAATGGACAGTGTTTTAAGTCTTTGCAAATATACAAAAATGAACGAAGATACATGCAAGCGCATTGCTGTTTATTTGATGATGTTCGCTAAGATTGCTACGCTCCAAAAAGATGCTATCCAAACGCGTCGCCATCTTGGAGATTGTCAACGTCACATAAAATGCATTGAAATCATTGCGGACGCTACCTCGACGGATTTTACCGTCGCGGTGAAGTTGAATCCATCTCAACTCTAGACGGTAGCGGTTTTTACGCCGCGGTATGACGTCAAATCCGCTCTGCTTACGTCACGCGCGGTATTTCCGCCGCGTTTCCGCGCTAGTGGGAACCGGCCTTTACATTGGCAAGGATAAGCTACAACAGCCGACGGCCAGTCCTGGTACCTTTGATCTCCACCCAAAACCGCAAAAAACGTCTCCAGTTTGCCCCTTGATCACCAACAGTGAACCGTCGACGACTGGAAGAAGGTCTGCTGGTCGGATGAATCCCGTTTCCTATTGCACCATGTAGATGGCCGACGCAGAATGTGGAGACAACAGCACGAAGCGTTTTCCACTGGTGTAGACTCTATAATGGTCTGAGGAATGTTTTCCTGGCATACTCTTGGTCCGCTGATACTTTTAGAACAACGCCTTAATGGTCAGGGCTACCCGAACATTGTTGTCGACCACGTTCATCCCTTCATGGCTACTGTGTCGCCCCCCCCCCCCCATAGGAAGGTTACTTCCAGCAGGAATTGCTCCGTGTCACAAGGCTTGTTGTATCGTCAAGGAATGGTTCCAGGAGCACGACAATGAATTCAACTTACGTCTCTGGCCGCCATAATCAACGGATTTGAACCCAATCGAGCATCTTTGGGATGAGCTGGAACGGGTTATTCGAAGCATGGATCCACCACCATCCAATAAGTATCTACTGGGAGCAGCTGTTGGATCCACATGGATAAGCATCACAGAAAATGCGCTAATTGAATCCATGCCACAGTGAATTCGTGCTGTTATAGCTGGTAGGGGTGTCGCAACACAGTATCAGAGGGGGGAAATTGCCAAGAATATTTGCAGGGATCATCCATTATAAATGTCGCATTGCTTGCAGCTTTCTTATTTCATTGCTACTGACCGCAACAATTATCGTTATGTAGGTCATATATCTACTAAATGCCCCTATGCGGGAAAAAAAAACCCATCTGAACAATTATGATAAAATTCATGACATACCGTATTCCGTTTGGTCATGTAAACAGGGATGCATTTAAGCAACCAAAAACGGCCCATAAGTATTTGGGCATCAAATCTGAAACCCATTTGCAACTCCGGAAAGGGGGCAAAAAGACTTAAAAGCATATACACAACGTTTTTAATCATTGTAAAGAATTTTTTGACGAGATTCATAATCCTCTCACCTTTCTAAATAGACAAAAATGTATTGTTTTTATATGGGTCGTACAAATGAAAATGTAAATTTGTGTGGGGGAAAAAAAGACTACGTGTAGGATCGTAAGTTTTTGTTTTCAACAACTGCGAAGCCCCACGTACAAATTGAACAATAGGTTGCAAGTGTTGCATCACGTGAGAAAGAACGATAGCTCGCGCTTCGAAGCTCAGCGAGTGATCGCTTCGTCCAAACAAGCAATCGCAAACAAATCAAAGTCAAATCGCGAAAAAATCAAAAGCAATCGCAAACAGCACGGGCAAGGTGATGTTGACCGTGTTTTTTGATCGCAAAGGCCCGATTTTACTGGACTTTCTTGAAAAAGGCACCAAAGTTAACGCAGCACGATATGGGGAAACATTGAAGGCACTGCGCGCGGCCATCAAATGCAAGCGTCCTGGACTTCTTACACTGCTTCTTCTCCACGACAACGCGCGTCCTCACACCAAAACAACGGTAGACCTCATCAAAAAGTTCAACTGGGAAGCAATGCAGCATCCACCTTACAGCCCTGACTTATCCCCATGTGACTTTCACGTGTTTGGGGATCTCAAGAAACATCTGAAAGGCCGCAGGTGTCAGTCGGACGATGAAGTGAAGGAAGAGGTTTTGGAATGGTTCCACACGCAACCGAGAGACTTCTTCCATAAAGGAATTACACGCCTTGTTACACAGTGGGATAAATGCCTTAACGCATTTGGAGAGTATTTTTAAATTCCTTGAATACACTTTGGATAAAATAAATAATTTTCGTTTTCATTTGTACGACCCTTATAATTTATTGATGTGTTTATATCGCTATTAAAGCCTGTCTTACGACCGTGCCACTACAGCCGAATCTGTGAATTTGATTTTAAATAAAAAAAATATGTCCCGTAACGGTGCTATGATAATTGAGAAGACTGAAAGCGAGATTGTCACAATAACTGAAGAATGTGTACTTTCAAACCCACTTATCCGTTAGGATCGCGGGGGTAGTGGCCTTATGAATATATTCAGCGCTCACGGGCTTCCGCCATCAGGCGCATGTTCTCAATGGTAATACACAAGCGATTCGGACCCTGATTCTCCAAGTACTCTGGCAACCTGGTTCTAGGCCGACCCCTTGGTGTCTTACTGACCGGCTTGGAAAACTTACTATCCCAGGTGCTGTGAGCTTCCCTTGTAGACGAGTTCTGGTCAAGAACGTCTATTCTCCCCTTGACAGTAGCGGAATTCTCTTTCCCTTCAAGCATTACATAATTAACTTGAGAGAACGCTAATCGTTTGTTAAAGCAATTCGTTGTGCGCAGTCGCAATAAGTTCAGTTCTGTCGAAACTTCAGGTGTAATCAGACTTTGAAGTTCTCAAATGAATTTTCTTTCATTAATGTGCGTTTCTTTCATTCAAAGATTATGAGTTTGTCAAGTGATAGCAAGTTTTTAAAAATAAAGGTAAGAATTATAACCCTATTTCAAATCTTAGCTTTACTGCGAAAGTTTTTGAGTATTTGCCTGTCCTTATCTTTCCTGTTAGTACGGTTTTATGAAGGGTCGCTCAACTTTACAAAATTTGCTGGACTCCCTACATTTCATTGGAGATGGAATTAATTAAAATAATTTTTATTGACCTTCAGAAAGCATTTGAAAATGTAGCTCACTATTTATTACTCTATATGTTAATGAAGACAATAAGAATTAATGTTAATGCAGAAATTTTGACTTTTGTTGAATGACTCGATTATATTCACGGATGATACTTTCCACAACAGCAATATTGATGGACGTCCACTAGTTTGCTCAACTTACAGTGAAATTCGGCCACTTTTGAATTCGTGAAAGCAACGAAACATAACTGTATGAGAAGGAGCAAGCTAAACCGTTGGGACTCCTTTAACCTACTTTTAAATCGTAAAAAAATCATTGCACGAAAATATTCTAGAACGAATATTAAATTCGTTTACTCTTATTTTTTTTTAGATGGTGCTGCAGTAAAAAACTTCGAAAAAATGTCAGCAGGTGACGCTAACTACTTTGTACTGCATTGTACGGCAATCAATTTTTGTACACTATCTCAAAACTTTCGTAATGACCCTCGTATTTCTCAAGTACCTCAATTCCGATCCTGACGATAGAGATCAGGGATTAGAAATCTTAAATGCGAGGGTGAGTCAAATGAAAACCGCAAAATTGTAATTAAAATTCCAAATTTCGCCCCATAGTGTTGTAATTTTGCAGATCCGTTAAAAATGAGTTGTTGAAATATCCGGTAGGTGGCAGGAAAGTAGAGACAAGCAAACAACGTCACAGCAGCAGTTTAAAGATGGCCGCCCCACTTCAAACATGCACCAAAGAAGAACAGCGTTCAGTTATCCGATTTTCGAATAATGAAGGCCTGAAACCTAGTGAAATGAAGTGGTGGGCTGAACCATGACTAATGTCTAACAATTCTGCAATTTCATCAATCGTTCGTCGACGATTTTCCAGCACTAAGGCCTCAACTGCTGCAATATTCTCTGGCGTCACAACTCGTTGTGCCTGACCCGGGCGAGGGGCGTCTGATACCGCTGTCACACTATTTGTGAACTTTATACTCCATTCATAAACTTGCCACTGTGACAAACATGCATCACCGTTCGTAAACTTCTTTGATGCATGTTTGAAGTGACGCGGCCATCTTTAAACTGCTGCTGTGACGTTGTTTGCTTGTCTCTACTTTCCTGCCGCCTACCGGATATTCCTGCAACTCATTTTTAACGGTCTGCAGAATTACACCAATGTGGGGCAAAATTTGGAATTTTAATTACAATCTTGCGGTTTTCATTTGACTCACCCTCGTAACTTTTGAGATAAAGTAGGATTGATAATTTAAAATCAAATTCGATTAAACTCCACAGTCAACAATCTTAAATCCTAAGAAGCATGATGATGACGAAAATGTTTTCAAGTGTTGCGGAGCATACAAGTTAACATGCCCGGATTGCGGGTCGTATTATGTGGGTTCCACCAGACGCTCATTTGCTGAACGTTTGAAGGAACATAGACGCTCGTGGACGAATAGTGACGATAAATCCGCCTATGCGGACCATTTAATTAAAAGTAGGCACCGGATGTTGCCGATCAACGAAAGCGACGACAATTTTGAAGAAGGTCAAAAACCCAGAAAGCGCAGGGGATAAAGAAATGTTACCCTGAAAATCCGGAGTTTTTATTAAACAATCTAACCATCTTCGAAAAAGATACAATCCTGGACATTACAAACGGATTGCAGAATAGAGACAGAGAATAGGAGATGACTTCACGATTAGCTCTTTATTCGGTCCGTTTGTAGTCCACCAGTCAGAATTTCTGATTGGTGAACGTTCGTTTCCATGTACTATAAATTCCCATACTGGTGGTCGTGAAAATCTCCTAATTAATTAATATCATTGACTAATTCACCTAAGACTGCGGCTTTTGTAAACAAGCCTGCTATTGCCAAAGTAAGAAAAAGAATAAAAACTTGTAAATTCAAAATTCAAAAACAAATTGAACTTTATTCTCAGAAATACCATGAAAAATGTAAAAATATTTATAAAATCCGTTACATAAAATTACAATTAAAAATAGCAATCATCAACCACATATAAATTTCGCAGCTACAGCTCGACGTTATTTTCAAAGATTATTGAATAATAGATATGAAAACTATCAAGGTAGAAAAAGCCATGCCAAAATCATTCATATCATTAGCGGTTAAATAATTTCTGTTACGTGAATCTTTAGATGAAACGAAATGCTTGAACCCAAATCCGCTCCATTCGAAAACTCCTCCAAAGAGAGGTGTCTTTGGAAAAAGTTTACGAAATAATCTATGAACATATTCAGTGCACCAAGAATATTCGGGAGAAAAAATAAAAGCAAAACTTCTGCCTTCAGGAAGACCATAACTTTTCAATTTCATCAAAGCACTGAGGACACGACCTTTATCTGCAACATCCTCATCCAGCAACACGGATGCAGCTTCAATGTTTTCCCCACAAAAAGCAAACCCAATTTTATGTGGAATACGATTTTCCTGGATTTTATGCTTAGGAGCAACAAGGGTATGTCCCCTAGCGCAACCAAATGGAACTTCAAAATTTTGTCTCTGCAAAATTGGTAGCATGAAGAAGTTATGTATAAGTGCTGAACAAGGGTAACCAAAGAAAATCATGCACTTTACCTTTGCATGAATAGGTATGTTAGTGCGTCTTGGAAGTTCTTCTTCAGAAATACTGAGACCAGATGAAGTGTCATCTAACACGAAAGGATAAATGTCTATTCCCGGTATCTCGGGCAAAAGAAGACATGTAAACGCACGGGTGTTATTGGGTGAAACAGATTTTCCTATAACGCGATCAGTGCTTACACCTAGCAATTGACAATCATGAGGCAGCTCTGCTATCAAATTCTCCACCACTAGAAGAGAAAAAAAGAACTCGTATTACAGGTTTTTGTATAGCTAAAATCTACTTTCGTTGAGCCAGTAGAGTATGTGTTAAGAATGGAGACCACAAAGAATTAATTAACCTACTCTTATAGACTTTTAGTGAAATAAATTTTAATACCCAAATTATAGAAGCCCAAAGTAAATTTTAGTGTAAAATTGGTTTTCTCCTCTTTAATATCCAACTCCTGAAATTACTACACGAAGCTTACGAAATGTATGATAATTTATCATTTAGAGCAAATTATATAACAGATCCAAAAATACTTACAAGGCGACTCAGAAACATTATTAGAACCTATGAATCCTTTGATTCCATGAAGTTCATGAAAAAATGTACTCGTAGCGAACAGGATCGCAATCTTCGGACGACTGAAGGTTTGCTGAAGAACACTGGAAATGTGGGTGGCAAATTGGGATTTATGGGATCGGCTCTTCCAAAACATCCAAGACACTAGATGTCGACTTTTCTTCGCCCGCTGGCTTATACTATTCCACATTTTACTAACTCTTGCACAGTTACACAAATCCTGCATCGGTAAATGGTGAAAGATTTCCTCTACAATTACAGGAATCTCACTAATTCGGTGAATTAGATTATCCTCTAACGAGGTAGGCACATTCGTATGTACCATATTGTACGATCCCATCACTATAATGGAAAATGATTTGTAAATACAGATAGTATCTTCAAAAGAAATTAATCATCTTAGCAAGAACTCATGCTGAGTAAGGTAACCTGGTCGCCGAATATGAATAAACAATCTCATTGTGAAAAAGCAAGCGTTTTCTCAAGCCCTTACCTCAGCCGAAATTAAATTTAAAATATTCCGCAGAAATAGAGATGACACACAACAAAGTAAGTTTTACTATTTAAGCAACACTATTCCCGTTTGAAGAGTTAAAAGAATGCTAAAGAATAACTCCAGATGGGTTCACGAGGGTTTTATCATAGGCCATATCTCAGATGTTAAATTATTGATGAAAAATAGAAAAGAATGTTACTTACCTGTCCTAGTTGCTTTTCCTTTGTGCATGCCTAACACTTTGGATTGTTTCTGTTCTTCTTCTACACGGATTAATTTTGTTTTGTAATCCTCCTTGTCAGTCAATTTTCTCTTTGGAGCCATTTTATCTAAAAGAAATTAGGCACAAAAAATGCTTAGATTTGCTGATTATGTTAATAAATCCTGTTTAAGCTTTATTATTATATTATTATGTTCGAAATTTGTAATTTTAGCCCACTTTTGAATATACCTTTGTCAAAATTTTGCTTCAATTTGTGATTAAAAAGAGAGTTAGTCTATTTCTCAGTAAGTATATATTCTAAAATATTCTGTTAAAGAAGCGCTCTCTTATAACTTAACTATTCAACTTAAAGGGTAAATTAGAAACTACACATACCTAAGAACTGAAAAACTGAGTGGAATAGGTCCTGTATCGTGGAGTAATCCTTTTGTTGGTTTATACATCATCAGACAAACGGGCTTATATATACGAAAGAGTAACCAATCAGTATAATTCTCTTGTCGTGTGTCACCAATTACTAAACCAATCCTGTCTATAAAAGAAACAATGCTGATTGGCTAATAGACAGAGGCTGCCGATTAGCTCTTGTAAATAGAGAGTATGACTAATTTTTTATTAGAACTTAGAATTTTTCTACTTCTCAGCTTTAAGGAAACATGCTGTTGTACTAAGTATTCCCAAACCTTGTCTAAATCCAGGAAATCCTGCTAGTTACAGGCCGATAAGCCTGCTCCACTAAATTTCCAAAGTTCGGGAAAAAACAATACCAGATTTCTGAAGCAATTCTATGTAAATAACCTTATGTAAAAAGATAACAACATAAAGATGGAATAAAACCAAAATGGAATATGTTACTTTTACTTATACCAACCAGAACATTAGGAAGATCACCAATATTTTTCATGAACAAGGTTTGGGAATAGCCTATAGAACCATGGACAACAGTACGTTCGTTCTCAACCCTAAGAAGAAGACCCGTAAAGAGAACGTTTTTAAACTATGTGGAGTGTATAAACTTGAATGTCCGATTGCGGGCTTATAATATTGGTTCTACGAAACGTTCGTTTATTATTAGATACCAAGAACATAGAAGATCTTGGTTAAATAAGGATAAGAAATCGGCCTATGCTGAACATCTGGTCTCTAATAAACACAGGATGCTTCAAACAGAGAAATCTATGACTGCTGTATGGATTGGTAA
This sequence comes from Rhysida immarginata, assembly GCA_023313115.1. Classification (NCBI taxonomy): domain Eukaryota; kingdom Metazoa; phylum Arthropoda; class Chilopoda; order Scolopendromorpha; family Scolopendridae; genus Rhysida; species Rhysida immarginata. Next base: position 1,024,932 of record JAHWFO010013951.1, read on the forward strand.
AAACGCCGAGAGAATCGCTATACAAAAAGAAATAGAAATCAGAAGTCGTCGTTGACTCAATAATGACAAATTATAAATAACCAAGTTTCTTTCGATAGAGACACTATCATTGACTTCATAATTGATTTCCCCGTTAACTCAAACGGAAATAGAGCCCTCTACTAGGTCCGCCTATCAGTCATATTTGACATTGTAATACGCCAAACAATTACCTCCAGTCGCAATTCTGACTTTGTAAACCACCAGTCAGTGGCTCACAACCCTGATTGGCGGCCCTATCACGCTTGTTGTGTAAATATTTCGATGACATTGTATTTCAC
>JAHWFO010013951.1:1037487-1050061 GCA_023313115.1 Rhysida immarginata
ATAATAATAATAATAATAATAATAATAATAATAATAATAATAATAATAATAATAACTCATCCTTATTTTACTTAAATAAATAAATAAATAAATTTTATTTATTTATTTACTGTTAGTTTGGTTTTTGATCAAAATTGTGAACTTAGCGAAAAGTGTGCACAAGAGTGGCAGTTCGCGTTTATTGGTGGTTTTAGATCAAAAATGTTAACTTTAGCGAATTTCTGTAAACCTATTGTTACCCATAACAAATTGCTATCAATAGCTAATTGCTTCTAGGTCTGTTGTTCATCATCATCATCATCATCTACTCCAAATTTTTTCCCATCCTCAAAACATGGTTGCCTCATGATTGGCCAAATAAGCCCCCACGTTGGCTAAAATTGAACTGGAAGCTGTTAGTAGAGGTTAGAAAGATAAACACAAACGTCCATGCCACTGAAGGTTTCGAACCCGTGACCGATGATCACGAGAGCCATAGGTTACTTTATTCAAATGTACGCAGATTTTTGGTCAGTCTGTTCAAATGAAAGTGTCCCTGAATTCCAAGTTAGGAAGATGTCAAATAAATAAAGAATCAAGATAACAGAAATAGAACAGGAACTTCTCTTGTACGGAAAAAAGTGTCTAATAAATAGAGGTGTCCAACTTCACAGGTTTCACTACATTAGAAGCATGGTTAATTAGAAGAGAAATTAGCCAATAAGCCTTCACGCTAGCCAAATATTTTTGTTTTCTTCAGCAGGCTTTGTTTTTTAGGTGGCATTGATTGGATGGTATCAGTAGGGATTAGAAATAAGAAACACAAAAATCCATGCCACTGCAGATTCGAACCCGCAACCTCATGATTACGAGAGCCAGAGGACTTGCACCCTATAGGGTGACCCTAACACTCCACGGAGGAGGAAGTCCGTTCCTATCGATAGTTCATTTCTGTCAGTAGCTAACTACTGCTAAGCCTATTGTTATCGATAGCTAATTGCTGTTAATAGTTAATTACTGTCAGGCCTCTTCTTATCAGTAGCTAATTGCTGTCAGGCCTGTTGTCATCAATAATTAATGAGTACAGTCGGGTGCAAAGTGGTTTAGACTTAAGTTATAGTTGAGCACGTGAATAGCACATCCCAAGTGTATACCTCCTCTCTTATTTTCATTCAGAAGGGACAGGTCCAGTCTAATCTGCCTTGACTCTCAGTAAAAGTACCTGATTTTGCAACTGATCAACATCCGGTAAGCTCAGTTCCTACGGAGCAGGTTAAAACCTTTTTTGCACCCGGATATACATTCCATTCATCCTAAGACGAATACTCAAAGTCTTTTGAATTGATTTGAATTTGAAAGTCTATCAGTAGTTAAATTTCAATCATAAATGTTTCAAGCTATATTTATTGAAGTCGACTTGTTTTGGTGTAACCATCATCATTATCACAGGCAAACCATTCTACAAAGGGCAGGAATAAACCGTTTCTAAAACAAATATAGTAACCGTTTCTACCACGGCCCTTTGGAGCTACAGGCCTGGTCCTAGGCGAACAGGAAGTGCCATGGATCACTAGCGAGGACTGGTGGTGCCAGAGACAAGGTGACATTATTTTCTCTTGCTAATGGTGAACTCATCGACAGTTAGGGTTTCTGGCACCTTTTTGAATTGTATAAACCAATCTCTACAAGTTGTTTTTCAGCATGCTCCCATAAGTCTCACCTAGCAAACGATGACTTTCGGCAGCAGATATCTTGAGATGAAAGCAAATTAATCATACTTTTCGAAAATGCTCTTTTTTCTCGAAATCCGATATTTTCAATGCAGCAACAACAACAACAACAATAATAAAATTAATAATAATACAAAATCAAAAAGTCAAGAATGGAATAAAGATCTGGACACACGAAGAGATGAAGATTAGGAAGCACGATGGAAATGGCCATGAGAAATTACTAAACAACTAAATCTCCTTTGAAAAGGATGCCGTTATAGAATTTCTCAAAGAATTCGGCAGAAAACCGATCTAATGCCCATTGACATTATTAAAGCCTATTGACAACTCTTTCATATAGACCAACACTCGATTTCGGTCATGTGGAAATAACACAACTACTGACCTCTCTTAGTTTATAGAGAGAATTAATTCAAGCACGCAATAGACAAGCCTGTGGTTATTAGCAAGACAGTGGAATTGATAGTTACATTTGAAAGAGGGTTAAAGGTGGACCTCCTAATTCCCTTAAGAGCATGGTATCTAGAAAAATTTTCTTTCTTTTTTTATTTGAGTTATATGATTTTTAACACGGGTAGAAAAAAGGAAAGGAAAAAATGGAAATCTCTTTTTACAAGTCGATGGCTTTCCTTACGACGTTGTCAGAACGATTCAGCGAGCCTCGATGCTCAAGTGGCGAATCGATGAGACGGATTTACACGGTGGACCTCATGTTGACCACTCCTTTGTGGAGGCCCGTTGTTTTACAGATCCTGAGAGAAACGGGTTACATCCTTAAGTTTGCACAGCTGTAGTCATTGAATTAGTTTCTCTTTAATAAAACAAAATGGAAGGGGGATACCATCCTTTAATTAATGAGATTAAGGTTGTTATTTCATTATAACGCTTTCCTCCGTTTATCTTTTTTTTTCTTAAGGAGGAAAAAAACTGGTTTTAATCTATATTTTGAAGCTTAATATCAAGATTTTATGAATTTATATTAATATGATCACTTTTTCCTTTTTTATTCCTCCCTCCCCAACCCACCCCCACCCTTAAAAGATATTTTTGAAAAGAATTTCAAAAGAAAAATATCTAAAACTCTACACGAACTAAAATAAACGGTTCCTGTTATTTGTCTTTTTGAATCCTTGCAATAACAAATGCTATTCGTAGATGGCCTGTCTTTCAAACCTTCGCGAATAATTGCGCATTCCTTTTTGTCCGACTGCATCACACATATACGGTATGAATTAGAAGCATGTGTGAAACATGTTTCAATCTGTTTTTATACAAAATTGTTTGAGATCATGTGATTCAGAGTGTAAATACAATCAAACCCCGTTATTACGAAACCTGCTAATACTAAATTCCACTTAATACGAAATATTGGTCGTTTAAGACGAATTTTTTTTTTTTTTTTTACCAAATATCGAATAATATGAAAAAATGAAGAAATTCATTCTATGAAAGTTACATTATTTGAAATCTTTATTCTTTATTGTACATAAGAAAAAAAGAGATTAAATTTTTTTTATTGTGGTTCTATATGTTGAGAATTCTGATTGGTTCATAATGTTATTGAACAACGAAGCACGTCGAATTAGATACCCATGAATTCTGAAAGTGAAAATCTTCAAAATGAAAATGAAGTTGGTCATCTAGCAAGCTGAAGTTATCAATTTTAGAGGAGATTAAATCGTACGTCCATGGCAATGATTTTCCACCGGATCTTTTCAGTTTGTTTAGTTCTGTGAATAGTGGCATTACAAAAAAATTATATTCGTTCATGTAAGCAAACGTCAATAAACAATTAAATGTATTTCCCTGAAATAAGCGAAAATTTGACTTGGAATTTGAATCATTTCTAGACGAAATGACGAAAATTTTTAGACTTAATTCATACGAAAACTGGTTAATACGAACAGATTTTTGGGTCACTTGAATTTCGTAATAACAGGATTCGACTGCATTTAACAAGTAATCGGATGAGTCTAATCACAGAATTTGATCAGCATTGGGGACAAGAAGGATCTAACTGAATTCGAAAAGGTACTCATAGTTGATGCTCATCTGGAGCCACGATTGAAATAATGAGGCAGCTGGCTGGATTCCTGACTGGACATGTGAAGACTGGAAGAAGGTTTGACGAATCACGATGCACGTTATTTTGTACCAATGTTAAGCAGAACCAGAATTTTGTACCAGTGGATCCAGCATGCCTTATGGAGTTGCTTCTCTTGGCATACATCTTATTGGCTCTATGCCAACCCGCATACGTGCTGTAATTCGGGCCAAAGGGAGTGCAATAAAATATTAAACTGATATTTCTATTTCAGGATCAACGGTATATACTTGTTAATTTTATTGCCTGTGCACCTACCCTTTTCTGTTTATTCGTGTAAGCCGAGAGAACTGGGGCGTAGGCTTTCGTTGAAATAAAATTGTTTGAACGTATTTATAAGAAGTAAATATCTACCTTTTCAAGAAATTTATTGGAAAATTTCAAAAAATTATCCAAAAAAGGCGGTATAAGAGAAAAAATATGATTACAGGCAAGTGAATTCAAAGTGTAACTGGACTTTGGTATTGACATTTTGCTCCTGTCATAATATACCATTCAGATTACTCTTAGCCGGAGGAAATCGGTTTATTGGATATTGTAATTATTTTGGACTTAGTAGTTTAGTGTCGAAGCTAATATAGGACTCGAACGTGAAAGGCTTCTCGTTTGCAGAAGGATCACATGACAACTCGTGTCTCATAATTAGTTCTGAATGCCTCACCACCACCAGAAAAACAATCTCTTTCTTCCCTTTCTTGTAATTATACAAAACTTCACCGTATATTCTTTTCTTTCGTTCCTAGTTAACGGATGCTTGCATCTCTTTTGTCATGACGCGTTTTGCGTTCGGATGCCTCCAGTGAATACGGTTTTAAGAAGGCTTTAATCTAATTTTTCTGCTTGATCTTCTGCGTAATCACTTCTCTGCTGTGGAAATGATTTTTGGCAGCTGGCCCAATGAGTGAAAATTAGCGGAGGGGAGGGTGTTGCAAAAGGGTTTCGAGTGTTTAAGGAAAATCCCTTTACGTCGATCTTGTCGAGATCTTAGCACAGACACGGAACACGCAGGTCCGCGTCTACTTAATGAAACTTTAATTTTAGACACGTTACTCGTTGTTATTATTAATAATAATAATATTAAATAATGGAAAATACGAAAACACTAATCCACATCAATTTTTTTATTTCCTCAGATGCGCAGTGATGAAGGATTTGTGAAATCCGAAATGCGCATCTGAGGAAATAAAAAAATTGATGTGGATTAGTGTTTTCGTATTTTCCATTATTTATACGTCGGTATCCACAGTTTCGGCAATTATTTCTGTATTAATAATAATATTGTTAATGCGCGCGTTTCTTGGGAAGGTAAAAGCCTATTGTGCAATGTGTAAGCTTAACCTTGTAAATAATTGAATTTGTTTGGAATTGAATTGAAATAAATAGAGGTCACATGCTTTTAACAGCATTAAGTTGTTTTATTCTCTCAAATTGCTTGAGGCTATTCAAGATTGGGAATCGATATCTGAGATATACAAAATTTATATTTGAACTAATTCTTAAGTGTTTGTAACAGACGTGTAAAAGATACAAAAACTGCACACATTCGAACTTATTCTGTTTAGAAACTTAAAACTGTATTCTGAAAATCAAAGTTCGCTGTCTTTTTAATACAATTTATTGATGCCTTACAATACATTTCGGAATATAGAGTTCCCGACCGGTTTCGCTGTTCTTTACCAGTTTTTCAAACGTTTATTTTATGACCCTGTATGTCGTGTATTTTAACTTACGAACAGAGTGGAAACAAGGAGGTAATATGAAGTATAATTTAATTATCAGAATTTAATTTTTGTACAAGATTTAGCAGAGTTTGCCAACTATTCAAGAAAAATTATGAGTGACGATGTAATCAGTCCAGGGCATCTTCGTATGGGGAATCCGGCACATTTCTGGCTGTCATCGGTTTTTTGCATCCAGCGTCCCTGATCAGTATATGTCGGGTGTTTTCTGAGATATTGCGATGCGCTGCTTCCGGATTGTCAGGATCCTCTGCGAGGTAAAATGCCTGGGCCGTGATGGGTGCCGCAACGTCTGAGAGCGGCGACCTATACAGGTTTGTCGACCGAGGAGTTTGAGCTGTCAAAAATAAAATGGAGATTAGTAAAGGCCAGTAGCTCATAATATGCTTAGATTTAAACTCATATCTCTATCACATAGTTTAATTTCGCACAGTACCAGACAACGCGGTGTTGCTGTCCGAGCGCGGACAATCTGCAGGGCGCCCCGCGAGATAGCCGGCTGGAGGTGATGACACGAGCGCTGTCTTGCAATATCCACCACTCCTCGGGATTGCTAATGGGTGAGTGAAATGCAAGGACTCCCGTCCTTGCTGTTGTGCTGTCGTCCGGGTTGATGAGCCTGCTGCGGTCACGTTGTCCTGCTCGTGACTCTTCAATGTCGAGGGCGAATCGGTCTCGCACTTCGTTCGGGCATGAACGTTGACCGTATCGTTAAACACACGTTTTACGCCGTGCGTGGAGGTAGAGGTACACGGGGCAATGTCGGGTATGTGCTCGGGCCGGCACTCTTCCACGATCAAATCCTGCTGACTAACCAGTTCAAGTCCATCTGCAAAAAGCTCATTAAAAACGTTGCATTTATTGTTATTTCTACCGAGCTTACGTTGGTAGCAGTTGGATGACTGTATACGCTCGCCTCCGTAAATTCCTCTTTGGCTCCAACCAACGACTCGACTGCCTTGTGCGTGCGAGCTCCTCCTTCTCGACGAGGTCTTCAGGCTATCGTGGCTGGCGTGGGTCGGTCGTCCGGCTTGGTTGAGCGTCCTCCTTTCCTCGTAACGGTTACCGGCCTTAATTGACTTCGTTCCAGCTCGATACCGGGATTGGCGCTGAGACGGCGGCAGCGGCAGCCTTCTTCCGTCGGACAGTTGTGGCTCGGCGTGTTGACTTCTTTTAACAGAGTAATAATTAAAAGTAATGTTCTTATCACTAATAATGTTACTTGTTGTCGGTCCTCCGTGCCTCGGCGACTCGTAACCTTTCCTCTGGAATTTGCCCGTGCATCTCATAAGGTCTGGTCGTCCACAATAGTTCCTACCCGGAAGAGAATTATTTACCGTCTGATGATCCTCTCTTTTCCTTCGCCTTTTATCCGGGGTTGGAGGATTCTGAGCCGAGATTGCGCATATCGCCCTCCAATCCCGATGCTCAGACTTCTCGATCCTCCTCCAATCCCGCGGCTTCAGGTTTGTTCTACCTGACGGGGTCCGTCTACTATCGACGGGGGTGTTTTTCTTCCACTCTTCTTTTTTCCTTGCCAAATCCTCGAAATGATGCTTTTCAACATTTTTCTTCCGACGAGGATTCGACACTGTAAAACATCAATAAATTTTATTATAACTGTATTGTCTAGCTTGGCGCTGATTTATCCAAATTATGCATCAACAAAAGTCGTAACAACAGTGTCGCATGTCCTGAAAATAAGATGCTATGCAAGTAAAATAACTATACACACTAGTCAATAACTTAGAAACATCTGTTTAATGTTTCATTGGACACCCTTTTACCAGTATGCGAGTTGTCATAGAATCAATATGTCACTTGTAAGTCAATAAAATACCACGCATTCACCAGACACTCTCTTAGTTCTCGCAGATTTGTTGGATATATGTTCCACTTATATGGGTGTTAAAAGAGTCGGTCTCTTCGTACTAGCCACCCAATTATCGAAGAGCTCTAAAGTCTGAATTGAGGTATCCTAGTATACAATAATGAAAATTTATCAACTGAATTTTCCTAGATTATCTGAAAATATACGACTTAGAAAAGTTTATATTCAGACCCATTATTTAACAATCATTAGATCCGTAATCTTGTTCTGAAGGATTAGGTATGTTGTGGAGTATCAACGACAGAAAACACCTTAATATCGTTCGGCGTAACAAATTACAGAAGGCAAAACGGAAATATAAAAGAGAAACAGATTGGAAATTAGGAGCGAGCCCTGGTGTGCTCCACTATTATTGGTTTTATAAACAATATCGGCACAAAAGTTGGAAATTAAAATTGGAAATTGTCGCCTCTAACATCGAGATAACCCACTTACCGAAAGACGATCAACACACGATTCAATAAGTGAATCATTCAATAAGTGGTTCATTCTAAAAGTAACAGCTATGAGATAAAACAGGTATGATTTACAGAAGGAAAACCTCGATTTATGTTCACATAAAAGCATCCAATTGTTTTTGAGCGATCTTATAATTAATCGTATGCAGACTAGTGAAAGCTGAACTGGCCCCAGTGAATCCTCTTTTGATCAACTACATCGAATGATTTGTAAAGCGGATAAAGAAGATTAACCATTAAAGTTTCCAAAAGCCTGGCTGGAAAAGAAATAACTATGATAGGTCGCCAATGCTTTAACTCTTTAGAGAATTTTACTTTAGGAATAGCAATAATCGGAGAAAGTTTCCAGCTCAAAGGGTAAATAATAGACTTGGTTAACGGAACAATTAAAGCATCAATGCACTCAAAATCAGGGAAACTTTTAGAAGTATACATCTTACTAAGCTTCAAATTCTTAAGAGCAAAAATTTATAGATAGTCTTACATTGCAGACAGAAGAGGATAAAGGCAATGTTTAAAATAAAAGTATACAAAAAATACAAAGATATTATGGCCCAATGTACAGTCGGGTACAAAAAGGTTTTTACCTGCTCCGTAGGAACTGAGCTTGCAGGATGTTGATCGGTTGCAAAATCAGGTACTTTTACTGAGAGTCAAGGCAGATTAGACTGGACCTATCCCTTCTGAATGAAAATAGGGTAGCGGGTATATGCTTGGGATGTGCTATTCACGTGCTCAACTATGACTTGTAGCTGCCGCCACATAAGTTGAACGACAGGATGACGTCATTTCTAACGCCAGCCAATAGACGTTAACGGGAAGTAAATCCTTAGCTATTCCATGAAACATCCGCTTTCGTTTTCGAAACATTGTTTTCGTATTTATATTTAGTTTCTATTTTCTTTTTATCTTTTAAATAGGTAAATGAAATTAATAAATTAAAAAATGACGCAGAATAATCGACTCGAATGCAATTAGTTTTATATTATGACTTTTAATAGGCTTTCCACGCTTCAACGATATCTCCGCCATTACTATAGTAGAAGAAGTGCATCATGAGTAAAATCCAGACAAAGCATATTGATGAGATGACTTACTGCGCATGTCAAAAAGATCGTTCAACTTACGTGGCGGCTGCTATAAGTCTAAACCTTTCTGCACCCGACTGTACATTTCAGCTATAAACCATTTCAGAGGCATGATATAGAGTCAAAATAAAATTGGAAATATAAACATACAAAATTTTGAAATTTGAAAGATAACAATAGGTGATAATTATATTTTTGAAAACAATGGTTGTATCATTAAGACGATAGGAATGTGTAGCCATAGCCAACACCTCCTAGAGAGAAGGCCTGCGGACAAAAGGTGTATACATTGTTATATCATCATCAAGCGGCTACTGTTAATCGTATTTCTACCAATAATAAGCCCTAAATTTGGCCGCTTGATGATGATGTAACAATGTATACACCTTTTGTCCGCAGGCCTTCTTTCTAGGACAGGGCCGTCCAAATCGTGCCCGTCGCCTCCGTGCAACATAAAAAGCTCGAAAGCAAAGCTCACGGGCAAAGCCGAGGAGATAGTTTAAAAACTCAGGAGGGGAGTGGGTAAAATTTTTCCTATGCAGTGTTGCCAGACTTTAGGGGGCCATTCCGTTAAATGAGGCATTATTTCTTTTGTTACTGATACTTGCTTGTTTTTCGTCTCGCATAAAATGGCGCGCATACCGAAAAAGCATAAAATCACTGAGCCAATATTTAAATGGAGTGGGAGAATCTGTTTGTTTTTTTTCATTGTTCACAGATCGGATTCTAAATGCTTAATATGCAATCGTGTCCTATCGGGAAAAAGAAAATACAATTCTACCTGATATCGAGAAAATTGTCACATTAAAACGAAGGAAATAAAAAATGGTTAACTGCCTCGTTTTGTTTTTTTTTTACAGTGTCGAATTGATAATTAGCAACTCGACTTTAAGGCACTGATCAACGTAATGTGCAATAGGGGAGAAGGACAGAAATCTTGGACAGCCCTATTCTAGAAGGTGTTGGTATAGCCAACACTACCTAAAGAAAAGGCTTGCGCACAGAAATTTCGTACATTGTTACATCATCTTAGGGTGCATTCGGAGAACAGCCACTGGTGAATTTCTCGTGAATCAGAGAATTCTCCGTGAATTCAAAGTGAATAAGTTTTCCAGTGTTTGTATTTTTAAGAAGTTACTTTCACTTGTTTTGTGGCAGCCAAGATGGTTGATCAAAAAAACATATTTCACTGACTTTAGTCGAGTGCAAAAGTGGATGGAAATAAGTGAAACAACTGGATTTTGGATAGTGGAAAAAGAGTGTCTTCTCCGAACGCACCCATACCTAGTCATAATTTACAGCTTATTATTGCGATTAAAGATGACTGACTGCTTATGACATTTTAACAATGTATGACGTTACCGCGCTCAGGCCTTATCTTTAGGTGGTGTTGGTATAGATCACGGTCTATAGATATTCATGGTCATCGAGCTTCGGCCATTTTCCATAGTTTCGAGAAGCTAAGGAAAACAGATCACGCCAGGTGCTGCATAGATCGCACTAAGACCGACCGTGATCTGCAATAGAGTTTTTCATTGAATCTGAAAATGAAAGTAAAGTTTCTATCTGCCGATAGGGCGGCGCTGCAGTCGCAGTTGGGCCGATTTTACGTGCAGCTTCACTTTTCAATAGAGTTCCCGCCGTACTCTGAAATGAAGCTAAAGTTGCTAGCTCCCGATAGGGCGGGAACTCTATTGAAAAGTGGCGCTGCATGTGCAATCGGTCCAACAGCGCCTGCAGCGCCGCCCTATCGACAGATAGAAACTTTAGTTTCGTTTTCAGTTTCAATGAAATACCTCTATCATAGGTCGCAGTCGGCCTTAGTGCACTTGGCCGACACCTTCTAGACAGCGGTCCTGATAACGGAAACGTCATACATCATCATTAGTCGACCAAATTTAGGGCTTATTATTGGTAGATATAGGATTAACAATGGTCGACTAATGATGATGTATGACGTTTCCGTTATCAGTAGAGCTACTATATTTATCCTAGCTGACTCGACCGCCATTACGGAGCCCACTTTTAATAGTAATGCATGCTACAAGAGCGAGAATTTTTATCTTGCTGATTAAAATCTTTGCGAAAATGGCTAAAATTGAAAGAAATGGAAAGAGCAGTGCCAGATTAGTATATGCAACTGCGATGGAAAGCTATTATTACCAGTATTTTGAAGAAATTTTAATATTTATATGTCGAAAGAGCATAATGTTGCCTCTTCTCGTCAATTTCTTTCTTTATACAGTGCTTTATCTGCCAACTTTGTTGTGGATAGTTTTTTACTATCTTATGCCGATTCCAAAAAGATATTTTACCACATTTTCTTATTATATTGGAGTGTTTATTGACCGCCGGTCCACAGAAAAAAATTTCCGATCCACGACAAATAACCTTAACTTGATACAGTCGAAATTCCTTATAACGAATCATTGGCCACTCCCCAAAAAATTTGTTATACGGAAAATTTAATATACAGAAATATGAGTAATACTCAAGATTTACATATTTTTCTAGGTTGGGACCAAAGTAAAAATTCGTTATGAGGAAAAAGTCGTTATCTGATTTTCATATAGAGAGATTCGACTATATTACAAAATAAACTTCAAAACTTCAAAATTTTCAAGAAAGCAAATCTACCTGGAAACTTCAAAATTTTCAAAGAAAAAGGAAACTGGCGCTTGCGTAAATGAAAAAAAAAACTCGTTCAACTACTCAAAAAGCGAAAGGAAACGGGGCTTTATTCATTACTGATGCCAGGAATAAGTAATACCCCGTTTCTTGTTCGTTTCTGATTTTGAACGAGGTTTTTTTCATTTACGCATGCGCCAATTTCCTTTTTCTGGGCACCATAGCGCACCTCTGATCTCATTTAATTTACTTTAACATAATTTTGCTAACGGCCAAAATCTTAATAATGTCATAAATCATTTTTCTAATTTCAAGAAAGCAACTCGGTCGTTCTTTTTTAACCGACTTCAAAAAAAAGAGGTTATGAATTCGACTCGTATATATGTAATATTGTTGTAATGCACAATATTTGTATATGTTAGTCTATGCGGGCTTCTAAACAGGTGTGCTAAATTTCATAAGTGTGTGTGTGTGTGTGTATGTATGTTTGTCCATGTATATTTTAGAAACTAGAAATCGAATTACAATAATTATTTTTTTATTGGATTAAGTATATTTCAACTTAGGGAACAGTCCAAGTTTCATCAAAATCTGTTCAGTATTTCTCAAGATATGGACTAGTTGTAGCTAGACGATAGTGAAAGTTTCATCAAAGTCGGTTTTTTTATATACTCTGTTTAATCTTGTAATTTATTTAACTAGAGGAGGATCTGCAAGTTCACTCTGCACATTTTTGCATTTTGGATCACGATTTGTAGCACTATTGGACAGGCTTTCCTTTATTGTTGTAGACTATGGTCTAGGTTGTGTTGACCTGGCGGGATCTGTTTTCCTTACCTTCTCGAAACAAATACGATTAACAATTCCCTACTGAGGTGATGTAACAATCAAAGACAACTAGAAAGACAGGCCCTGACGCGGAAAAGTCACCTGACCATAGAAGTCCGAATAACA
>JAHWFO010013951.1:1050071-1068631 GCA_023313115.1 Rhysida immarginata
ATTGAAATATTTGATCTAACAGAAAAGACAAGTTTAATATAAACGTTGTAATAACAATGAATTAATCCCCCCGAAGAGGGTTAGGAAAGTAGCGGAGCCCTGAGATCATCTATTTTTACCCTTTTTTCTGCACTTTTTAACCCCCCCCCCCCAAGAATTGTATCATAAAATTGATTTTCTCGAACATGGTATTTAGAAAACATAAAAAATCTTTCTTCTTTCCTTTCTCGTCATTTCCGATCGAATGATATATCGCTTGCTATATGTTGCCATATTTCTAAAGACCAAGCGACTGCCACCCCACAACTCCGACCCCACTGGAACAATTTGGCCCGAGCTGCACAGTAATAGAGGTCTTGCATAGAGGCATCTGCATACCGAATTTCACTCCTTTACATCCCTATATACAAGATAGATCGGAAAGTCCCCTCTAACTCCCACCCCCGTAACTCCGATCCCAGTGGGCCAATCAAAATCAAACTAAATGGTGAAAGAGAACATGCGCATGATAAGCTTTGTTCTGAATTCCAACCTTCTACATGAGAAAATGTAGAAAATATGAAGGGGATAGACAGACGGACAGTGTAAAACCACATAGTGCTGCATTCTTCCGCTACGTAATAATAATCTGCCATTTCATTTAGTTTAGACTCAAGAAATGAACTCATCTCGATTGTAATGGTAATGATTGTTTATAAGCTAAATATTTTTGCAGTTTCTTTAAGGACACGGGACACCAAAATTGTCTCCAAGTGTCCTAAAGACTACAAGTATTCATTGTAGAGGCCCAATGATACGGCAGTCGGTTTGCAGATCGGGATTTCTTTCTTTATAGACCATTAGATAGCTGATGAACACTCATAAGTAATAAATCCGGGTGAGAGCCGGGTACTTGTCATATCATTAGGCCTCACGTTGACTACTTGTAATCTTTAGGACACATGGAGACAGACTTGCTGTCCCGTCTCTTGGGTGGCCTAATTGGTAAAAGTGATTAGGGTGATATTCGTGGTCACTAGTACGAATCCAGGTCGCAAAGTTTTTTACCTTCCCTTTTTTCAATTAATATCTTTGAAAATTGACAATATCTAATAAGTGAAATTAGAAATTTATTAGGACATGCACAGTCAGCCTTCGTTGGATAGAGTATCGTCTCCACTTGCTTCGTGTGGCTTGTCTGGCCGCATTGCAGAGATCCTGTACGTATAAGAGATACGACAACTGCCTAGTCAAAAACGATTGGCTAATCCAGCACGTGATTTATGGAGGCAATTATGTGCTAACTGTGCTAGCAGATGCCATGCGATGTCGTTACTTGCATGATGCTATACAGTAGTATTTAGTCATCGCCAGTTGCAATTTTCTTCCGAATTATAAAACGTTTATGAAACCAAAGGCATAATGCCTAAATGTCCTGCAGTAGGTGTTCAAACAGCGGGAAAAACAGCTTTCTTAGAGACAATGAGCGACGCAGAATTTGAGCAGCGAAGTTATGTATGAGCTTAATGATAAATTTATAAATTCAATTAATCTTAATCTTTTTATTTAGTTTTTGTTTAAAATTATTGCAATCATTTTTAAATTATCATTTTTAAAAACTTTTCGATCGAAAAATAAAATCCTTTATTAATTTTGAATTTATGAATTTTTTTCATACTTTTTAATTAATATCGTACCAAACCCCTTGTTATTCCCCTCTGGAGTAATGTGATGTACTGTTTTTTGACATATACCAGTCCAGTTAAGATTAACACAATGGTATTGTGAATAAAGCACTCTAGTTCTATCTTCTTCAAACGCACGTAATCTTGTAGTGAACAGTATTTTTTTGTGACCGCAATAAAACTTGTTTTGAGTTCAGGGTTGTCCCTCACATTCTCCTTTAAATATATCTATGCTGTAGATAATTTCAATCCCAACTTATCTTTTGGGTTGTATCTAAAATAAACACACGTGATTGAGCATGAACCGTGAAATAAAACGCAATTAAAATTAAAGATAAAAAAAAAATTTTTTTTAAATAATAAGATATCAAAATTTGTGACAATAAACTAAGAGGAAAAACAGGTGAGATCAGGGAGGTTAGTTGAAGGATTAATGGGGACAAGAACACCATGAACAAACTTGATTGAAGAGGGTATTGGAAAACTCGTCCACCGGTATGACAAATGTCTCATTCTCTACAGTGACTATGTCAAAATGTAATTTTGTTATTCACAGTTGTCTTTATTTTATACTTTTCGGAGGTTGAAAAAAATAGCCCTCGTATTACGTAAACTCACACAATTGAATCCTAGCCGCACGTCGTGCGCATGTCTCATAACCACCATCCCCCCTCCCCCTCCCCCCTCCCCCACTCCCCACTTGTTACTTAACGCCCGCCTACCTAAAGCTCTAGATCCGGGATCGGGAAACTGCGGCTCTTTGGGTTAACTTTTTTATTTGTAAAAGTATGTGTTGAATAATTTCTAAATGTTGCTGGGGTTAGCTTTGGCTCTTCAGTCTCTAAAGTTTGCCGACCCCTGCTCTAGATAACAAATGACCCTGCCGCATACTTTGAGAAACACTGGGTTAGACCTTCGAGCATAAAAACCCTTCTATTTTTATGCTTAAAGTGTTAGGTTAGGTTAGTGTGCTAAGACAACACATTCTAGCTGTCATTGCGGTAGTCTTTCATTGATGATAGTCCTGAATGTAGTATTATACAATAATATCGTATAGCTACATCTCAGAGAAGTATCCCCTCACGTTCACTCTGTTCGACTCTCTCATTCCCTGGTGTATTTTTTTAGCATTAGCCTCCCCCTCCCTTTGGTTTTCACAAGATGCTCGATCACGTTTTTCAACAATGGATGGCCAGCTGATTCAGATATCTAGCGGAGCTTATTTAAGCTCTCTTAAAGGGAAAAAATTATTTAACGAAATGAAATTTCCTCCCCCCCCCCTTTTCTCTCAATTTCGTATTTAAAAATGAATAAAAAGTTATATCTAACAATAAAACTGCAGATAAAATCTTTTTTTTTTGGCGCTTGTAACATCTGAAGAAAAAAACAGACAGGCACGTAAGAGGATAGACTCGAACCCGCAAGTTTCGCTACCGTAGGCAAGTGCCTTAACCAATTCCGGTTAAATTAGTGCAAGGAAGAGGGAGGAGCTGACATAAGCTGCAATCCTTGACGTCGCTTTTTTTAGGTTTTCTTTTGACGTCGCTTTTATAAAAAACGAAGGCGTGTTGACCTAAACCCTTTTACACGAGTTACTTTCAGATGGTCCCCAACTGTATGTTTAAACCCATCGAAATCTGTGGAAGGTGTTTGTGTCCTCCCCTTATAAGTTGCGTTAGCGCCACAATATAATTTTAAAAAATTACATTATTTCAAGGAAATAACTATTTAAAGAAAATATTATGGAAATTTTAGAATGTATGAAAAATAAAAAAAAAATTTGTCTCAATTGACCAAACGGCCAAGCCGTCAAAAAAAGGAATTCATTAGTGTGTATAGCACAAAATGGCGCCCATGTGATTAGTTGTCGTATTTCTTATACATACAGGATCTCTACCGCACTGGAAACGTCGACGCCACATGGCGACTGTCTCGTACGATGGGGCATTGTTACCATAAATGGCCACAAACCAATACCACCTAGAGAGAAAGCCTGCGTACGGAAACGTCATACATAGTAACATCACCTACGGTAGGGCACTGTTAATCGTATTTCTACCAATAATAAGCCCGAAATTTGCCCTACCGTAGGTGATGCAACAAAGTATGAGTTTTACGTGCTGAGGCTTTCTCTCTAGGTGGTATTGCACTAGCTCCACATGGATTTGTTTGGCGTTGTTCTTCTTCAAATGTAGGAACCTTATCGCGGCTCGCACGTCCAATTTTCCAACAGGTTGCGCCATGTTGCATCAAATACCGCTTTGGGTGCATATACTTTTCAGCTAGTGATGCTAGAACTGCGCTTGAGGCGTATACATTTCAGCTATTAGCGCACCCTGGTTGCGTATACTTTTCTACTGCTAGCGTGCCAGAAACGCCAGTATTTCTTCTAGCTAGCACGGGGATAGCCTACAACAATAGAAGAAACGCCAGTATTTCTTCTATTGTTGTAGACTTTGGCCGTAACCACTGAGAGCGAAGGCCTCTGCCATGAAAAGTAATACATTGCTACATCATCATAATTAAGGCAAATTTATGGCTTATTATTGGTAGAAATACGAATAACAATGCCCGATTTATGATGATATAACAGTGTATTACGTTTCATCGCAGAGGCCTTCTCTCTTGGTGGTTACGCTATGGCACGAGCATTACTAACACCTCCTAAAAAGATAGCATGTGCACTGAAAATTCATACATTGTTACATCATCATAAAAAGGCATTGTTAATCTATTTTTACCAATAATAAGCCCTAAATTATGACTTCTTATGATCATGTAACAGTATACGAATTTTCAGTGCACAGGCTTTCTTTCTAGGAGGTGTTGGCATTACCTCCTTTATTATTACAGACCGGTTTTACTGAATAACTTCCGTTGTTGCTTCTCAATTTTGCCATGGCGCTGTTTAACCTCCCTTTTTAAAATATTTCAAAAACCGATTGTTATTTCATGTTGATTGTAATAGTTTTATGACCGCCCCTCATATATAAATTCAATCCAAAAATCAGGTTAATAAAAACCGTAGCTAACAATTCCGGCGAAAAGCCAAACAAAACCAATCAACCGTAGACCACCATTTCAGGCCAATGTAAACCAAATCAACATATTGTAAATCAATTTAGATCAGTGTAAACCAAAGCAAACCTGTCCGTAATTATCAAAATCAAAGAAAATAAGAAGACTAATATTTATTTAATGCTCTCAAATTGTACTCATATAATAAATTGTACTCCTAGAAACAGTTGTAGGAGTAGTCTTAGTTGCGCCATCTTCTCACCCACTTTTGCGTATTTTATAAGCCAAATGCTTGAAAGACCTGTAAAAGTTATGAATAAAAATTACGAATCTCGATTATATAAATAAACACCCCTCACGAAAAGTTCCTAAAATCCTTCACTAAGTACTCGTTAAAATTGTTTGGAGCGAACAAAGTGCACAACAAATGCTCGAAACAGGAGGGGATATATTCACCCAAACAATTTTTTATCTGAGCAAGATGTTCAAGGAAGTCGCCATCTGTCATCACTAATATCCACAAGGTTGACGTTTGAAGAGTTGTTCTACAATCCCCTTTCTCATTATAATACCAAAAAGACCTGTTTGACTCTCCTTCATAACTTGACTAAGCTCAATTACGTGATCTAAAGACAAGAAGGAAGAGCCTGGGCAGTGAATCGAAGAGTAATGACACGCCCACTTTCGTCACTCACCACCGATTGAGCCAACGGCATGCATCGAGTTATATTCGTTCTTGAGCAGCGACGAATTTAATTATTAATAATTTTTTTTAAAACTTAAGCATATTTTCTAGTTAATGAGTACATGACGGTATGTATTTCTCATTTGTAAAAAAAAAAACAAATAAATATCTTTCCCTACTCAGTATCGATGACCTTAATAAATTTGAAGCCACATTGCAACTGAGAACCACAGAGGGACAGCTCCTCCGATACCTTAGAGCCTCGGCATTTACACTCATGCAGCGAAGTAAAGCATGAAAGACTACGCCCAGTGGTTGTTCCGCACGAGTTCAAGCTGTGAATGAGCCGCGTTCTGACATTTCTCCGCTCCGTTCCATTGTATAACAGCTGCTCTTCAAATGAAGAAGAAAAAAAATATAAAAGTGGAAGAAACGGAACACGAATTGATATCACTACCGAAAGCACTTTCGATCTAATAACAAACAGACGCAACAAGCGAGAGAGAGAGAGAGAGAGAGAGAGAGAGAGAGAGCTGAGAGGATAACGTAATCGTATCCGTTTGCCGACAATCTGACCAAGATGGAACAGCGTAGGGGAATTGAAAGGCTAAGACCAACAAACATTTTCAAGAGACCAGGGGGAGAGAAAAAAAATAGCAACCCCTAATCTTCTTTGACCGCAACATCATAATTACATAAAAGAGCTATAGGGATGGGGGAATTAAATAAAAAAAAACTCGAAACGAGAAAAGAATTATAGTAATGAAATTAAATGCAAGAGGTGAACAAGAAACGGAGTCCTTACTCTCCCCACAAGAGGATCTCACCTTGGAAAATTTCCCATAGAGAAACACTTAAACCAGGAGTCACGCAACACTATAAACTTCGTCGGCGGGAAAAATGAAAGAAAAAAAATTGAAGTAAAAGAAGAGGTGGGTAAACTGTTTTTCATCCATGACAACCATCAACTATCACCGGGCGCCCTTTCACTGTCTTTTGACGTTTTCTTTTCTATTTATAGTTTCGTACAGGACAGCATTTATAACATGCAACCACTTCGCTAATCTGAGGTGACGGTAAATTTCGTTTTATTGCACTTACGTGATTCTACTTTGTGAAATAAATGAAAGGTTCAAAACAAAAAAATTAAGACACAAACGCACAACATCCATGCCCTTGGCATCATTCGAATCCGTGACCCAATGAGAAAGCTTGAAAACCAAAACTTTTAGCACTGATCCTATTATCTTGTCCATCTGTCCTCTGTTTATATTTTCTACATTTTTTAACGTAGAAGATACACTATATTGCCAAAAATGACCGGACACTTTCGATTTTAGACGTTTTGTCAAATATCTAGAAAAATACTTGGCAAATTATCCTGAAATTTTAGGGGTGTAAAGAGCATATTACACCTCATATATTTCAGCGAAGGTTTTGTCCCGAAGGCAAATAGGGAGCCAGCAATAAATTGAACAAAAAAAATAATGTTTGGGATCTCCCTGTAAAAATAATGCTTGAAATGCGTTGAAGCTGTAGCATATGCTTAGGAGGCTTCTTTTACTTATATGTGTCCATTTGTAGAACAATAGCACGTATATTCATGGAGTTATAAATGTTTCTTTAAAAAAATTCGAAATGTTTTCGTAAATTTTTTGTTTATGACATGCAGATTTTCAACCCTATGCAATACTATTTTCAGGAAACTTGACAGTCTACAGTAGAGACAACAACCTGTAATCAGAATATAAAAATATTAAAAATTTGATGAAATATGAGCATTTTTACTAAATAACTAGTTGTTACCCGCGGCTTCGCCCGCCCGCGCCATCTGTTGAGGGGAATTACAAAGCAAAAGCAGATAATTTTAAATGAAAACCCCAGAAAGTGGGAAAGGGGGGGGGGTCGTAGGGGGCTGATTTTTGACGATAGAGCAGGTCCTTTATTGATAAGCCTGCCGTGAAAATTTCAAGTCGCTAGCTCAAACCGTCTAGGAGGAGATAGAATTACAGATAAATAAATAAAATCTTGTAAACATTCCAAGGAGGAGCTTTAGCAGTGAAGGAGAAATACGTTTATACATTTATTAAAAAATTAATCCCCCCCCTCCCGTTTACCCAGAGTAGGGTAAGACAAGTAACAGATCCTGAAGTCATCTATCGTCTTTTACCCCTTTATCTACACTTTTTATCTCTCCCCAAGTTTTTTAATCAAAAATTAATTTTCTCGAACATAATATATAGAAAACGTAAAAAAAAGCTCTATTTTCTTTCCTTTCTCATCATTTCCGAACGTATGATATACCAGAAGCCATATGTTGCCATAGTTCTTTAGACCACGTGACTACCACCCCCGCAAATCCGATCCCACTGGAACAATTGGGCTTAAACTTCATAGTAATGTAGATCTTGCTTAGAGGAATCTGGATACTGGATTTTACGCCTTTACGTACCTAAATAGCACATAGATATGTTGCCCTCTCTGAATCCCATCCCGGTAATTCCGACCCCCGTATACCAATCAAAACCAAACTAAATAGTGCAGATGGACATGCCTATAGTAAGAGCTACATTCCGAATTTCAACCTTCTACCTCAAAAAAATGTAGAAATTATGAAGGGGACGGACTGACCTTATAAAACCAATAAGTAGCTCCATTCTCATTCTACTTACGAGGGTCAGTCAAATGAAAACCAGAAATATTTTTTTACAGCTCTTTTATTACAGACAGAGTTGGTACACTATTTTTCAATGTAGTCCCCATCTTTTCGATGCATTTCTGCCACCGAGTCGGGAAGGCATGGATACCTCGGGAAAAAAAATCTTCATATAATGGAGAGCTTGCTTATAGGAATCTGCATACCGAATTTCACTCCTTTATATGCATAAATACACCAAGACCTTTTTGGTTCCCTTTAATTTTCACCCCTAAACTCCGACCTTAGTGGGCTAATCAAAATCAAACTAAATAGTGAAGGTGCCCATGCCCACAGTAAGCTACATTCCGAATTTCAACCTTCTGCCTCAAAAAATGTAGAAATCATGAAGGGTGATTCAAACCGTGTGTAAAATAAAACTCCATTTTTCCGCTACTTAATAATAAGCTTCTAGATTATGAGCACTTGAGCAATCGTGCGTCGCCAAAGTGATTTCACGTGCGCACGCCGATGTCAATAATGCTTAAAAGATGAACAGAAAGTAACAATGTATTCCTTCTTGACAAATCGATTGTTATATGACATGCCAGTATCTTTGATTTCTTTACATTCACTGTCTTAGCACGTGAATTCGACTTGAAGTGGTCCGCGAAAAATTCTGAAAAGTTGATACGGCCGAGCTAAGACTTTGATGGTCATATTTCTGAAAACAGAATTTGAAAAAGTTAATCCGTTTTCAAGTTATCGTGCAAACGGCCGGATAAACGTACAGACCAAGGGCGCATTCTTATAAGTAGCTTTTATGCTAAAGCTCCTAATAAATACACGCAAGAGTTTTTATAAGCTTTTATTAACTTTGCTGTGTTAGTTTGTTTAGGTCAAATCTTGTAATCAATATTAAACCAACTTTCCGATAAGCTAGGGAGCTGCAATTTGACACACTTATGCAGAATCGATGACAATTTATGATAAAGAAAAAAATTTTCAAATCGGTTCATTGGTTCGTGTTCTAATGGTACTAACTCATTACTACGAATTGATTGTTGTAACAATTGGACATTTCGTTATGGCGAGAGGTAAATGTATCTATTGTTTATTGTTGCAAAATTAAGCTTTATTGTTGCCACTAAATAAAGCATTATAAAAGCTTGGTTTGATAAAACCCTTTTTACATAATCTTGTTACTAAATAATATTTAACTACGCGTGCGCAAGGGTTACCAAACCCTATCTTTTGCATAATTTATTAGCTAAATGTATAGAGTTATTCTTATAAAAAGCCCAAGCAAATAGCGTGAAAATTGAGAAAGATATCGCCGATAGAATGAGTTGATTTCAGTTGATCAGAAAGATAAACAAAACGATAAGGGGTTCTCTCCATATTTTTATTTTTGGACCGGACACCCATATCAATTACTTCTCCTTACGATATTTGCTTGGGCTTTTTATAAGAGTAGCTGTACATGCCAGTCGGTGAGCTCTGTGTCGAGGTGTCAGCAAAGGGACACGAGTCGGTCGTCGGCTGCTGAAGCTATGGAGTGCATTTGTCTCCGTATATCCTAATAGAAATGGGTTCCTGACGCCCCGCATTCAAATTGATTCAAATTGACTCATTGTACGGTTTTGATGAGGTGACGTGTCGTTCGTTCGTTAAACACTTGTGGTTGTCATGTGCGGTGGTTTACGCATGTGGAAACATTGTTTCTGCGATACTGAAGATACACCCTAGGCACTGTTGACCTCGGAAACCCAAATTCTTGTATTTCAATGTCGGTTAACTCGCGACGTGTTGTCATATTCACTACACACCTCTCTAGCGCCAAACGCCGCATCTGGCCGCAACATTCGGGAGTCTTGCACGGCACATCTTCAAATTAGACAACCCTTCCCGTGACTTTTGGCCACTCAGTTTAGTTTTTAAAATATAATTTAAAAAATCTACGTATGTTGGAATGCCAATTATTAATTGGTGGTTAAAGTCAAATAAATAAGTAATATCTGTTGGCGAAAGGAACAGATATAATATTTTCAAGAATTATAGTATATTTAACTTTCAATATTTGAACACTGCTAACTTATTGGAGTACTAATTTCTTAGAGAATAGACAGTGAGTAAATTCAAATATACAATGAATTTATTTTTTAAAGGGAAGTGACGTGGTAAAATTAAATAAAAATTAATTTTCATTCATTCTTTAATAATCATGTATGGTTTTCAGCATGTTACAAAGCAACTCCAAAAGTTTATTTCATATATTCGTTTATTGTAGGAACTGCTCAAAGGAGACACAGGTATCAATAGCGTCTACTATTGAACAAGCGCCGTGTGTAATACGATACTTGCCAAAACAATCACCGACCACTGTTCAGAAGAGATACAGGTTAACTTACGGTAAATAACCACCAAATAAAAAGGTCGAATAATGAATGGATGAAAACCTTTTTGCAGACCTATCGTTGATTTTATATTGGCAAGCTATACAAATTACTGCGCTTGCTCTCTAGAGTATATGCCAATAACTCCTATGAGCGTTTTCTGCAATACCGGTATATATATATATGAGATAAACCATTGGAGTTTCTTTGTAACCTGCTGAAAACGATACAGTATAATCACGTTCAAAATTTGAGTTATTATTAAATATTGTTATGATACAAATCTTTTATGGGCTCCCTGTGTAAAACTTAGTAACCACAGAATATATTCATTTAGCCTTCGTGACGTTTATAACCAACACATCGCTTCGTGTTTTAATTTGTAATTTGTAATACATTAGCGGGAATAAAATGCTCTAGTAAATTCAAAATGAATCCACAAGCCACAAAAAGAATGCGTGGAATTAAGCCCTATACTCTCTGGCTTCGGGGGATTGGAAATTCCTATTGACCAACCGACCTTAACCGTACATCAGTTTTGCTTTTACAGAATGAGGGACACATTGAACGTGCAGCTATTTAAATTTCGAACACATCTGCAAAAATTATTACCGCCATCAGAAAACAGCGAACGGAAACCTTTCAACATAATTCTCTCGCTCCCTCCAACGTGAAATAGAAATTGTCAAAGCGTGAAATGCCAGTAAATGAAATAGGCAAAGGAGGAAAAAAAAACAACAACTTCATAACGAAGAAGAGCATCTCAAATTTCTTGGTACAATAAGAAGAAGAAGAAGAAGAAAATTATAAGTAGAAAAATAAGATTCCGTGACTCTAAAGTGACAGTGAACTCCATTATTCATGGGAGACCAAAGTGGAATAAAATGAGCCAATCACGTAGCGCGTCCATTATTAACACGCATAGCCCGAGATCTCAATCAAGCAAGGAGAATCTTTCAGTTTCTCAATGAATGAGCTAGACGAGAGGCAAAAAAAAATATGGTAAAAAGGTGGAAGGGGAACGTTTACAACAACCGTGAGAAAAAAAAGAGAGGGAAGGTGACGGATATTTCCACGTGAGCGGGTGCCTCCGTCTAATCCTCGAGACCATCTTTTCTCATCACGAATTTCATGCAAGATTAACACCGGAGTTAAGAGAGCAACAAGGAAATGGAAGGACGACGGATGAGACTAAACAACAGACGATAGACAAAAAAAGCGAACAATGACAGTGGAATTATTTATGTTCTCTTCTTTTTCTTGTGGGTCAACGTGTACTGTAATTTGATCGAAAAATGGACATCTTAGATCCAATCTGAAGTGATGTTCATATTCAGCTATTCAGCTGTTATCCTTACAGTGTTTGCAAGCGTTTTAGAAATTCACTTGCTCGCACTATACACTACATGATCAAAGGAGTTGGGACACCTATTGCTCTACCGTAAAGCCGCAAAAAGCTTCAATCAGTAGTGTGTAGGACCACCCCGAGCTGCTATCACTGCCTCCACCCTACATGGCATACTGTCCACAAGTTTACGGTGTGTGTCCACAGGTATTGACCTCCATTCCTCGAGGAATGTCGTGGTCAGTTCCTGGACAGATGTAGGGCGAACCATCCTGGATCTTACACGTCGTTCCAATTCGTCCCAAAGATGTTCGATGGGGTTGAGATTAGGACTCTGGGCGGGCCAATCCAGTTCTTAAACCCACATCTCGTCAAACCAGTCGGATATGGATCTTGCTTTGTGGCAAGGCGCATTGTCGTGCTGGAAGTGCCCCGACACTTCCACAGCGCTGGAAGTGCCCCGTTATCCAGAATGGTCCTGTAGACATCAGCATTGAGGTTTCCGTCCACCTTAATGAGCGGGCCCAGTCCAGTCCAGGAGAAACACACCAGGCGTTCACAGGGGTGTCCCAGCTCCTTTGATCATGTAGTGTACGTTTCACCAGTAAATTACGCATGTCTAACCTAATTTTCCCAATTTTCAAACATAATTTAGAATAAAGTCGAAACGGAGATTTTGTCATGGAAGACAACTATTGGGTTGTTTCATATGTATTGGCCGAATTTGATGGAAAGAAAAAGACACAAGAAACAAGGAAAATAAATTGGTATGGCGGAATGGTACATTCGCACAGGCCTACCACGAGATAATGATACGGAATCACAATAAATTACGGGGCTGTGTTGGGACACGGCCGCTAGCTAAATCGTAGAATACGTCTTGAGGCCACATGGCGAATAAGAAAGAACTTTGTGCAACACAATTTAAAAAAATTAATTTCTGATTTAAAATGTTCAAACAAAAAATGTACTTGCAATTCATCATAAATTGTTAACCAAACCTTTATGGCATTCCCAAGTTACAAATCACTGGTCAATGATAAGAGGAGTATGTTAGAAATGGCAACAGACAAGAACCAATATTTCGCGCAAACATCAAATTTATAGTACTGCCATCCAATGTAATAGGTGATTCGATGGGTTTGAAATCTAAATTAAAATGTTTCTTCATAAAGCTAAGAGCGTATAAATTTAATGTAGCATCTACATTGATAATGTTAACTGTCATAATTGCAATATTAGTATCCACCTCCATGTTGTCACTGACTGGTCTAGTTGTTGGTGAATATTTCATTATCGCACTGAACAACAACATTTCCATATTAGATATCGACACTTAACGATGATATATCAGATATCGACACTTTACTGAGTGGCCAAATTATTATGACCACCCCATCAGTACTTCGTTGGGCCACATTCTGCCTTCAATACTGCGGCGATTCGCATTTACTCCACGAGATGATGAAAGGTAATGCGAGGAATCTGACACCATGAATGCTGTTGTTTCTGTGCTTTCTGTGCCAAAATCCGCTTCAAACCCTTTCAGTCTCTATCAGTGAGCTTCGACTTTCGGGCAATGTTGTGCTTGGCAGATGATGTCTTTCCCTGCCTCTTATAGGCTGTCATAACAGTCTTTGCCTGATGAATAGCACTGTCCTGTTGTGTGAAATTTGTTGTTTTGGAACCACCTGTCTGATGGCTCTTCCAACTTTCTCCCACAAATGCTCAATTGGATTGAGATTTGGTCATTATGAGGGCCACCTAAGCCAGGTTCGTCTTCGTTCGTGGTGATCGCAACAATCTCGCTTTACTATCATTTTCAATTGGCCAATCAACATAGGGGTTAAAGCAAACATTCAGTAGCAAAAAAATTTTTTTTGCAGGAAACAACGCACAGGAAAGAACTAGTTTGTTCTTGAAACTATTCCTGCAAAATACGAGTAGCGTGGCATGCCGCATTTTCACGTTGGAAGAAGCCATCTCCATTGCGATACACCATCAACATGAATGAATGAACTTGATCAGCAAAGAGAATTCTTCAATGACTGTGGATAACGACATAATTATAAGACGACAACCTCTTGTCCACAACTGGATTTTATTCCGCATATACGTATTTCGAACTCTTTGAGTTCGTTATTCAATGCCAAGTGAATAATTCCTGGCATTGAATAATGAACTCAAAGAGTCCGAAATACGTATATGCGGAATAAAATCCAGTTGTGGATAAGAGGTTGTCGTCTTATAATTATTTTGATCAGCAAAGATACTTAGGTATGTTCTGATATTCAGACGTTGTTCTACATAAATTAAGGACCCATATCATGCCAGGAAAATATGCTCCAAACCATGACTGCCCCCAAGAGCTTGAACGATTGTACTCATGCATTTGATGTCCATGCTTTCATGAAGTTTCTGTCAAATTCTCATTCTGTTATCTGCAACTAAAAACATGGTTTATCAGACCACATGACTTTATTCCGATGCTCAAGTGTCCAATCCTCGTTTTCCTGTGCGAATTGGAGACGTTTTATCTTGCTAACTGCAGATAGCAAAGGTGTTCGAACTGGCCTTCGGCTCCGATATTTCATACTAAGCAGTGTATGGCGAACACTGCGTCCAGAGATCATTTGAGAGGTTCCCTGATAAAGATCTGCAGTAATTTGATGCGCTGTTGCCCTTCTGTTGTCTCGTACCAGTCTTGCCACTCTCCTTTCTGCCCGAACATTGATGGCCACAACTGGCATGTTCAGACCCAGTTTTCCGGCAGACAGTCCAGCCTGTAACAATTTAACAGCAGCTGCTCTTAAACATTTAACGAATGCAGCCGTTTTGCTGATATCAGCTCCATGGCTCCGAGCGCCAACAATCATCAAAGGCTGCTAAATCGCGTCGTTTACCTATAATCTTCTGAAACAAATCACTTCCAATGTCGTGGTAAACAACCTGCTTGCCTATTTGCACTAGTCCGGCTCTTTAGCAACTTCAGCGCGAAATCATAGCTAATTTGCTTAAAAACATCAGTTGGTCATAATAATCTGGCAAATCAAGAGTAAACACTTCCTAGTATAGATCTCACTACACCATTGTACAAAGCTTTAACAATACAAATATCATTGATATCAGCATCGATCAGTCGTCTATAGTTAGACCAGTCTGTCAGTATAGGTTCACATTCGTTAAAGAGTTACTTTTCTTAAAATTGCAAAAACGACTGCTCTCCTATAACTTATAACACCATATTTTTGAATAGTTTTAAATTTGTTCTACAATGATTACACAGCATGAAATCTTTCACACAGGACTGGTAAAAGTGATGAAGCTAAGCTATCACACTTCTGTTACGTGGATGTTACTTTTTAATGGTCTTTAAGAATCCGAAGTCAGAATTTCAAAAATCCAATATTTTTCAATACACACGCATAGACTCTGTCTCTATAGGACAGCTGCCCCAAAAGTTTACTTGTGCACTAAAAAATATTGGATTTTTGAAATTCTGACTTCGAATTCTTAAAGACCATTAAAAAGTAGAATAGGAATGTCTGTAAGACCCACTCTGTGTCTCTTTGTCTTCATCGATAAAATTGGGTTCAAAACTTTAAAAGTTCCACACTTTCAGGGCCTCTATCTCCTAAACGGTTGGATCAATTGAAAAAACACCAAGAATAAAACATTTCTCGAATATTGTGTACAATCTAAATATACCATTACAAATAGGGGTTCCTATTTAAGATTTCAAAGTTACCCCCTCCTCCCAGCCCCCCTCACAAGGGGGGGGGGGTATTTTTTTAACTAATGAATTTCCCCCGCGAAATAAATCACTTTTGATTTTGGACATTTTTTCGTACAATGCTTAGTTTCCGAGATATTCTGTTGTCTGAAGATAAATACCTCACCCTGTATATCGCTGCATACATAAATCGCATTTGATAAAGATGCTGCTAATGTTGACGGTTATGGCTCATTATAGACCTCCATGGGTTGGATTTTATCACTCGGTGTTAAAACGTTTATATCATCAGATATGTTATTTGCGTCGAACTGAGCAGTGGAAGTTATTGGCGCATTCGGGCGATAGTTCAGTTTGGCGGCACCACGACTCAACTTTCAGTCCTTCCTGCTGAGCCCATAGACGCTCAACATCGAACATCTGGGTCTTCATGAATTCCCCATCTCTCGATCTGTTTATCTATTATGCATAAACTTGAAAATTCTGTAATTTTTGCAAAATTTCCACAATTCGAAGGCCGATATCTTAGATACTATTAAATACGGAGGTTTAATTTTTAAGCTGTTTTATAAAGCGCTTAAAACGAATGACACATAAAATGTCGTGCTATCACAAAGGAAGCCGGAGATGACTAAATTAATCTCCTCCAGAGAGCAGATTTTCTGACTCAACTTTGTACTTCGATTGCATCAGCCGATGACGTCAGCATGAAGTCGGTCATAGTCTAAAGCATGCTTTCTTTTATATACTATCGAATGCAATGTCATTCATTTTTCTATCATTAATAGTTTTGACGTTATTAAGGCTTTCGTGATCAACACTTTTCGTGACATTCACGATTTAAGCGTGGCATCCCGATATCGAAACGTAAGACGCATTCTACGTTAAAAAAAAATTGTATTTTTCAATAAGAGGACGCTCTTCATACCGTTTATATTTTGTTTGGAGCTTTGAAATGAATGTTTCTGCCATTTCTTCATTTTTTTCAAAAAAAATTAATTTCTCTAAAAAGGCTTAGCCCATTTCCATAAAAAATGTTCAATGTATAGTTTATGAACCCTGCTGTCTGAATTTCTAAAAAAAATAAAAAAATAAAAAAAAATAAAAAAATATTGACGGGGGAGGGGTGTCTTGGGGGAGGGGATAATAAATAACTCAGAAACGGCTCATCACAGTCAAACAAGTCATTTACAAAAAAAATTCGCCTTAATGAGAGGAGTACGTACATGTCGACTTTATTGAGTTTGGTTCGCTCGTTTGAACCCTACAGCCATTTTTTAATTTTTAGAAAATAATTAATATCTCGAAAAAGGCTTATCCAATTGACATAAAATATACGCTAAGGCACAATTTAAGGAACCCACTAAGTAAGTATAATTTTTATTTGGTTCGGCTATTTGCCGTTTCAGAGGAGTTAGCTGCACAAAATTGGTCACATACGTACATACATCCGTACAAACATACGTACAGACGGAAAAATTTTTATTCAAAATTTCAACATATCTTTACGAATCATGAGTTTTTAAGTCGATTTCAGCAAAAAAAAAGTTTTGAGTTTCTGAAACGAAAATAAAGGCCTTCACTCTTAGAGAGTGGTAAGCCAAAATACATTTTATTAAGTGAAATATATGCCCTCAGCAAGTATATTATAGACCTGCATGATTCACCAGTGATACAGGAATAATTGCCGAAACTGTGGATACCGACGTATAAATAATGGAAAAAACGAAAACACTAATCCACATTCACCAGTGATAGTCATTTTGTTCGCAATTTCTGATGGCATTCGTACAGCTGACAGCAATACACATTGCTGTTGATCATCATTGGTGAATCGTGCAGGTTTTTGTTCCACTTCCTGTCATAAATGTTTGGTGTCACACTTTACCGGATGCCTGTCTACTTGTTTACAATTAATTTCCGTATCACCAGGCCAAACTTCGCAAGTAATCTACAGACAGTTCTGTTACTCGTCGTGCATACACCCCTTTCTCCATTAACAGTAGCAACGGTTTCCCGCACATTTTGGTCGCCTAATAACTAGTTCATATTCGTGCTAATAACTAGTTTGACATCGCGCTGCTTCAAGAAGTTAATGTTTTTACCGCTACACGTGCAACTACTAGAGAATTTTCTGGACAAATCCTACCTATTTTGTAGGGGGTTGCCATAGTTGCTGCTATAATGTTACGCACCGTAGGGCTCATGCAAATTAGCCTAATCGAAATCGGCAATTACTTATGAAATAACCCAAAATTTTCAAGCAATATACGAGGTTCAGTCAAATGAAAACGGTCGGAAGCCAAACAAATTGTGGCTATCTGGAAAGACCATGAAAAAGTTTTTGCAATATAGGATTAAGTTCCTCTGTTATGGTATAGGGCTGTAAAAACACAGGCATCGTTTCATTTAAAATCATAGCGAACAACATAACTGCACACAGAAAGAAATGCATCGTTCCTTTAAGTTCACTTAGGAAAAATAATTGGAAGATGGCCGCTCACCTGACACAGTTCCATAGATTCGTCAAATGGCTGCTTAAGAAAATCCGCCTATGCAGAAGGTCAAGGATTAAAGAGATGTATTCTCTGTGGCATTCAACATGACTTAAAGCTTCGAAAATTTCATAAAACCCGAAGTCTCAAAGCATGGCATATTGCAGAAAGGAAAGCAATGCTCGCAAGCTATAAAAAAATTACCTTACTGACGACAGATGGGAGTTTATCGTTTATGGGGTGATGAAGCATGGGTTTATCTGATCGATTATGGTAAGCTTCACGCTAATGTTACAGTTTTGTCGATGCAAAGGTCTGAGCTGAGTGGTTCCGAACTTACAGTGAAAGTTTACCAAAAGTTTCGTGGAGTTCGCAGGAAACTATTCAAAAAGGACGCCTGAAAATTTGTCGAGTAGAAGTAAGCGCAAAATTAACGCGAATCAGGAGAACATTTTGGAACATTTCTATCGTGACGAATCTCCAGCTTGTGTAGAATATATGGCAAGAATGTCTTCATTCAGCAAGATGAAGCATTGAGCTCATGTCGTGTATTTTTAATCACAAACAGAGTGGAAACAAGGAGGTATAG
>JAHWFO010013951.1:1078276-1223241 GCA_023313115.1 Rhysida immarginata
AATACCCCCTTTAAGTATTTTACATTCGATGTAAATCACCCTGTATATGCATATTGGTAACCATTCTTTATCACTGCATGGTGGCTACCCATAAAGCCTTTTAAGACAAAAGCGTTTTAAGTTGGTAGTGTTTTGTGTTTTAACGTGAACATTTAGTAGCAAAATAGACGGAAATGTGTAAGGCATTAAATGATCTACATGTGTTTATTAGGATCTTTATCTACAATTTATATTCTCAAATTTAAAATAGTTCTGCGGCACAGCTAAAGCTCTCTCTTGGAATGTATACAAGGTTTTATTAGATTATAAAATGCTAGAATTAAGATTATTCAAAGCTGAATCTTCTTTGCCGGTTGGAATAGTATACGATAACTAGTTATTTCACGATCATACTTTTTAAACAAAATATTAAGTTAAGCAAAAATATATTATATCAGGCCTATCTGTCTCCTTCCTATGCGAATGGCCTTTTTTACTTATCTCTTCTTTCTTTCCCAACATTTCTAGGAACTTGTGTGTTAGCTCATCTTTTCTTCTTCTTTCTTTTCTTTCTTGGAAACTTTCTGAGAGTACATTTCTCAAAAGCGCAATTATCAAACATGGGATCCATGCTGCAATTAAATCTTGTTTAACTTTCCATGGAATTTGATTGTATGAATTGTTTTTTTCATGAATTATATAACAATTTCCGGACACTTGAGAAACGTGAAATCTATGCCTCGCTTGTTCAGATAGCGGTTGAGTTAAATATTGGCTTATAATATTAACATTGACTTAACATCTGCTTACCGTCTATATACCGATAACATAATTTCCTGTTATCCTCCTTTAAAATAATCACTTTCAGATTACGAAGAGATCGCCGAAAATTTTCCATGGTATAATATTTGAGTTTCTTGTTACCCAAGATCTTGTTCTGAAAAAAGCTCGTTATACGTACATTGTAAACGCTATCTCTATTAGCAAACGCTTAATATGAACTTACAGTTTAAATAAGAGGCGTGGATTTTCCTAACATTTCATTTTAATGTTGATATGGGTATCGAATTCTTTCAAGAGTTGGGGTTCGAACGGGCTGAAATTCTTGAGAGACGCACACATTCTGAGTAGGCTAATTTCGTTGGAGCTGGAATACTGGTCCGATGTGTATCGTATAACATAGGATCACAAATATTAATCTAGCCACATTATTATGATCACCAGATAGTAATCAGAATAATCGCCATTTGCAGCACGGACAACAGCTAGTTGGCGTGGGAGAGCGTCAATAAGATGCTGGAAGGTGTCCACTGTATCTGTAATCATGCAGACTGCAGTGCATCTGAGAGACAAATATGGCGATCGAAGACATCCCAAAAGTACTAACTGGATTTAGGTCTCGTAAATTAGGGGGCTAGGGAAGTACTTAGAAGTCTTGGTCGTGCTTTTCGAATCATTCCCAGACAGTTCTGGCCATTTGTCATGTCCGGTGTTGCCAGATTTGGTATTTTTTTTAAAGCGCTTGTCCTTTGTTGGACATTATTAATAAAAAATTAAACAATGCACAAAACAATGAAAATAAGGACAAGCGCTTTAAAAAATACCAAATCTGTCAACACTGGTCATGTCACACAGTCATGCTAGAATATCACTTCTGTCTCTGCGAAGATAGTCAATAATTAAGGGTGTAAATGATTAACAACGATGGTGAGATCGGTTCACCCAGACTCTGCCAAAAAAAATAACACTGCCACTACCAGCTTGCTTTCTCCCAACAATAATTAAAGGATGATTTCTCTTTTGGAAGTGCTTCACTCTATGATACATCCAAGATGGCAATACTTTGCCCAAATTATAGCAGTTTCTGCCAGTGCATCTTTGTTAGCATGGATGCAATGCCAGGTTCGTTGTACTCTCTTTCTTGACGCAGGTCTGCCAGCCGGCTGGTTTATTTGGACGGTGGATTTCTCAACGGTTGCATATCGGTCTCCCTGCACACATTTTCGCAGTCCACGTTCATCTTTCTCATCACTGGCGCTTGATAATCCGCAGTTCCCACGTCGATTAATCGCAATGGTGCCGTTTGTGCAGTCTCGGTACGCTTTAATCACTAACTGCACAGTTTCAAAATGCTGCCGCTCTTGGCTCGAAAGCCAGTGACCTTTTTGCAAATATGATAAATCTCTCGTTTTACCAAAGACAGCAACGACGGAGATGGCCATGATAATATGGCCCGACTGTGTAGATCATTTATAAGTTTCTGTAACAAACTTGGAGACCGCACCTATAAATTCAATATATGTAACAAACAACATATATTTATTCTCCATTTATGAAATGTTCAAATTGTAAAGTACATGGCCCAAATATCACCCACCTAAGGAAAATTTTAAAAATATTAAACAGAAATAAGTTTTGCTTCTAAAAGCTGCGGTTAGATTATATGTACATTTATTAATGTGTGATAAATAGTGCAGGCGTTGAAGAACGACAGATTACAACTGGTTTAAAGAAACATGAGATGGTGATTTTAAATCAAAATAGACAATGTTCCAAATATCATCCACCACTCATTATCGCATAGATGGTTCCTACTATCGTTCAGTCTTCATTACTTAGCAATTCTTATTCTGAAACAACATACAGATGTACGTGATTCCTTTAGTAGAACTATCATCACAATATTGGGATTTCTCAATCATGGCAAATTGTTGTTCCAAATATTTCCTAGTGGAGGATGATGGGAAACCAAGGTGGATGATATTAGGCACAGCTCTAAAGCATTGCATCATCTCGCACCGCAAAACGAGCCTACCTCCCGCCCAAATTATTACATACGACATAAGTAGGTTCTTTAGATTAGGATACAATAATTGGTCTTTCGATTTGGACAATCACCTTTGAAACGGAGGTTGTTTGATTGTCCTACATCGATATATCTCAACGAGAGGAACAAAAGAAAAATCCTCATAGTGCTTTTGTTTTCAAAAAGACGACGACGATCTTGTCGCCCAGATATAACACAAATTGTATAAATGCCGATTTATTGCGCTAGTATAATTGTATTGCGCTAGTATAATTGTATTGCGCTACCTGTATAACTGTTGGTAGTCGATATTTGGATCATGTACCTTGTACTTCTCTTGTAATCATCCTGTATCTGTGATGTCTTTCTTGATCTTGGCTATAGTAGTTCGTCATAAGTCTGCATTTTATTGCAAAAATTATACTTCATCGTCAACTGAGTTAATTGAAAATTTTAAAACGAAATCCGTGTAGAATAATTTTTGTGCTTAGTCCTATTTTCCTGTTTAATTAAGACGGAGCACTCGGAAAGAGAAACTTGCAAAGAAAGAAGGCGAGGCCATTAAACAAAATTGGTGTAGTGGCGTGACTGAGAGTACAGAATTCGCATGAATATTGCTAGCGACTGAATTGCGGCTATTAAATTAAATAAAACTCAAATTGAAGGCAATTATGCCATAAAGCTGGAGGCTCCCGGGAGGCGTCTGGCCTAGTTAATAATTAACATTTATGGACCCTCCTCATGATGCTTCTTATCGGGGTGGGAGCGATTAAATTGAAATATTTAAAAGACTCTCTCTCTCTCGCATTCCTAATCATTTGTTTTTCATTTGTTAATCTGGAGTTCATTACAACCGCAATCGATCGCTCGTGGAATGATGTCATTGCATTTTATAGTAGAGGAATGGGAGAGAGAGGAATTTTAATGTCTTTTTCGCTTTGAAACATTTTGTAATTAGTAATTGGATCGTCAATACTTGGGAGCCATTTTTTTTTTATTTCAATTTAAATTTGTTCGCTATAACATGGCGCCCTCCCCCTACTTTTTCTAACCTACAGACCAGGTGGCAAATGAAAACGCCACCTGCTGCTCCCGACACCTGTCTCCCAGAAAAATGACCTCTAAACGATAGTGTGAGGTCCTCCCCTCGACACAAAAAGTCTGTATTTGGTCTCGAGTAATCTCTCCACTGGACGACAATTAAGCCCTCTTTGGCCTTGACACTCAACAAACAAAAGAAAGGAATTAATTTTTTTTTATTACTATCGAGTGGTGTTTCATCCACCTTCATTTCATCTTCCCACCTACCTTATCCGTGAAAGTATCGTGAGTGTTATTTGTGTTAGTTTCTTCCCTCCGCAATACACACAACGAATTATTCATAGACGCTCGTTGGTCGTAAAAAAACAAGGGAAGGCATTTATTGTTTCGTTTGAAATTACACTCTTCTTCATCGCAAGGCTCTGTCTCCACAACGTACATGGGAGGTTTTAAGTGTTTTCTTTTTTTTTTAAGTTAGTAATGGTAATAGTTATTATTTATTTAATTTTTATTGTTGTTGATGGAAGAATTTGTAGAGTACTGCTAAGTTAAATAAAGTTAATTTCTTTCTTGAATTTATGTCAAAATAAAATCTTGTAAACATTCCAAGGAGGAGCTTTAGCTGTGAAGCAGAAATACATTTATACATTTATTAACAAGAAATTGATATATATATCCCTGAGTACGGTAAGGCAAGTAGCGGACCCTGCGGTCATCTATTTTTACCCCTTTATCTGCACTGCCTCCCCCCAAGTTTTTTAATCAAACAATTGCTTTTCTCGAACTTAGTATGTAGAAAATGTAAATGAGATCTATCTTCTTTCCTTTCTCATCATTTCCGAACGAATGACATAGCACATACCACATATTGCCACCCCCGCAACTCCGACTCCACTGGAATAATTGGGCCTAAACTTCATAGTAATGTAGATCTTGCCTAGAGGAATCTGGATACTGAATTTGACTCCTTTACGTACCTAAATAACACATAGATCTTTTGTCCCCTCTGACTCCCAGCCCCGTAATTCCGACCCCAGTGCACCAATCAAAACCAAACTAAGCCCATAGTGAGCTACATTCCGAATTTCAACCTTATGCCTCTAAAAGTGTAGAAATTATGAAGGAGACGGACGGACATTGTAAAACCAATAAGTAGCTCTATTCTTCCGCTACTTAATAACATAGATTATGAGCACTTGAGCAATCGTGCATCGACAAAGCGATCGTCGCGTGCGCAAGCTCACGTCAACAGTGCTTACAAGATAAACAGAAAGTAACAGTGTATTCATTCTTGACAAATCGATTGTTATACGACATGCCTTGGTATTCTTTACGGTCGCTGTTTTAGCACGTGAATTTGACTTGAAAGGGTCCACGAAAAATCCTGAAAAGTTCATACATTCGAGCTAAGACCTTGATGGTCATGTTTCTGAAAACATTGTGAAAAAGTTAATCCGTTTTCAAGTTATCGTGCAAATGGCGGACGGCCGGATAAACGTACAGACCAAGCGTGAATTCTTGTAAGTAGATTTTTGCTAAAGCTCCTAATAAATAATTATCTAAACAGGAAACTTATATAAGATGTAACTAGAATTCTAAACAAGTCTATCTACAGTAGGGTCTCTTTTTATGTGGATCTTTTACTCCTACTCCTTTTACTAAGCGATCTTATATGTGGTTTTAAAATTATGCATTTGTTCGCTCTCAGACATATTTGACGGTTTCTCCGAAGCATATACATGCAAGTAGGGAAAGTATCCTCAACAAGTTTTTGAATTCCTGGACTTCCCCGTTGTACATATATGAACAGAACATTCAATATCTACAAGTGATGATCGTGTAAGCAGTGATCTTTCGGCAATGTATTCCTTGATATCATCCGACGAGGTTCTTCGGCCCGTCTAATGAATTCAAATCCGTGTGCCATTTTTTTATATCTTCCTCGTAGAATGTTTTATTTAATATAAGCATCGCATTCCGTTAAAGAGTTCATTGCTTGTGAGATGTTTTTTTTTATTTTGGCCAAATGGAGAAAAAAGCACCTAAGACAATCAATCTGAAGAAAATATACACTGAGTGGCCAAAACATTAGAGATATCCTCTAATAACGAGTTGGTCCACCTTTAACTCTGATCACAGTCAATATTCATCTTTTGGACTCAACAAGATGCTGATACCGTTGCTGAGGAATGTTGGCCCATGCTAACTTAATGACGGCTCTAAGTTGGTGGCGTTTCTAAGCTTTGACGTGATCTTTCGACTTCGTCCCACAAATGCTTAATAGGATTGAGGTCAAGGGACTGAGCTGACCATGGAAACAGACTAAACTCTGATGTTCCTGAAATCAATTTGTGACCGATCGACCACGGTGGCAAGGTGCATTACCCTGCTCAAAAGTGGCCGTCTCCAGAAGGGAACATCTTAGCCAAAGGCGAGTGCACACGACCGATAACGAGTGTGAAGTAAGCTGTGCTGTTCATTTTTGTGTCCACAGATATCAAGGGACCCCGTGTACTCCAGGAAAACATTCCCCGCACCATAATTCCACCGCCATCAACCTCAAGAGTTGTCATTTGGCTGGAGAGGTCCACAAACTCGTGCTGTTTGCGCCATCATCTGTCCTGCCATCTGTCCTGCATGATGGAGCAGGAAACGAAATTCATCGAACCAGGCTACCATTCGACTCCTCTAGTGATCAATTACGTCGTTTCTGGGTCCACAACAGGCGTCTTTTCCTATTGTTCTCTTATACCAAAGGCACTCTTAATGGTCTCCTGCTGCTAAAGCCCATCCTTTGCAAAGTTCATCTTGTTGTGCGTTGGGATATGCTTCGTGTTGTTGCTCTTCTGTTGCAGCGGACTATGCGTACTATTCGCCTTTCACCTCTCTCGTTCACCAGCCTTTT
The DNA here is from genome assembly GCA_023313115.1 of Rhysida immarginata. Lineage (NCBI taxonomy): Eukaryota > Metazoa > Arthropoda > Chilopoda > Scolopendromorpha > Scolopendridae > Rhysida > Rhysida immarginata. The sequence continues at coordinate 1,085,008 of JAHWFO010013951.1, forward strand.
TCGACCTTTTTTGTCCTTATCCCTTAAAGTTTTTTTTCCTCAACTGCCACTCTCTAAACATCCTATGCACAAGTTGCTCTTCTTGCACTTCACTTGCGACGATCATCCCTCTTTCAAACTCACTTAAATCTTTCGTCTTACCCATTTTGACATTAACTTCCGTGATAATAATATCGTCCGAAGCTGAGCGTTCCTTACACAAGCAGCTCTGCGTTTCGGAGGATTGGTCACGCATCTCTATGTCGCTTTCGGATTGGTTTACTTTCAAATAAGGGATGTCTCTAATTTTTTGGCCACTCAGTGTATAAAAAAATAATTACACAGGCCAACAAAAAATAACTTTTTAAATTCATCTTTAACGTTAAGAGCTGATTCGCATATGAGCTCAGATTTTCCTATCCCCCACAGATTTCTTGCTTTTCAATCAAACACTTCTAAATTATTCAGAGTTTGGGGCCTGATATATTTCCTTGTGGCCTAAAAATATGGATGCTTTAACATCACAGACGCTTCTCTTCACACCCGTTACTTTAACATTGTAGTCTCTATGTGCATAACTTGGAAACGTGACGTGACAGAAAAAATCTAAAGCAGATTTGGATTCAGCACTATAAAAACCACACGAATAAGACAATTCATTCGATATGGTTCTTCATCGTTGGCCTCTGTTATTACAGAATCCATGGCCCTAACCCAAAGTTCAAAAACGTTTTTTTAGGTTAATTAATCCTTTTGCTGCGTAAAATTAATATATCAACTCAAAATTCCACTACGTTTATCTGCGGAAATCAGATTCACACCACAGTCTTTAAAAGCTTCTCAATATGCTGCAAGAAGTGGATGATTTCATGCTATCAGGAATGATCATGACATTTAATTACGCAGTGAAAGGGTTAAGGTCAGGGCTCTGTGCAGACTACGGAAAGAAATTCATGACATGGTGCATTATCTTTTTGAAAGTAATAATTTTTGTTACCAAAATATTCACCGGCGTAGGAAGCACATAGGAAGTCCAAATTGCCTTCAACTTCATGTAAGGGTCCCAAGCCATGCCATGAAAAAGATCCCCACAGCATGACTCCATCACCACCAAACTTCACGATTGAAACGATGCACTCAAGTAAAAGGCATTCGCCATACCAAACAAGTCCACCCGACTTGAGTATAGCGTGATGTTTTACTCCACAAACTGTTTTTCCACTCTTCCAAACTCGGCTACCAACACAACTGGAGTCTGGCAGCCTTCTTGTTCGGCGAGATGTTTGGCTTTGTGCGGTTACACATCCGTGAATGTCGAGTGCATGCAGTTTCTTCGCAAAGTGTAGTTTGATTTGATGATCTTCAGTAGTTTCTTGCGGTTTTTTTGAACCTCACGTTCTGTGAGTTTTGGGGTTCATCCGATGTGCGGCGTGCGTGTAATAATGGCTGTAGTATTCCATTACTTCACGATATCACTGAAGCACTATAATGTCAATTTGGTCCCTAACGTTATTATTGAATATCATATAATTTAAACAGTTGAGTCACATTAATGTGACCACCTCCGATTTGTGGTGTCAGCGCTAAGTAACCAATTTTAGAAGGCGCACGAAATAAATGAGCGAATAAATGACGTGTCATCGGCAGATTGGGTGAGTATATACAATGTGTTATAGGCATTCGAAAAACATTTCAATTATTGCAATGCCTAAACGGAGCGATTTTTCAGACAGTACAAAAAGGTATGGCTTTTTGTTTGGAGTTTGTGAAGTGTTCGCGTGCTACTGTGATAACATGTACTGTGCATGGTAAAATGGCACTATAGAAAATAAGCCACGTGGAAATTATTGTGCTCCACGAGCCGTAGATGAAAGAGGGGAATCTACGTGCTACAGGGGAGCAACTTACTGCCTATATGAATCAGGGGACTATCGCAAGTGTGTCCAGTCCGACAGTTCAGTGAACGGATGCTAACAGCTTATATATGCATCGGCGGAAGAGGTTGGAATTTGCACAGCATTAGCCACCATGGATATCCACTGATTGGCAAAAGGTTGCCTTTTCAGATGAATCATAGTTTTTGCTCCATCGGATGGATGGACGTTGGCGCATACGGCGAGAAACGTCAGAAAATAAACACCCTTCGACCATTTGTAGATGGCGACAAGCTGGCGGAGGCAGCTCTATGGTTTTTGGGCATGTTTTCGCGGCATTCTCTGGGTGCACTCATCATTGTGGTTAGCAATTTGAATCGATTTGACTACGTATCGATCCTTGCTGACCATATACACATAGACATTGTTATTCCTGGGTATGATGGCATCTTCCAGTACGAACATGGGACGTCTCATACAGCTGGAATGTACATGAGTGGTTTGAACTGCACGAGGAAGACTTTATTATACTTCTCTGCCCCCCAAATTCCCCGGGTTTAAACCCAATCGAGCATCCATAGGACCATCTCGATCGAGTTATTCGCTCCATGGATACTCCACCTTGCACATCCAATAGCTGTCAAATGAACTGCAGTCAACATGGCTCAGTATCCCTGTGAATACGTTCCAGCGCCTCATTGAGTCTTTTCCAGTCCGTCTAGCCGCTGTCCGAGCTGCACAGCGGTTATTCCGGATATTAACAGATGATCACGTTAATGTGACTCGATTATAGTGCTCGCGTAACATTGTCGTAGATGGAGAATGGCTAAGGGATGAAGAGAATGTAGTGATATGAGTAATAATCGGGGGACGTATCTTCGTGAAATTTCGTGAAAATGAGGTCCTCGTGCAGCTTGGTTAAAAGATGAACTTCAGTTCTAGGAATTTTAGAATGTTTCACAAAAACCCAAACCAAAAATTAAGACATAAAAATATTGAAACATGAGCCCCTCTCTCCCCTTCCCGCCCAATGGTATTTAACGTTTTCGAATGTCTACATTCGTCATCAGCATCCCCACACAAAAGACACATAATGTGAAAACTAGATAGATCCCGTCAAAATTTGACGGTAAACAACCCATCTCCATCTGTTTTCCCCTGTAATGTTGTTTATTGATATCGTTGTTAATTGTTTATGTAATTGTTGTTGATTTGATCATCAATGGTAGCAAAGTTGTTGATTGTGACGTCATTGTGGAGAGGATTGTTTGTTTTGCCAGCGTAAGCATTTTGAATTGTAAATAAGCGCTAATTAATAGTAATAATGTACACGAAAACTAAATTTTACAAATCTACAGGCCAAGACCTTTCATTTAAGACCAAAATGAAGTTTTATAGATGAAGTAGTTTTCACCAACGAACTGTCGAAAGAATCGCCCTTGCAACTTAAATATATAGATTAAAGACTGAAAAAACAAAAACATCACATGAACATCCAGTCATCGAATCGAATGACGGTTTGACCAGAGAATGGCCTGTTTTATTAGGTTAGGTTGGGTTGGATTAATTTTTTCGGAATTTAAAATTAAAACTAAACTACAATATACTAAATTTATTATTTACTATTTAATAATTTAATAATATCGTTACTTTCCCTTTTGAAACATCAAGCCTCTTTTTCTCGATAGTTTTTCTCGAGTTTTGCAGCTTTATATAAGGTGTGTCCAAAAAGTCTGTATAATTTATTTTTTTGTAATTTTTTGCAAAAATTTTTTATAAAATACTTTTGCTTTAAAAGGTGCAAACTAGGCTTAAAGAGTAATTATAAAAATAACTTTCATGTTATTTTTATTCAATTTTTTGTCAATTATTTAAAATATTCAAATAATCACTGTCTAGAAAGTCTGGACAAATGCTCTCACCCTATTAAATGATCTGCACTTCTGCAAATAATTGCATAAATAGTTAGTTTTTCTCCTATATAAATTACTGGATTTGTTCATCAAACCATTCACCTCGCTACATATGCACCATGGGTGACAACAAACAATTCACTGCAAAATATTGGCAAATATTTGGAAAATGAAATGCCGAAGGAGCAACTTGCCAGATGCAATGGTAAATCGATTCCTGGTGTTTACAAGATCATAAGAAAAGGTGAAGAGTGGAAGCCAAAACCCGTTCTGGACGACCAAGATCAAACACTGCACGAGCTGACTGGAGGATGGTTCGACTTGCAACAGAATCTGCTCTTTCAGAAGAAGTAGGAGCAGTTTCGCCTCAAAGAGCAGTCAACAATTTCCTATAAGAGAATGGCCAAGCAACCTCCTCTAACTGCTGCACATCATCTTGCCAGAAGAGAGTGAGCTCTTGATCACATGTCTTAGACATCTGAATGGGAAATCGTTATCTTTAGTGACGAGAAGAAGTGGAATTAGATGGCCCAGATGGTTGGGCATGTTACTGGCATGATCGGCGCAAAGAACTCAAGACATTCTTCAGTGGGCAGCAGGGCGGCGGCTCCATCATTGTTTGGGGTGCCTTTGGCTTCCACGGAAGATCCGACTTGGTGTTCATAAGCGGCAGACAGAAGTCCGAGGACTATCAAAACATCCTGGTTAATCACACATCAAATTCATGTGGGATCCATCGGGCAACAGCTTGGTGGTCCCAACTGGATTTTCAGCAGGACAACGCGCCCATTCACACATCAAATTCGACAAAGGCACGGTTTGACTCCCATCATGTCCGAGTCAAGGCATGGTCAGTCAGAAGTCCTGATTTGAATCCCATAGAGAATTTATGGGGAATTATTTCCAGGAAGGTGTACGCCAAAAACAAACAATATTTAACCCTAGATAGCCCAGAGGAGGCCGTTTTGAGAAGCTGGAACGATATTCCTCTAACATTGTTACAAAAACTGATAAATTCCATGCTCACACGAGTTCATGATGTCATTGAGAATAAAGGAAAACAAATTAAACGATGAGTTATGTTTAATGCAATCTTTCTTTGATATTGTTTTGATATTTGTATGTATTATTCAGACTTTTTGGACAGTGGTTTTGTGAAAATTTTTGAAAAGTATATTGTTCTCAATAATCGTTTCATAATTAAACTTTGTGCAGATTTAAAACCAATAAAGCAAAGTATTTTATAAAAAATTGTTGCACAAAAATTCTTAAAAAATTAAATTAACACGACTTTTTGGACTCACCTTATATGAATTACCTCAAGTATCTGAAGTAGTGACGTTAATGGGAGATATTGTTACTATCCTTTAGTATAATTCTACTTTATTCAGCGCTCATTACTTATTGAAGGCCAAATACATTTTGGCGTTTGTTTTCTATTCTTCGGCTTTAATCGACGATATTTTGAAATCACGTGGTGGGTTCATATATTTAATGTTGTTTTATTTTGTTAGCTCTTTAACGTGGCACTTCTCCTTGAGTCGATCGTGAAGCGCCATTAGGGCGAAGGGTTTAATGAAAGCTCCCCTCTCATTTGCTCGTGATTCCTGATGGAGTTTTAAGTGATATGCAAATAGGAATTTGGAAAAGAGCCATCGGTTACCGGGGAGACGAAAAGAATTAGCATTCACTGACAAGCTATCACTTTATTAGTGAGTTTTAATTTGTTTTCTCATAATTGATCGCTTATTAGATGCGACGCTTTTAGTTTTTTTCGTCGCTGCTCATCAGGCGGGCTTTTTTAGGGCGAATCTCATCGTCGTCCTCATCTAACTGATTACGAATGTCGCCAGACGACCTTTTGCCGCAGTTGGCGTCGCTGTCATTGGTCGACCTTACATTCTTACCCTGCTTCATTCCGTCAAGGGTAGAATGATGAAGAAGAATTGAAATTTTATAATTCACTGGCTAATGAATTATAAAAAATGTCTGAAACATATGTAAAATTGTTTTAATCCGTTATTATGTAAAAAATTTTAGGGTCGTGTGATTCAAGCTTTGTACTTATCAAAAAGGGGTTGGTAAAAAATGACCTAACTGACTTCGAAAAGGGACTCATTGTTGGGGCAAACCTAGCTGGAGAGCCAGGATTGAAACGACGAAGCAACTGACCCGAAACGTGTGCTATCCTGAGTATTCAAGCTTAGGAAAAATGATCCACAATTAAAGAGATACTGTAGCTATGGCTCGAAGACGAACAATCATGAGCGGTATCATTTGTGCAACAATTGACAAAAGATATTAACAAGGCTGCTACCGACCCATGCTCGTCAGAACTTTGCGCCGCGAATTTAAGCTGATCCAATTCGGCAGGCGTTTTTGCCTAGACGAAACCCCTGATTTCTGCTAAGAACAGGAAAGTTCGTCTTCAGTGGTATCTGGAATGTCGTGGCTGGACAGGCGAACCCTAGAAGAAGGTTATGTGGACTGACTTATTACGATACGCGTTTTGTACCGACGATAGTCGACAGAGGGATTATCGGGAGCCCCAGGAAGCAATGGATTCAGCATGCCTTATGTCATGATTCTGGATGTCAACTAGAGATGTCATGGTACAGAGCTTCAATGCAAGTGGCGGCTTTTTTATGGACAACAATGCTGTGTTAATCGCTTTAGTTTAGAGAATACGAAGGATAACTTCCATCATTACCTCGGAGCGAAACCAAAGAGAGGAAGACCTGAGTGCTCAAAAGTCACTTGATACCAATCCAATCTTCACTGTCTCCATCTTGGATTTTAATAATCAGTGGTTTTTCGTTTGTTGGAAACAATGAAGGTTGGATTGTTGCTCAAACCCCGACAGTGAAATGACTTTTGAGTACCCTTATCTATCTCTCGTTGGCCTCGGCCCAAAGTGAATGTTTGGGGCATGTTGGAACGAGATATTCGCCAGCAAGGTCCTCTTCTAACAAATCGGCTTAGAGTAAGAGTGTGAACGCTTGGTCTGGCATTGACTTTCAAATGCTTCAACACCGTATTTGCTGTATGCCTAACTATGCATACTTGCTACGATTCGGACCAAAGAGAGTTCTACAAAATATTAAACAGAAGTTTCTAATTTAATGGCCAGTGTACAGGGTCTCTCATAAACTTTAAAGGGGAGGAGAGGGCTTCAATAGGATTGAGGATTGTATAGAAACCCATCACCGGAAATGTCATGGGAAGGGGGTAGTAGAGGTACATGTATTGAAAGGACATTTCGGCTGTTCGACCGTGTCCGCCAATCTATGGTCCGTCGGTGTAACGCAAGCATCGCCAAGGTGGAAACTTCGAACATCTGTAATATTCTGAAATCGAATCATCTACTACGCCATTTTTAATACGATTATTAATAACATCATGTTCATGTAATAGATTAATGTTTTCGGTAATCTGTCTTAATGAAATCCTTTCATTTCTTGTAACTCTGCTACCACCTTCCCATGACGTTTCCGTTCATGGGTTCCTGTGCAATTATCAATCCTTTTAATCCCCTCTCCTCCCGTTTAAAGTCTGTACCTCTATTTATGAGACACCACGTATATTATAGTATAGCTGCTCTTCCCCTCTCCTCCGTGAAGTTTCATTTCTTAAAGCAGTTTCTACAAATCTGAACTTTCCTTTGTACAATTAGCAAATTACATCGTTATGCTGTAATTGTTATGCCATTATGCTACCCTGTTTAAGTGAAACGTGCTGAGGAAATTTCATTATCGTGTTGCACAGAGGTCATGACGTAAAATAACGGCAAAAATGTTCAAGAAGTGGGGAAGATTAATCAACTTGCTTTCATATCAGTTTTAATGTTTAATTTTATGTTTACGTGATTATTTTTACCATCATCGCATGACATCTCCACTCGGGGAGCGGTGCTGCTGTAGGCGATACAAGCGGTAGGCTGGCATTTCCAGTAATTACTTAACGGCATCGCTTTGAAAGTTAAAAACAGACAGGGGATTTGTGTTATTGATTTTTCTTGTGAAGATTTCTATTTACGGAACGAGTATTCTCTGAAATCACCAAGGTGATGAGGACAAAACACGTATGGATGCATCTCTGCAATGTTTACTTTTTAAATTCAGGGAAAGAATTAAGTTATAGAAAAATTAATTGTTAATCCAGCGAAATTATTTAAATACATTAATTTCGTGTACATCTAATGAGTAATCATCACACACACGTTGCTAGCGCGACAGACATTCACGTTAAAAAATGTCTAAATGATTTGCAGTATTTGCCTCAATGTAATGTATCCTCCCGGATGAGGAGTTGCAGGTCCAGTCACATTGTTACAACCAAAAAACAGACGTGAAACATCCTTATATCCTATTCACCCAGAATTTCTTGATCATGTCAACTTTTTATTATTGCTGAACACACTTTAATGAGAACACCTGGAAGTCATTCAAAAATGAACATAGGCATGTTCAAATATGGTTGCTCTAACAAGGGAACCATCCGAACCTGTGTCTCACAGTTTCAAACCAAATTGAAATATTTTATTCAACTGAATACACCATGGATGCTTCCAAAATAAGAAATTGCACTATTTTGTTTCTTGCAACCTTGAAAACGAAAGAATATGAGCGCACGTAGCTATTCAAAGACCCCATTGTTACGTTACGCTCATAGGTAAAACGGTGTGCGCATTAATATACCTGTTGGCACTTGATGGAACTTTCTTCCTCCACCACTCAATTATACGCACGAATCCACTTCACATGAAACTAATGGAACTACTTCCTACGAAGGAGCAGCAGACGAAAGTTGAATGCATTCTGAAATTTCCACATTACTGTGATTTTTGGGTGGAAAACAGCAAAATTTGGCAAAAAAGTGTGCACGGCAGTGCTGAAGCACATACGTATTTCTTTCTTTTAAATCATCAATCATTTTAGAATGCAAAGAAGGTGCTAAAAGCTGACTAATCAAGCTTTACACCTTACAAGGGAACCATCCGAACCTGTATCTCACAACCTCAAGTCAAATTGAAATATTTTATTCACTTAAAGCTACTGATTCCTCTTAGCAAAAAAGAAATCGCACTATTTTATCTTTTTTAAATGCGCCACGACATAAAACTGAACTCTTTGTTTGCGCGCAAGCATACATGGGAGGCAATGGCAGTGCTTGGTGGCAGTAGTGCTTCGTTCAAATCGGAAGTGAAAGTGAAAAGAAAACAAACATGGAGCTAAGGGAGAAGCAAAACCGTTAACGGGAGTCGCCAAAGAATTGCAGTTACAACAGTGTTATTAAGTACGAAACCTTAATTTTGCTGTTCAGTTATTCGTCGCGAAATAATTTATAAGATAAAATAAGCATCCATGAATATTTTTTTATTTAAAACTATAAAGCCCCGCGATATATACACCCTCACCAACACATTATATCCTCGGATTCTGGACTGCACCATTAGATGGACAGCCTTGCCCTTTATATTTCATTTCACTCGCTAACGAGGCCAACGAGAGACAGGTCAGGGCACTCAAAAATCACATGATCATTGGGGTCCGGGCAACAATCCATCTTTCATTGTTTCCAACAAACGAAAAAATACTGATTGTTAAAATCCAAGTTGGAGACAATGAAGGATGAATTGTTAGCCGGACCCCGATGATCATGTGACTTTTGAGTGCCCTGGCCTGTCTCTCGTTGGCCTTGCTCGCTAATATGACGTCATCCCCAGAAACTTTACGTAGATATAGACATTGGAGATATTAAATGGTTGGGAATAATTATCCGTTATTGTAGCCATTCGGAAAAAATATATGGTAAATGCATTACTTAGAATATATAAGGTTATTGCTGCTGATCCAGTAAGTTTGTCAAATGCATTTGTCGATTCTATTTTAAAGGAAGGGCTTCAATTCGAAAAGTTAATTGGCATTGGTCTTAGGCATTCCGTGGTAACTGTACTTAAAGAAAAAGTACCTCAAGTTACTTGTTACTAAATGTGTTTGTCATTCGTTACATTTGGCAGCAAGTAATGAATTACTACCACGAAATCTTTATTTCATGGTTAGAGAGACTTATAAATGGCTTTCACATTCAACAAAGGTATTTGTTTAGGAAATGGATGTGCCGCTTTGAATTTTTTAAGGTCTTGTGTTACTCGATGGCTTAACGTGAAAGCTGCTGTATCACGTATTTTGAAACAGTGGGATATACTAAAAAGTGTTTAATGAAGCAAGAAGCTCTGAGAGATGCTATATGGCAGAATAACTTTCACATATGTTCAATGAGTCCATTAATAAGGTGTATTATTTGTTTGCAAATCACATGAATACACTACTGCTTTAAGTGAACTTAATTGAATCTTCTGTAATTGAATTGAAAGAAAAATGTAGAAATTTGTCGTAGAACTGGCCAAACTAGTACAAATACGTTTACCTGATAATATATCCATAATGGACAGTCACTCCAATTAGGATGTAAAAAGTGTATTAAATCCTTTTAACACTAACATTGAAAATTTGACAGCAGCATTTCAATCCTTCTGTGAAGATAAGATATAGGCGGTTTTGAATGAGAATGGAATAAACTAAAACTCTGTAGTAAAAGTTGAACCTAGAGTTTCTGAAGGACCTTTAATTTTTATTCTATATCTATGATGTTAAAAACCAGAGTTTTTGGAAACTTAGGGCTCTATAGTCCATCCAGCCTTACTCTGCCCGAGATATGATGGCCTTTTCAATAGTTGGACATAACCATTGACATCATCTCTCGGACAAAGTAAGGCTGAATTGACTATAGCATTAAGTAACCTTATTCCCTGTTCACATTACAATTCTTGATCAAGATCAATTCGCTGATCATGATAAGAAATGTAGCGTGAACGGAACAAGATTAAGCGAAACGTAATCATCACTTTGGGAATGTGTGTAATTTCACACATGTTCCATAACCTGATCAAATCCTTACACACGATCACATTGGCGGAAAAACGCCGCTTTGCTGAATGTTTTCGAGTTATACGAACTAATTGCACCGTCATGCCATGGATAATTAGTGTAGAAGGAACTATAATTGTTCAAGAACATCGGTTATGAATCCAAACAAGAAAGAAATAAAGTTATTTTTGACAATCAGACGATTGGGCCAGCAGTAAAGTGCCTATCGCTATAGTGGCTAGATGAATAGTGTGGCAACGGCTACTACTCGCAATGCTACTTGGTTGATTCCCGATTTGATGATAGTAGCGGTGGCGCTGCAATCGACATAGATGCGAGTTACGCGCGAGATGAGATGGAATCTTAGGATGACGGAGGTTTTTTTTTCAGCTATATTACAGATGAGTTAAGTTTATTTATAAAAATTTAGTTATTTTTAGGTAATTGTCTTCCACGAAACTTGAGGATACCCTTTAACGTTAAAATAAATGAAAAAAATCTGTTTTAAATAAGCTGAAATATAAGATCAGTGATGGACGAAGGTATCCATCCCTAATAAGATAAAGCATGGAATATGAGCCCTTCCGAGCCAGAGGAATTAAATTTTGAGTAATTAAGCATTAAACATAGATCTGCTAAATTAAGTCTAATAAAATATAAACATATAATGTAATAATTAAATGCTGTTCACAGATGGCCACCTCACAAATGATAGAAAATGAATTTTCACAGATGTTTCAGGAGAAAAAATTCAAGAAATAAGGCGTTCGCCGCTCTAGCTTGGAAGGTCTCATATGTGAAATGCACAATATTGAAAAATATATAGATATACAAAGAGAATGTCTTTTTTCATATAAAATTCATTTATCACATGATTAACAATCAAGTTATTTTTTTATGTGATGATAAAAATTTTAAGATATATAATAAATTTGTATTTAAAGGTGCTTTGATTGCATTTTATTATTTAAAAATAAGGAATTTTTAAAAATTATTCTGATTTTCTTAGATTTTACATAAAGAAAAAAATAAATGAGAAATATACACAGTAAAGTGGTTCTTGAAATTTTAAAATGCAACAGTAAGAGGGGAGGGGTGCTATTTTAAAATCAGATGAAGAAATCAAAAACTTATCTAAAGAAAATAAATCAGTATGAAACGGTCGTGTATTTCTCTATACCAAAGATAATTGAAAAAGAATAAAATCATTTGAAATTAAAAGATACTGCAAAATCATCTCTAAATTAAAACCAAAAGGAGGGGGGGGGGTCGAAATATTATTAAAATGATATATTATTTAATGGACTGGAATGAAAATGAAATAATATATCAAATTATTAAACATTACAAAGAAATTAATGGAGCCTTATTGATGTTTAGCTCTGGATGTTTAGCTACTAATTTGATGTAGCTGCCATCTGGCGGCATCATCATTTGAGGAATCAGATTTGAACGCTCGCTGCCACATTATTCTTCTAGCCACTATACTATCGCTAAAAGCTCCACTATCCCCATCTGGCAGGAAAATTTGTAACCCTAATCATGATTAGGATTTTGCCGTATGAACACATGGATTTGTCGATAAAGCTTGAACGTGATCAGCTTGAACGTGTATAAAATGATCATGATCAAAATTTGTATAGTGAACGAGGTATTAGCCTACATTTTCCAGTGCTAGTGTCGAGAGGTTGTTCTCACCCATGAAGTTTAAAAACAACATGGAGTTTAAAATGCGTGAATTATGCTTAAAATGCTTGTTGTTAGTAAAATATGAATTGAAATCAAACGTGTAAATTTTCAGCCATCCGAGGCAATATTAAAAAAATTCAATACAAGTTGAATTAAAAAATAACTATCTAATAGCATGCTGAATGAATAAATTTTTTAAAAATCAAATCGTTAGATTTCATCATGTCAAATTAAGTTTTTAAAATAAATTTCCCAGAATTGTTTGGTTTTGTAGTATGTTCCGGTTAAATAAAAAAATTTAGTGGGATATGTCACCAAATGGAGTAAATCTGGTGGGAAGGAATGATAGGTTTGAGTGGTCTGCCAGAAAAGATTACTGGCAGCACTGCGAGCTACTATTGAACCAATTGACCATCAAAATAAACTCGGGGATCAACAGACCTATCGGCAAGATAGTATGACATGCCATACCGTCAGAATTGTTGCTAAGTGTCACGATGAAGATTTCAAGCTAAAGAGGTTTGAGCAAGCGAAAACTTCAACTGCCTCACCGTTGGGTACCAAATATACCAGATCCGGAGGGCAAGAAAACTACGAAATTCAATCAAATGGAGGTTAGTAGCGCTAATCAATAGCGATTGAGCATGCGCAACAATTGGCAAGCGACTGTGAGGATGTGTTGAAGCAAATAGTCGGATTAAGTTGGTCTTTACTTTTCTTTCTTTCAACCTTGGGCAAGAGGATTCGTGAAAGACGTGAAAATGATCTATAGTCTAAAAATTTAAGAACACAAAGATCGTACGGAAGAATATCATTAGAGAGTTAGTTTTTTTTCGTTACGAAAATTCAGTTACGAGATATGCAAGCAGTGTGCTCGTGCAAAAATTTCTCGTTAACGTCAAATCTGCAATCTTGTGGTTTTTTTCGTATCAAATGCGAATCGAAACAACCAACGAGATATAATACTAGGGTACAAGTGGCGCCATCTAGTGCCTGAAAAGGGAATATTTTTTAACGTTAGGAAATAAAGCAATTACGCTAAATTCAACTGTATTACTCTAGGCGAAGTAAAAAGTACTCAGAGGGATTCCATTTTCCATAAATAGATCACTGAGGGTGATAACTGGTTGCTAACTGACTCATTTTGGCGGATAACAAGGCACAAACAGGCACTCGACTAAGCGAGAGAACTAAGATGGAGGATTTTTGGCCGGATGTTCTCGCTATGCACCAACTGCGCATGAACAAGGATCTCGTTATGCAAACAAACGACATTTGCCAACGAGATCGAAAAATTTTTTCATGAATTTTTTCGTAACGTACGAGAATCGTCTAACTTTAACGGAAGTGACGTCAAATTTTTTGTTTTCGTAAGAAAAATTTCTCGTAACGAAAAAAAACTAACTCTCTATTAACGGATATATGGCGAACTAAATTATTTGACTTAATAAGTTTTTTTTAGGTGATCTGAAGGTTTATTTTGTATGAATTTTATATCTCTTATAAAATTACAATTCGTGGTATCTTGTTATAAAATTATCAACGATCGTGGTGAAATGAAAGCGTTGTAGCACCTGGCATTTTACTTTATCCGAGATTGGTTATCTAGTTTTAATATTAGTTTGTCATTTATGGCGGCAGCTGCGCTCAGTATTTCCGCAAATGTATAAGGGAAGTCATATGGCTCTTAAAAATCTTTGAGTTATACACTAATCATGATAATAATATTACTATATAACCACTACAAGGTGTTATTCGAAATTGCTTTATTATCGTCAAAAATAGCCGCGGGAACCTGTTCTTGGATTTTTGCCAATAATGTTAATTCTCCGAAGGAAAAATCCAGGTGGTGAACACGTTTCATTGGTTTTTAGATATGGATGTATAAAAGAAGGCATTCTTTTAATTTTTTTATTGAATTGTATCTTTTTAAGTGATAGACGACCACTAGACTCCCGGCATCAGTATACAATGTATTCAGTTTTAGACTGACGAGCAATATTTTTTGACCGCCAGATTGTAATCAGAATATTCGCCGGTTGCAACACACGCAGCAGTTAGCCGGCGTGGGAAGAAGTCCGTAAGATGCTGGAAGTTGTCCACTGGTATCTGGAGCCATGCAGATCGCAGTGCGTCCGACATCTGCTGATGAGTGCTAGTCGAGCGAACCTGGCGATCGAAGGAATCTCAAAGGTGCTCGATTAGATCATGACTGGAGAATTAGGGGGCCAGGGAAGTACTTGGATGGCCTGGTCGTGTTCCTCCAACCATTCCTGGACAGTTCTGGTCGTGTGACATGTCGCATTGTTCTGTTGGAATATCGTATTCTAAGGGAAGACAGCTAACATGTATGGGTTTCAGGGTTATCATGGAGCCAGACAATGCCAAGAAAACGTACCCCAAACCATAATGTTTCCACCACCAGCTTGTGTTCTTCTAATAATAGTTCTTCTTTTCGGAGATTTCTCCACTCGTTGGAACAGAAACCATGACTACCGGCGAAGGGAACCACTTTTTAAATCACGAGAGGTCCATTTCTGTGCTGCAGTGCAATTTGTAGCCATTTCTACTAATTCCTTTGTCAGCTTGAGTGCAGCCACCGTCCATCCGCTTCGAAGTCGTTCGCTGAACCGCCTTTGTCGATACACATTTGGCAGCCCTCTTATTCAACTGTGGCGTGCCGGTCGGCGTGCACATGTCTTCTATTCCTGCTCTACTTTAGATGTAGTGGAGCAATCGAAGTAGAGCAGGAATCGAAATAGAGGAGGTATCGAAGTAGAGGAACAATAGATGTAGATGAGCAATCGAAGTTCACCTCTCACATAAATGGCGCGTGGTGCTCCGCAGTTTCCACGACGTTTCTCGCAATGGTTCAGTTTGTCCTCTCACGAATAGTTCACAAACTGTGCAACTGTAAACTGGTTTTATCTATGACAGCCACGACTGAAAGTGTACAGAGTTCAAAGAACTCACATTTTATACCCACTTGAGTTTATCTTTTTGGCTTATTACTGTTGAGGGCAAAGTAAAGGCCGGTTAACATCCGCCGTTTATCGCCGGCGTTTTGGAATCGGAGGCGTTTCTCGCTCGTCTCAAAAAACGTGGTCAATTCACATTCACCGTTTTGAACTCTCAGCGTTTTTTCAGGCGTCGCCCAGGCGTTTTCTGAAATTCCAGGCGATTTTGGTGTTGGAATTTCAGGCGATTTCTGAAAAACGCCACCAATCAGGTGCGAGACCCATAATGCACAGCGAGCAAGTCGATCACCGATGCTGCCCGTCAGTCCGCCATTGCATTTCAGCATATACTTTTAACTTGTTGAAATACGACTAGACGAAGAATTTATTCCGCTCTCTGATTGGTGGACGGAAAAC
This sequence comes from Rhysida immarginata, assembly GCA_023313115.1. NCBI lineage: Eukaryota > Metazoa > Arthropoda > Chilopoda > Scolopendromorpha > Scolopendridae > Rhysida > Rhysida immarginata. The sequence goes on from JAHWFO010013951.1 coordinate 1,100,766, forward strand.
CTAAAGTACTAGATTGGGAAACTCTACTTCGTTGGCTCCCTATCTAGTGCCACAAATTAATGATTACGGCGTGCTAAGAAAACATATACGTCGCTGCTCCCTCCTTTGTCGAAAAAATATACTATTTACAACACATACATTTTGCTATTCTGGAAATTTCTAATTTTTACTTGATTAAAAATATTTTTTGGATATTTATTATTTTCCATTTTTTCTACTAATTTTTTTAATATAACTCGGTATGTATATGAGAGCATAATTGTTTCACACTTTTTATTAATTAATTAATTGTGCTCTCTAGTTCACTTCGGTGTTTTAGAGAAATAATGAGATAGAGACAAATTGCGTCCCTGTGCTTCTTTTTCAAAAATATCAAAAAGAATATTCCCTCCATTTAACACAATCATTAAATCCAAAAAATGAACTCTCACTTAAGTAATTTTTTAGCCGACTCTGGAAGGGGGGGGGGGGTGAATTTAAATGTAGTAGGCATATAATTATTGTAAATACGGTACTGTAACAATAAAAAGGTTTGGTTTAAATACGAAATTATTAATTAAATAATTGTAAAATTTTTTTCCATGTTCACCTTGTTCATCAAGCTTGAATAAAATCATTGAAGAACATATTTTTTGCTAATTAAGTGCAATCAGAACTAATCACAAAAGGAACCCGCTAATAAAAAAAAAAGCTGACCCAGCACCGATTGGTATATGCTGATTAGATCAACAGGAAAATCGAAAAATACTAAATCTTTTTTTTTAATTTCTAATTTTGAATGAAAAACTTATAAAAAATGTTAAAAAATGTTTTCAAATTTTTGCTGAATCTTTTAAACTTATACAGATAGTATTCTGGTCTGTTACATGGCCGTACCCGGGAGGTGGGGGGGTGGAGAGCTGCAGCCCCCGAAATTGACCACCTTGCCAACTAATGCTGTTAGAAGAATTGAGCCAACCCCCTTCAGCCTCCCTCCCTCCCCCGAAATAATATTCACATATTCTGGGTACAGCCATGATCTGTTATTTAATCTAAATTTATGTGTAGTTCAAGAATGCAAGTGCTAATAAAGATATATGATTTTTTAAAACTTCTTATAAATTTCAAAATTATACACATAAGCATAAAATTTATTTAGAAAATTACTTCTCGGGAATCATAAACATATGCCTCAAACTTTGCTGAATGTTTTAAATTTAGCCAGATACTTTTGAATGTTATTTAATCCACGCCTATCCCAAAGATGCAAATGTTAATAAAAATCTTTTACTTTTTAACACTTATAAATTTAAAAATTATAAAAATTGTATCAAAATGTACTTAGAAAATTACTGTTCCGGAAGCTTAAAAGTTTATTTTTATAAACTTGCGTTCAAAGAAAGGAAGCTAAACCTAATTGTGTTCCCCACCAATCAGAGAGCTGAGTCAATTCTTTTACTAGTTGCACGTTTCAGCTTTTACTCTTTAATAATGTCGGGAAGAAAAACCAATACAGCAACTTGCCGTCCGCAAGACTGATTCATTCTTCAGCCATTCACAAATAAGGACGCATGGCGATCGCCTAAAAAAAAAAAGTTAATTGTGAACTACCTCCGATTTTCTCGTTCAGATTTTGGTACGTTTTTAAGAGACGCCGCGTTTTCGCAGACGGCGGATGTGAACCGGCCTTAAGAGGTAGTCATGATAATTATAATCAGGCTCATATGGCTTTCCTCTAAGAATGCTTAATTTAATGCCCTCCAAGAGGAAAACTTTCATTGGCCATAGAGTCATTTTTTTGTCTCTAAGCGAAATGGGGTAGGAAGTGTGTTAAAAAATTATCGAACCTTTAGTTCGGGAAATAATCATCCAGTCTTTGTCTAAAATATACCCCTGTGTCTATAAGTCAATTAATCTGAAACGAGAACTGTTCGGAGAAACAGGACATCCAGTGTGAAACAATTGGCACAATTTTAACCAAAGCTATTTCTGCCACTGGGAATTGAAGCGGATCCAAATCGGTAGTCGCAAACCAATCACTTCTGCAAAGAACAGGAGAATTCTTCTATGGAGTATCCAGAACGTCGTGACTGGACACGTGAAGACTGTTCAGATAGACTGAAGACACGTAGTTTTGTACGGATGATAGGCGGAAGGTTTGGCGTGTCGTGGTATGGAACTTCTACTGGTAGTTTGGAATAGGCCTCCTAATATCCATGAAAGGTCCTGTTCTACCGGATAACTGAACATTGTTGCCGAGTATTGGTGGCACAGCATATCCGATAGATATATCCTCTACCAACAAGTCTGCTATGAGAACTAAGGGAATGTCTGGTGAACGCCTGGTTTTCCGTTGACTTACAAGTACTTCAACACTTTATTGACTCTATGCCAACCCGCATACACGCTGAAAGTCAGGCCAAAGGGGATCCAATAAATTATTAAGTACATGCTTCTAATTTATTGGCCTCTACATGTATATCTTTTGGAATTGTACATTGTATGTAACTTCTCCTTCTGGCCATTTTTATTTTCTGGGTCCATCTTTAGTAGAGAAATTCCAACTGATTAAGAGCGGGATGATTACGCGCAAGGCATAATGAGAATCTTTAATGACGATCAAAAGAGGTCGTTTATTTTGTAGAAGGGGGTGGGGAACTATCTGAGCATCTAGAAAATAAAAGTTTCAAATGTCTTCGGTTTGAGTTAGCGTTCAAACGGTATTCGCCGCTGGAGGAAGGAATTTTTGTAACGAGCTGTAATTATGTATAAACGATCATTAATAAAGGGGAGAGAGAAACATATTTATTCAGAGCCAACGGGATTTATGAGTGGCGATTCGGTTCTCATTTCATTGCGCCCAGGTGTTGTCTGTCCGTCCTATTTCCCCTCTAAGAAAAAAGAAGGTGAACAATCCGTGTTCCGTTTGAAAAACTCTCTCTCTCTCTGTTATCTCATTTATTGTGCATATGTAGAAGAATGTATAAGGAGAAAAGAGAGAGAGAGAGAGAAAAATGGCATGTCACGTGACCGACGTTTTAAATAATCGCGCTTGAAAGGATTGCGTGTGGAAACTTTAATTATTTCGTGACTTGTTTCTAGCAAACAGGAAACGAACGCAGCTGCTGCCGTCGGTGTCACATGTCCGGGGCTTTAGCGCTTTATCAAATATTAATTAGGACATTACTCAGCTCGTGTTGAACAGGAAAATCGCAAATCTTTAGCATAAATTTCCACGGGAGGAAAATTTCCCTTCGTTTCTGATAGAATTCCTATCCATTTAGCTGCGGGGAGTGTTGGGCTTTATGGAGAGAGAGAGAGAAAGAAAAAAAGGAGAAGAGTTAAAAGGCCTGGAGGAGAGATCTCGTGATTTATTAATCTTTTATATATTTTTAATGGTTTCTCTCCTTTCGATTGATGTTTCATTCCCGACTCTTCTTTTCAATTTTTAAAAATGCCCATTTCCGCAGTCTTGCTCTAAACGAGCTCGTTCGTTTATATTTCACTGGGCGCCTACAGTATTCAGTTGATTTTTGCACCTACTAAGCGAAAGTGTACTCATGAAATTTACATTTTCCAACAAAAGCCCAAAAAGGTATTGTTGTCTTTTTTCCGCTATGGCTTTCTACCAGTAAATATCAGGAGTGATTTAATTTCTAGACATGAGAGATAAATTAAAATTACCTGTACTGAACTATGTAATCAAAATTTCCCTGACACACCTTCCAAAACAATGTTACGTGTATGAAAAAAAAATGCTAACACCTTTTCCACTGCGGATACTTACTTTACGTATCTACGAAAGAGTGATGTGAATTTCCATATTTTCACATATGATTTATTATTATGTCTTTTCCATTTCCTTTGTGGCTATTAAGGATTTTTTTAAAACTTGGCTACAGCGTACATAACGAAACTGGAATGCTCTTTACTGCTACTGAAACCTTAGGCGCCACCATTTCTTGTGTTCTTTATGTTGGTCTTTGTATCTTGTCTATGTCATAACATCAAAGATTCCACTGCAACTGTGTGCGCTGAAGAGCACAGAATGGAATGGTGTCCAATGCTTGCTTCATTGCAGGCTTTCCTTGGACCATATACAGCATCTGGCAACTTCACCGGAATGTTACTGAAGTCGATTCCTGTTTCTACAGCCATCCTGTTCGTCCTTTTTACTATATGGCGTAAAGCTTTATACTGATGAAGCCAAAGCTGATTCTTTTCTGCACCGTTTAGACGTGGGATATCAGAGCGATAAATTAGTTCCAGAATGTTTGTCCGTTAGTAGGCGGCGTTAATTTTGGTGAAAGTTTTCGCGGCGTTAATTTTCTGTTGTAGCTAAACCCGGCGACAAGCGTAAACCCGTTAGAAAAAGTTTCCTTGCATTGTACTGATATAAAGTCTCCGAGACCTTTTGGACCCTTTTTTGAGATAAAAGGTCGCTCGAATTTTTGAAATAGATCCATGCTTCGTCTAAAGTTACCATTTTGTTCTACTTTCCCCTCGCCAGGTGTCGCTCACACAATTTCGGTTTCTGCGATAAGGCGTGGCAGTAATTTGTGAATTCATTGTATTAATTTCTCCGCGCTCATATAATTATTCCTTGTGTCGTCGTTCCATTTATAAGTCTTGTTTAATAATGCGATTTACTCCGACGGAAAATGCAATACTGCGTAGGACTTCGGGATTTTTGGTTTCGATACTAGCTTTGACTTTCTTGACCACTTGAGTAGAGCGCTTTATGTTAGAATGCATCTTTTGTGGTGGGGGATGATGAGAAAATATGAGTTCACTCAGTGAGCTCTGTTGACCAACCCAAATTTTTGTAACTTCTTCCTCTAACCCATTATTTAAATAAATAGTAAAATAAATAAATACTGTACTATATACGAGGGTTGGGGCATAAGTCATGGCAACTATTTTTTTTCTTGTAGATATGTGAACGGATCACAAACGTATATGTGTCGTGTGGAAGTTCTGCAGGCATAGTGTGTATGCAGAACAACAGATGGCTCTGTGATAGCTGGTAGTAGCGCAGCGAGGGCTGTGAAATCAGTCAGTTGGTGAGTGTCGTGCGAGATTTGAGCAGCGCGCTTACATCAAAATAGCCGTTCTCCGAGGGAATGTCACAGTGAATTAGTGGAAGCCCTTGGGAATAATGCCCTACCATACCATACAGTAGCACGGTGGGTAGGAAAGTTTCAGCAAGGACGTGTGTCAACCAGTGATGAGTAACCGTGAAGGCCATATTGCCCTGTATACTACCGTAATAAATTAGTGTGTTACGATATTTCAGTGCTATTCATTGTCCACACATGTAGTTAACACCTTGTCCTTTCGTCTGTATATGTCACATTTTCCAACCGGACTAGTATCTTCAAGAAAAAAAATAGTTGCCATGACTTTTGCCCCAACCCTCGTATAAATCACAAATAAGTCTAGTAAATCATGTTAACATTTTTATTATGACAGGTAACATTGCTTTCGGAAACTTTTTCTCACGTAATATATTTAACAGTGTTTTTAGCATTATTTTCTTCGAAGGCAGTTATCTGATTGATGGAAGCCAAACTATTTGTGTCTGAACTGTTTAAACTTATTCGTATGAATTGCAGACGAATTGATTCAGTTCGGTTCATTCGATTACATGCGGCCTCTTCAGTTGGACAGAAGTAGGGGGTTTAATCAACTCTTCTTTTATTTAATGTTTAGACCGAAGAGAAATCAACCAGGGCGTTCATGAATATATCTTCCATTGAGATTAGGAGTATATAAAGTGGAATCATTCCGTCATGGAAATGACTTAGATTCCTCCGCAGCCTTTGTATTTTATTTGGCACAGCATTGCTGATTCATTGATTAACGCCAGAAGATGGAGAACTTCATAGGATGCCTTACGCGCTATTTGTAAGTGTAATGTAGCCTGATTTATTTCTGAAGGATACGATTTCGGAGAGAGATTGAAACTCGTATTGGGAAGTGACATAAGTAAGGGCGGGCGTTTTTATTACTGAATACTGCCCAATGCCCACTTCCCCTCACCAATTCAAATTTCATCTCTCTCCGAAAGCTTCTTTGTCTTAATGACTTGAATAGAAAATCTAATTTTCTCTCTGAAAATTGATTCTTCATCCCTATAAGGGGGTTAAAAAAACAACTAAAAACAACAATCTTTTGACGTATAAATGTTTTTAGTGAGTGACGGGATAATGCTTTTATATAGAAGAAATAAATACAGGGTATTTGTAAATACATTGGCCAATGAATTAGAAACATGTGAAAATCAAATGTAACTTTGTATTAATCCGTTTTATGCAACATATTTTGAGGTTATGTGATTCAAACGTGCACTTATTTAAGAAAAGATCGGACGTGTCTAATGATAGAGCTTAATCAGCATAGGGAAAAAGGGCCTAATTAAATTCGAAAAGGGACTCGTTGCGGAAACTAAGGGAATGCCTGGAGAACGCTTGGTCTTCCATTGATTTAGTGCTGTCATCCTGGTGGGCGACTTCAATGCACACGTAGGGGCTGATGATCAAACGTGGAAAGGCGTGATTGGGAGGAATGGTGACCCCGATTTAAATGGGAGGTGCTTGTTGGATCTCTGTTGCAACAATGGACTTTCCATCACAAACACCTTCTTCCAGCACAGGGATGTCCATAAGTATACCTGGTACAGGGATGCAATGGACCAGAAGTCACTGATTGATTTTGTAATCGTTTCAGCTGACTTATTCCGATCAGTGTTGGATACTCGTGTGAGAAGAGGGGCAGAACTATCAACTGATCACCACCTTGTTGTCTGCACTTTACGGTTCTCTGAATGCATGCCAACCAAGCGAAATACTAGGTTCAGACAAACTTGGCGCATCAAATGGGAGGCATTGGAGGATAGAACTGTGAGGAAGACCTTTGCAGATAACATATCTTCAAGTTTCAAAGAACTAGCCAGTGATCGTGGTACTGTTAAAGAGGAGTAGCAGTTGTTTAAAACTGCTGTGATTACTTCGGCTGCATTGTGCTGTGGTCGTAAGCGGCTGAGTGTGGCGCAGGGCGGCGAGAAAAGTACTGCATGGTGGAACGGTGAAGTCCAAGAAGCTGTCAAGGCCACGAAGGAAGCCTATTTGCTATGGCTTGCAAATAAGTCAACTTCGAGTCGAGTGCGGTACACTGAGGCGCGAAAAGCAGCAGCAAAGACAGTATCAACAGCTAAAGCCAAGGCCTGGGAGAAGTTCGGGGAGAAATTGGAGGCAGACTATGGTTCGGCAAACAAGGTGTTCTGGCAGACCGTGCGCCGCCTCCGTGGAAAGAAGTCTCTTTCATCACAAACTATTAAGAGTTCAGATGGGAGGCTTCTGAAAACGGAGGAGAGCGTATTGCATAGGTGGAAGGAATACTTTGCATCTCTTCTTAATCCGGTGACGACAACAACTGAGACATACGAGATGCACCTTGGAGCGGAGAATAGTCACGGTAGTATCACTGAAACAGAAGTCAGATGGGCAATTAAGTCCCTGAAGACTGGCAAAGCTGCAGGTGATGATGAAATCCGGTCCGAGATGTTAAAGGCCTTAAATCAGGATGGTATCCTGTGGCTGACTCGAGTGTGTCAGGTTGCTTGGATATCTGGACAGGCCCCTAAGCAATGGCAGACAGGAATTGTGATCCCTATCTTCAAAAAGGGAGATCAGAGAGATTGCAACAACTATCGAGGCATCTCTTTGCTCAGCATTCCTGGGAAAGTGTACGCTAAGTGTCTGGAGAAGAGAAATCGGGAAATAGTCGACTCCAAACTGTCGAGGGAGCAGTGTGGTTTCCGATCTGGCCGAAGCACGACGGATCACATCTTTGCTCTAAGGCAAATCTTTGAGAAATTCTGGGAGTATGCAAAAGAGGTCTACGCTTGCTTTGTGGACCTCGAAAAAGCATATGACAGAGTTCCTCGGGAGAAGCTCTAGCGAGTGTTGCAAGAGTATGGAGTGGATGGGCAATTACTGGTTGCTATCATGTCTCTGTACGAAAGCTCTGAGATGTGTGTCCGGATAAATGGCATTAAGTCAAGACCGTTCACCGTGGTGTTGGACTCCGCCAAGGGTGTACTGTCGCCCCTCGTGTTCATTATCTTTATGGACTGGATAGACAGGGGCAGCCGAGGCGATGAGCGTGTTTGTGTGGGCGACTGCCTGGTGGAGAGGTTGCTCTTTGCTGACGACCTTATCCTCCATGGGTCTTCTCGCACGAACCTTCAGCATGCACTAGACCGGTTTGCAGTCAAATGTGAAGAAGCTGGGATGAAGATCAGTGTGGCTAAAACCGAGGTTCTGGTCCTTTCAAGACAGCCTGCTCAGTGCGCTCTCCATGTTATGGGAGCCTCATTGAGACAGGTGGAGAAATTCAAGTATCTCGGAATTGCCTTCACGAGTGATGGACGGCAGGAGAAAGAATTGGATGCTCGGATCGGTGCAGCAAGCTGTGTCAGACGTGAACTGTGGCGATCCGTGGTAACGAAACGTGAGCTGAGTAACAAAGCCAAGCTCTCCGTCTTCAAATCTATCTTTGTCCCCATTCTCACCTATGGTCATGAGGCTTGGGTAATGACCGAAAGAGTGCGATCGCGGGTACAAGCGGCCGAAATGAGATTTCTGAGAGGTGTGGCAGGTGTTATTCTACTAGATAGAGTGTGCAGCAGCACAATAAGAGAATCTTTAGGTGTTGAGTTGAGCCGCTACTTCTCCGCATTGAGAAATCTCTGTTGCGCTGGTATGGCCGCAAACTGGTCTTCCTAGGCAGTTATTATTTTCCAAGCCGGTGGGTAAGAGACCAAGGGGTCGGCCTAGAACCAGGTGGCTAGACTACATGGAGAATCTGGGTTCGAGTCGCTTGGATATTACCAGGGAGGACATGCGCCTGATGGCGGAAGATCGCGATCGCTGGAGATCCTCCATAGGGCTGCTGCCCCCGCGACCCTAACGGATAAGCGGGTTTGAAAAGTAAGTAAATAGTCTATGTATAGTTAAACATTTACTACCTTGTTCTTTTTGAGTTCTTGCGGCAATTAAGATCTTCCTCCCAAGGAATCTCAGTCCAATTTCACACAAAAGTGCCCGGGACGAAAGAAAAAGGAAACTAGTTTATGCGTAATAGAGGTACTTTTTTGGTGGTAGACGTCAGTTTTATTATGAATTTCTGTAACATGGCGACTTCCTCTTCGCCTATAAGTCTGTTTGCTCAAGGAAACCTATACACGCCAAGCTAGAACCATAATTTTAACCATAGTTTTAACTATTTAAAGGAGAATAGACTTGGAGATAGCAATGATTCTATAATAAAGAAGTATACCAACCGGAGGTTCGTATTGAAGCTGTCGATTAATCGAGTGCCAGATTTCGTTCGGGTTTTGTTTCAGCTGCAGTTTCTGTGAGGATATGAAAGGAATAAGTAATGCCCCGTTTCCTATACGTTTCTGATTGCTTGAACGAGTTTTATTCATTTATTGGAGTGCTGTTGAAAGTTGAGGTACTTTACCTAGAGTTGTTGGTAATGGAATTTGTTGATGTGTAGTTGATTTTGAATTTGAATTTAACAATTAGCTTACTTTTGTATTTAATTATAAAAACCCAATGAGTCCACCGTGTGAAATAACAATTTAATTCAACAAATAATAAATATAAAATTATAAATATAAAATATAAGAATATTTTCAAGAGATGTTGGTTCTCTTATCATCAGAAAAATGGTACCAGCAATAATGTTGAGAATTAAATGGGTAAACAGAGATTTGTGACTTTATGTAGGTTATATTGACAACTGGTTATTTGTGAAGAATATTTCTAATTTTGTACATATTTCATAATTTGGTTTGGCCACATTTTTTGTAGCCTTTTATTATAATTAATTTTTTAGATACTGTTTATCTTTTGCTAATCATGGTGATGTAATTTTTCAATACAATGTTATTTCAATACAATATTTTCTATTATTCAGGTGATTTGATCTTTAACTTTCTTTAATTTAAATACTGTTGACAGAATACGAGGGGAGTTCAATAAGTAATGCAACACATTTTTTTCCTCGGCCAATTTTGGTTGAAAAAACTGGACAATACTTGTGGAACATTTTCAAACATTTTCGCTTCGTCTCGTAAAGTTTCATTGACGTCCGATATGTGACAGCGCTATAGTGAGCTGTTAAAGTGGCGTCTACAATGGAGATGCGTTCCAAACAACGGGCAGTGATTGAGTTTCTTTTGGCGGAAAACCAGGCATCTCAGATATTCATAGGCGCTTGCAGAATGTCTACGGTGATCTGGCAGTGGACAAAAGCACGGTGAGTCGTTGGGCAAAGCGTGTGTTATCATCGCCGCAAGGTCAAGCAAAACTGTCTGATCTCCCGCGAGCTGGCCGGCCGTGCACAGCTCTGACTCCTGCAATGTCGGAACATGCGAACACTCTCATTCGAGCAGATCTACGGATTTTCATTTGTTTGGCCCAATGAAGAACGCAATCCGTGGGACGCACTACGCGGATGATGAAGCAGTTATTGATGCAGCACGACGCACAATGGCACGTTTAAGAAAAAATCGACTCAAAATTATTTTTTTTGATTTTTGTTGCACATTAAAGAGCATGATTTGGGCACTATTTCTGTGAAATATTAATTAATTTTGGCCATCCGTATTGCTGCTATAAAGGATTGAATGATGAGTTTGCCATAGGGCGTGCATGGGAGAAAATCAAGTAACTCATACTGCGACATACCGGCACATAAACGAATTATTTTAATGTCAAATAATTATATGGCTTATGAACTTTAATATTACTCACCACCATTCACCCATTTTCATTCATTCGCGAGTTACAAGCGTTTATATTTGTTGTGAAGTGGTTTCTGATGGGAGCGAGGTGCTATGAGGGTAAGTTTACCTTGGGGTAGATTTTATTGCATGTTGCGTTTCTTTACTAATTTACGTAAGGAAATCGTTTTTCTATTTTATAAAATTCAGTTAATTTCAGAAAAATAATTCTTTATCAAGATAAAGGTGATTTGATTTTTTTATTTGATAGTAAAGATTATATTAAAAATTTCGTTAACAGATACATTGTAAAAAGTGCTTACTTGCGTTATAATCTTTAAAAAAACTCATAAAAATTTTTTTTCATTTTAATATTATTTTTAAGTAATAATAATAATAATAACAACAATTTTATTAGTTAATTAGTGTAGTTTTATAAAATTCATTGGTTTGTTTGCTTTTTAGTTGATTTTTATTTTATTAGGCCTAAATTTTTTTTGCTAATACATAATTTATTTTTAAATTTTAATTATTTATTCATATATTTGTAACAATACACCAATTTATATGTTAAAATGTAAAAAAAAAGTTGAATTATAATTTTAAGTCGATATTTTTACAACCGTGCCACTGTGCGACGTTGGCTCCGACATCAACCAGTGGAATGGTACCGTGCACGTGTACAGGCCCTCACTTCAAGGTGGCGTAAAGCCGTAGCATTGAATGGAGATTACGTTGAAAAATAGTCTTTTGTAGCTAAAAGATTGGAGAATAACATGGTGTATTTGAATGCTGAATAAAACAACCCCCTTTTTCAGAAAAAAAATGTGTTGCATTACTTATTGAACTCCCCTCGTATAATACAATCTAATTAAGAATCATAATTTTAAGAATTTCAAACTCAATCTGTAAATTTAAACTATAGCATAGCTATTTTGAATTGCCAGATTTATGCAATTATTATTTACAATTATTTTCCTGGTTTATGAATTCAATGTTTAAAAAGTACAGTTTTGCAAAAATATGTTAATTTTGTGTTAACTATTTTTTAGTTTAAAGTTTTTTTAAATTTTGGGCTTTATTTATTTATTTATTTATTTATTTAAAAAAAAAAAAAGGGGTGAACATTTACAATGAACCCTCTCTAGAGCCTGTATGGCCAGCAGGCCGACATGTGTGGTCTCTGGAGGGGGCGTTAAATTACAGTTAGTATTATAATAAATACAGAATATAGCATGGATTACAGAGATAAATGGGAAAAAAAGAAAAAAAGCGAAAAAACTATTTTATAACTATTATTTAAGTTTTTTATGGAGGACAAGCTGGACCAAGAATGGTCCAGAAAGTTGTAGAAAGATGTTTCCAGTAAGGTATTATATGCAGAGAGAATAAATATTAGAGGAAAATAAACGGGAAAATAAAGGGCTATTATAAGTAGTAAAAAAGAGGTTTAAAAGATGTTAGTAGGTAATTTGTTAGTTAGAAGTAAGAATTTTAATAGTTTTTTAAATGTTGAGCTCGTAGGGGCTGTGCGAATTTATTTTTAATTAAATTTTGACTTGATTTAACTTTTAAGTTTGTTTAAATTACATAACATGTTCACCTGTGCTTTGGCCTAAAATGACAGTGGAGATTATTCGTCCCTTGGATCGGCACAAGTACGATTTCTGTAGGAAAAGAAGTTCCAATAAATTAAAAAAAACAAAGTTACGTTTTCTTGTGAATATTTTTTTTGTTCGAATGATGTTCCCTTGTTTAGCGTATGTTTTGACAGGTTCTTGTTCTGGGCCGTTCATAATGGCGAATGTTGCTCATAAATCACGGACTCAGTGCACTAGCATGTCGCGTGTCAAATTCGCATTATTGCAAGGAATTACAAAACCGCATTCTCGCCTGTATCTTTCCCAGAAGGAATGACTACAAAGCACGAATCTTTGCGATTAAATTCCATTCCACTTCCTCTTCCATGTCAGTTGTGTATCATGTGAGAAAAGTCGGCGCCATTTCTTGTCTTGTGATTTTTCCATCAACGCTTAAAAGAGATGGGGTATTATTAATAATAATGATAATAAAGAGAGAGAAAGCGGGTCATTAAAGCATTGTTTTCTCCTTAAAACGTAAAAAACCGTAATCGACAATGTTAAATATGGGGTACGAGTAAATGGAGTTTCAGAAGTGACGAGTCACGTCGCTCCACAGTAACGATGGGAATATTTTAACTTGTTGTTTCTTTTTTGTTTCCTGAAAGTTTTTTTTTTTTTTATCCGAGTTACGTGATTCAATTTTAAAAACGCAATTAAACAGAAAGTAGTTTCCATTAAAGCCCTTTCCCCCACCTATTCTTTTCCGAAACAGAGTTAAAATAATATTTTGCTCTAATGTAAGCAATTTTAAAGTGGTTTAAATTTATTATCGTCATTGCAGATATTATACAGTGAAATTAAATTTCGGTTTTTAAAGTTTCTCTTTCTTTTCCTACCCCCGCCCACTCCAGACACTCCTTTCTTCGTTTACGATTGGGACGCGTTTACTTCCGTTTATTTTCTCCTTTTTCCTTTTTAAATCTAATAACTCGTTGCATTATTCATTCGCCAGAAAAACGCAATTCCCCTCGTTTGTCTTGTGGGCACTTATCGTAAATTTTTAATATATCGCCCATAAAATATGTTGACATTTTTGTTTTTCCGTTTCCTTGATAAATTTCGTGGAATGGGCGGCCATCTTGAAGCGCACGAGCCGCCGATAAATGGTGCCTTCGATCGAAAAGGCTCTCGCCATTTAATTCTGAAAATCGTTTGAACCTTTTCATTCTTTTTTCATTTTAGAGAAGTAGAATATTATTAAAATCAATAAGAAGTACGTAGATTGCAAACGAATGTCCATTATTTCTTGAATGTCCCATTTCTGTTTCAATTATTTGAATGGTTTAGCCACATTTACTAATCACCTTCTAATTAAGCATGTAGAAATTAATAACAAGAATTCGACAAGGAGGGTATAAGAAAATAGTGGAAGCCCTGAGTACTATCAAGTTGATCATCTGAATAGGCTTAAGAAGTTCGTTATGATCTGTGGGATAAAATATTGGGTAAAAATATTATCCTAAATTTTATGCTCGTTATCAATTTTTTACCGCTTTTATCCCCACTTTTTAATCCCCATTTTTTAAATAAAAAAATTGACTTTCTCGGACGTAATATTTAGAAAATGGAAAAGAACTATACATTCTTTCGTTTCTTATCATTTCCGATCGAATAAAATATGTCGTATTTTGCCATTTGAAAGCATGATAGTTCCAATGACTACGTGACCGCTACCCCGACAGTTTTCACCACACTGGAGCAAGACGACTGGAGCAAGACGACTGGAGCAAGACGACCCAAGCTAGTAATATAGGTCTTGCCTATACGAATATGCATACCAAATTTCACTTCAATACATATTTAAATACCATATTGGCCGAATGGACCCGTCTAACTCCGTCCCCTGTGGACCAATCCAAATCAAATTAAATAGTGAAGTAGGAAACACGTAGTAAAATTTTTATAATTGTCATCTTTGGCAATGTGTCAGTTTCAAGGATATGCTGCGGCAAAGCTAGAGCACTCAGGTTTGTGTCTTTAATGCTGGAGAAGTGTCCATAATACAAGTGAAAATCTTTCTTCGGCTTTGTCCCATTAGCTGAGAGTGCAAGAACAGCATCTGAGTTCATATATCCCAGAACTGAATTCATGTGTAATTATATCCTTGATATTCCCAAAAGTTTTTTGAGGTTGTGCCCATGTTTATAGGCGATTTCAAGATTAAATGATCGGGTAATATTTTCCAGATTTCTGTTTTCTCTCATGCGAGCTAGAGCAGTGGCATCTGTATTCTATAAAGAACAACTTCTCTGTAATATGTAATCATGGTGAAATAAGACTGCCTTGCAGTCGAAATATACATCCACACAACATGAAATTAATACCCCGAGTAAGGTATAGGAAAGTAGTAGAGCCTTCAAGTCATTTATTTTTTACTCCTTAGTCTGCATTTTTAATCCCCCCCCCCCCAATTTTTTTATTAAAAATTTAAATTTTCTCGAATGTAGTATTTAGAAAATGTAAAAGAGTTCTATCTTCTTTCGTTTCTCATCATTCCCGATCGAATGACATATCACATGACATATGTAGCTATAGCGCTAAAGACCAAATGTCTGCCACCCCCACGACTTCGTCCCCACTGGAACAATTTGGCCCAAACTTCATATAATGTACATCTTGCCTAGATGAATCTGCATACCGAATTTCACTCCCTTACTTCCTAAATACCACGTAGAACTTTTGTCCCCTCTAATTCCCATCCCCCAGACTACGACCCCAGTGCACCAATCAAAACCATGGGAAGTAGTACATGCCTATGGTAAGCTACATTCTAAATTTCAACTTCCTACGTCAAAAAATGTAGAAAATATGAAGGGGACAGGCGGACATTGTGAAACCAATAAGTGCTCCATTCTTCCGGTACTTAATAATGTGTTTGTGGATAAGAGCCTGCCTGTACCTGTTCTTTGAAGTCAAGCATCCACAGCCAAAAGGTATTTAATTTTTATCTGTTTCTTACGGTATATACAAGAAATGCATTTATTGTAATGCATTCACATTTGCGTAGAAAGCATGCATCGTGCATGTGCAGTACATGCTTAGGCTGAATCACATTATAGCTGTTTAATGAAAATTTAAATTTATTTTTTAACTTATACCCGTGATTATATGAAATTCTCAAGGTTCCTGGAATCGAGTGTTCGATCGCCAACGCAAGAGGTCGATAATGAAACCAACGTGTGCGGTTTTAATTTTCTAAAATGGTATACATCAGTGGTTGCTGTCAAAAGTTGTTAAGTGAAGGGAGAGTTGGGGTAGACGGATGTTCGTCCTTTATTAATTGTCCTTCAACCACGTTTCCCTCTTGGAAACAACTTTACAAAAGCGTTTTAAAATTGCCAACGGCATTGATTACAGGGCTATATATAAATGAAGTTATTTTTAGAAATGAGTTTCGTAACGGCTTCTGAAAACGGATATAGACGAGATGACGAATAAAGGCATTCTAAATGAGATGACATCATTTAATTACCTTTGGTTTTTAAAGAGGGAACGGTACTTGACTTTGAGGGTTGGTTGTTTTTTAAACTTGGAGAGTAAAAGTAGTATTTTTCGTATGTGACCACGAAAGATGACAGCGGGTGGGCGAGAGAATGATGAAACGGAGCCATTTGACCTCTGCACCTGATGCCTGACTCACTTTGGCTATAATGAAGTGTTGCGAAATCTCTTCAACCGGCCACTTCGTAAAAAGATTGGTAACCCTTACCTTGATGAGGAGCTGTTTTTTTTTTTCATTATTAAAACGAGCGATTTACTGTAAAATACGCGATATATTTACTAGAGATATGTATTCGCATATCTGTCCCCTTCATATTTTCTACATTTTTTGATGTAGAAGGTTGAAATTCGGAATATATCTTAACATAGGCATATCTTACTTCACTAATTAATTTAGTTTTGATTGGCCCACTAGGGACGGAGTTACGGGGGTGGGAGTCAGATGGGACCTTCTGGTCTATATGATATATGGGAATGTAAAGGGGTGAAATTCGGTATGCTGATTCCTCTAGGCAAGATCTACATTACTATGAAGTTTGGGCCCAACTGTCCCAAAGGGGTTGGAGTTGTGAGGGTAGCAGTCACGTGGTCTTTAGAACTACTAAAGATTTCAAATGGCAATATACGGCATGTGATATGTCAGCCGATTGGAGATGATGATGCAAACCTAAGAAGATAGAGCTCGTTTTTATTTTCTAAATACTGGAGCTAATAATCCCATATGTGCCAATTCAGGAAAAATGGGGATTAAAAAGTGCGGATATAAGGGGTAAAAAAAATTAGACGAAGTCAGGGCTTCCACTACTTTCCTATACTCTCCTCATGGGGGGGGGGGGGTAATTTCTTGTTTAGTTAACGCCATCCAGACACGGGCCAATGAATTAGAACACCTGTTTAACATTTTACTAGACCCCCTTTACCCTAAATCACACAATGTATGCATGTGTTGAAGGAAATTTGCTGGAAGAGGATTTTGCTGTCGGATAATGTCATTGCAACATGCCCCGAACATTCTCTATCGGATTCAGATCTGGAATCTGGGCCAGACAGGGTAAATGAGGAAAGTCAACTTCGTGCTCGCTAAACTACTGCTGAACCAACCGTGGGCGATGAAGAGCAGAATGGTCTTTCATGAAAAAGCCGTCACATAGAAGATAAAAATACACATTGTAGCAGCAACGTTCACATTGTCCGTGGAAAAGATCCATATCATGGCAACAACATCAGAATTTTGAATTGGTTCTATAAGGCATGCTGAATCTATTGCAACAACCTCTCATCAAACCTCTGCCTATCGTGGATACAAAATAACGTGTACCAAATGCCTCACACCACATAAACTTTTTCCAATATTCACCTGATCATTCAAGACATTTTTCAGACACCATTATAAACGGATTTTCATGTTCTTTGTAGCAATCACTTGTTTCTGTATAAGCATGCGACTTCCGATTTGGATCCGCTTCAATTCCCAACGCATGGTTCTGCCATTTGTGGATGGGAACAGCCTTGATTAAAATCATTTATCAATTGTTGCAGAGTAGACGTCTTGTTTTAAACGTCGGCGGTGTCGCTCATGATTGGCTATATTTGAGCCACAGTTATCCCTTTTAGGAAAAAAACCTTGGATACTCGGGATATCGCACCTTTCGAGAATCCTGCCAGCTGCTTTGTTGTTTCAATCTTGGTTTCTGTTGACCGAGCACTAAAAAATGAGCCCCTTTTAGAAGTCAGTTAAGTCATTCTTTTTTCTCATGCGGATCAAATTTTAGGATTATACTCACCCAATTCCTTTTATCTCACTTGATCTCAAAATATCTCGCATAAAACAGATTTAAAAAGTTTACATATGTTTCACACATGTTTTTAATTCATTGACTATTGTGCATTTAACCCTTAGACATATGTCATAATGTTAAGCTAGCTAAAGCTAATTTTAGCTATTAGATTTTTTTAAAAAAAAGAAAGACTTGTCCATTATAAATAATTGGTATCCTGCACGGTGCTTAGGCAGGTTTTCATTTGCTTTTTATTTTCCCTACTCTCGTACACGTTAGCTCATCACATTGAAAAGCTTGACATAAAAGCCGAATCAGAGTGTCTCTTTCACTCATCATCTCTTTAACAAAATAATAATAAATCATGATCGACGTACTTGAAGTTGATGTACATGCATTAGAGATTATGGTCGTTAGGAAAAATCTTCTTCAAATGATGGATTTCTTGGATGATGGAAAAGTGATATACGGGCCGTTTTTGTTTTGGCGATAGATGGCACGATCAAGCCCTTTTTATTGCTAATATACATACATAGGCTAGTGTTAGAAAAGAAAATAAACAAAGTAAAAAAAAATATCAATGTTTAACACATGTAGTTAATTTTTGTATTATTACATATCATTTGGGTAATCTTAAAAAAAGAATAGAAAGGTTAAGGTAATTTTCTTATTAATCATTTGAATGAAAAGTTTTCTTTGCTTTCTTAATTTACGTTTTCTGTTTTTGTGAAGGGTATAAATAAGATAAAGAACAGTTAATATTGGAGTAGGAAATGTTAAAACGTTTAAATGCATTCCTCTTTGATATGTTAATCTAATTACTGGATTTTAATGGATCCCAATCCAAAAATAAATAAATTAAAGTGGTGGAATGATACATCCGCATAGGCCTCCCCCTTTGACATCAAATTAATATTAATTGCACATGCCTAGTTAGTGATCGGTCGTAACTCTTTAAAAAAATATAAACCACAAAAATTGTATTTTGAGTTTGCACTGAGTCGGCCAATAATAAACGAAATAAGATAAGCAAAACTAAATTAGCAAACTAATTTTAAAACGTTTAAAAGTTTAAACTTCTCACTTGTTTTTTCTTCAGTTTGTGTTGCTTCGGATTCTCTTGGATTTTTACGTTCATTATATTACGTTATTGTTGTATATCACCATTTTGAAATGTCATTTTCGTTTTTTCATGTCAAAATTATGTAAGATCAGCTGTTTTCGTGCCCGCAACTTTTTATCCGAACAGTGTAATAGATTTTAGGGACCTGGAGCAGGCGAATCTCACGATCGCTGAGTTGATAATTAGTTAATTTAAAATGTTAGATGGGAAATTGTTATTAATATTTTAAAAATAAAATCCTCAATAACTCCCCAATGGCTCACCAGAGTCCATCAAGTTATTTATAAAAATTAAATAACATTTATTTGTCTTTATAAGAGGAGTCCGTATATGTCGAATCTATTGATTTTTGTTCGTTGGTATGAATGCCATTTCTTTATTTTTAGACTAAAATTACATGTACAGTAATAGCTTTTAAAGGCTTAACCAATTCTCATAAAAAATACGTCAAGGCACAGGTTAAGGAACCCCTCTAAGAGTGCATTCATTTAATTTGGTTTAGTTGTTTGCCGTTTCGGAGGAATTAGCTGCACAAAACTTGGTCACAATCGAATATAAGTACAGATGGAAATTTTATTCGCAAAATTTCACCTTATCTTCTCGAATCATGAGTTTTAAGTCGATTTCAACGAAGGAAAAAAGATTTGAGTTGTGATGGCGCCAAAAGAAAAGCATTTGTATTTGCAAAAGAAACTTTAATCAAGATCTAATACAAAACAAGAAACCGTAAACCGTAGGAGTTGTTTGTTGCTCCATTTCATTGGGTAAAATTACTAGTCAAAGTATCCGGGTATTTTCGATTTTCTTGGGTATGATATACAGTATAATTATTAAAGATTGACAGAGCCAGCGCAGAAGTTCCTTCTTTCACTATTTGACGAATAGGAGTGTTCTATAGTTAATTTAAAGAAAAAAATATATAAATAATAATTAATATATAAATATGAAAAAAAAGACAATTGTATAGCCAGGGATTGAACCAGGGACGTGGATTTGTCTATTTCTATTGTCTCTTTTTAAATAGCACTGTTTCTGCATCAAAATTTTACCGTTTATAAAAAAAAGATTTCTTTATGTTTTTAGGTGTGCTGAACACCAATCTGAAGCGCAAATATTTCCATCATCTAGTTTTCCGTTAAACTTCATTTTATTGTAGAAAAGTTTATTTTTTTCCTAAAATTTTATTTAATTATTTATTTATTTGTTTGTTTGTTATATTACATTGATTCCGGTCCGGAGCCTGTATGGCCTGCAGCCGGCGTGTGGGCTCTCCGGAGGGAAATCTGTATTATTCATAATTTTCAAATTACAATATTGATTGAAAGATTATAATAATAATAATAATAATAATAATAATAATAATAATAATAATAACAGAGTATAATACATTGCTGTCATATGTATGTAAAAGCCAGTTTAATTTGAAGCATAACATCATTCATCTTGAAATTTCGACCAAACAAGGGATTCGTGAAAGCCATGGACAAGAAGGGAGAAGGGTTTTGCGTACCTATATGAAAATCTCTCAATTGAATGAGGAAAAATAAAAAAGGGAATTTTTATTATTCCACACTCTCATTGCAGACTACACCTTCACTGAAAAACTGAATAGAACAGAAACAACAGCAATGGAAATGTGTGCAAAAATATTTTAGGCAACAAACGATCGCCCAGCTACCGCGGGGTTGTGGAAGAGTTGCTGAAAGCCTTAGGATCTCTCTTATGTCTCTTAAATAAATTTCCAACATTCCCATCTGATTTTCTTTCCTCTAAAACTGGGAACCGTATCTGATGAGCTCGGTTTCATAAAGATATTTTTTGAAATGGAGAGAAGATACAGTGGAAAATAGAATAAGACAATGTAAGCAAACGACTGCTGGACGCTTCTTCGAAGAAGAATACAAGAGGAAAATGACGACCCATTGAGGACTCCCGCGAATTGTTTTTATTTTTATCTACTTAAGTGCCCATCAAAGGTATTTACAAAGTGAAAGAAATTAGATTTTTCAGTGTTACTCCAAACTGGTGGGTTTTTACTCTAAAGTGAAAGAAATTAGAATGTTTTTGACTTCATTTTCGGATTAAGCACTCTCAAAAACAAAGCCCAGGTAAAATTCCTGAAGGGAACAAAGAATTTTTTGCAGAACAGTGTAATTAGTATGCAAAGGGCTGTCTTTTTAATAAGTTCCTTAAGTGCATCCCATTTACGAGGGCAAGTCAGTAACTAAGCTACAACTAGATATAGAAATGAAATGAATACGACTACTGATTTGAAGACTACTTTTATTTATTCGCATAATCTCCCTGTATATTGAGGCACTTTTTCCATCGTTTCACAAACCCCTCAAAACCAGTAAGATAAAATTCTTTAGGCTGCTGCCTGAACCGGGGGGTGACTTCCCTTTGTACAGTTTCGTCGTCGCTTCAATTAACAGGACTGAACAGCTTCATCGTAGGCAAAGTTTTCATCCGAAAGATGATGTTTAAGAGGGTCGAACAAACCAATGTCGCTTGGAGCAAGGTCAGGGTTATATGGAGGATGCTCGAAGACTTTCAACTTGAACTTTCTTAGCATCTTAGTTGTCTTTTGGCAGTAAGAGGATATTCACAGTCTTCTGGAATTACGAGGGCATACTGCTTATCAAATAGCCTTGATTTTGCTCCTCACGACTTCCATTTGTTCGGTCCTCTTAAACGTAATCTTTCGGCCGAAGATAGGGAAGTCACCGCCTGATTCAGACAGCAGCCCAAAGAATTTTATCTTACTGGTTTTGTGGGGCTTGTGAAACGATAGGACAAGAGCCTCAATGAACAGGGAGATTATGCTGAGAAATAAAAGTACGAGTTTTATTTCAAATTAGTATTCATATTTGTTTCATTTCTATGTCCCATTTGTGACTTAATTACTGACTTCCCCTCGTACTTAATGTAATCTAATTGATATTTAATGATTTCAATGAGAGAAAATTAGCAATTAAAAATTAAAAGTACAAAGATGGAATGCTTTGTTTTTAGATTGATATACCTAGCGTTAATTAGAATAAATGTTAGATATTATCACTTGTTGAATTCTCAATCCGGCGTATTGAACTTGAACATGTGATATTGACAATATACGCGAGATTCACCTGAAACTGTGCATGAGAAGGAAAATATACAAATAAAACCTTGGCGTAATGATAATGTGCGTTAGGAGGTATTCACATTATCATTACCTTAAAAAATTAAATTTGAAAATAAAAAAAAAATAAAATAAAATAAAAATAAAAAAAAAAACCGAGAAGGAAAACACTTTTCACATAAGGTTTAGTGTGGTATAAATCTTCTTCAGCGTAATTTTGAAATGTACATAGTCATCGAAATGTACATTCGTGATTATACTATAGTAAACCTTATGTGGAAAAGTGTTTTCCTTCTCTGTATTATTGTATGTGATGTTGAAATATAACTTAATATGGTCCATTGTTGCCTTCGACGATTTAGATGATGTTTGGATGTCCAAGTTCAACACGCCAGATTAAGAACTCATCAATTTAACACTAGGTATATCAGTTTAAAAAACAAAAGATTTCATCTTTGTACTGTTCATTTTTAGTTGCTAATTTTCCCTCATGGAAATCATTTAATATCATAATTAGAAATAACTCTATTTCCATTTCTGACGAACGTAGAAGAAAAGAAGGACGAGACTCAAGAACCCTGGAATAAAATAAAAATTTTCAGGGTCTTACCACCCAGTGTCAATTTTTATGTTCCATTCTATAACTCAAGTGCTACTATACTTCTGTATCGTTTCCATGTAAGATATACTGTCCTCGTTCGCATTATTGGCTTTTACTGTAAATCCTCTGTAATCGAATATTTATAAAAGCGATGTGATAGTAAAGCGAGGGAAAACAAGGGGGAAGGGAGGATAAGGAAACATTTTTGATGACGTGCGCATACAGGTGATAGCTATTGAAAATGTCTCAGGGTCAGAGGCTATGGAAGAGATATAAATAATGATAATAATCGAAGGAGCGAGCGTTGAAAATGTGGCGTCGTCATCGTCCGTCCCACTTCGTGCTTCTTAGGAATAGGGAAGAAAGAGGGAAACAAAAACGAAGGAGTAAAAGAGAAAAAAAAATGTTCCAGGATAGGGCAGGATGGTTTGGGAAGCTGTTTAGAAAATTGTGCCCCATCATCGCTGGTTTAGAGCGCCACACGAGGATCTTTAGGAGGGGGTAAGTGGAAAGTGGGGAAATCTGTCGGGCGAAAAAGTGCCTGCAAACGAGTCTCGTGTCTGTCGCTTGACCGCCGTCTTCGCTTTTCGTCTCACATTAAGGGGGTAAGGGGAGAGAGGGGGACCACCAAACGCCGGCAGTTGTTTGGTCCTTGACAGGAGCCTAATTAGGAAGGTTGACGCCTTGCCTGAATCACGGGTGGTCTTGGCGGCCCCTCTCGTAAAAACCGAAAAACCCCGTAATTAAAGGTGGCCTCCGGCTTCCTCGTGATTTCCGTGGGGCCTTAACAGCATTCATCCCCGTCGCTCTCTAACGTCTCTTCTCACTTTTTTCGACCACAAGTTTTTAAATATACAAATCACGGACAAACGAGAGAGAGAGTCAATTAGTCGTGAAGGTGAGAAGGAATGTTGTTGCTTTCTTTTCGTCATCTTTCGCTTTTTATCTGTCATTACCAACAGGTGTGATGGTCACTTTAAATGACGTTTAGACATGCGGCGCATTTTTATCAACCTCGTGAGTGTGAAAGACTAATTTTTAAAAATAGAAGATAATATCAGTTGTTTGAGGTTTTTAATTGTAAACAAACAATTCTGGTTTTATTTTTAAAATGTAATAGACTGCTCTATGCAATTTACCTTCATTTACACATAAATATACTTCTTATTGAATATACCAGCTTCATCATCTGCCCATTTTTGGAAGGAGTGTCTTTAAGCTTTCGTTGGACATAACTGTTTACAATACCCATCACAACATTGTTCAGATCACTGTCTATTTCAAACTGATACCCACGAAGTTTCTTCAGAGGATATGTGTTTTTTTTACTTCAGAGGATAGGCTAAAATAACTTGGTGCTAGGTCCGGCTAATAAAGAGGGTGCGCCATCATTTCGATACCTAAATTTTAGATAACCTCCTAGGAAATAAAAGCACAGCGCAACATTTATCGGAATATCACTTCGAGCATAAAAATAGAAGGAATATTACTACTCTGACTCCTGTAAGATTCAAACCACTTTAACAAGAGTCTCTCTCTCTCTCTCTCTCTCGCTCGATTTCAGGAAAGGAGCAAGTCTTCAATCGCATGCACTTAGAGTTTATATTTAAATCGTATCGTTGTAAAATTTCTTCCTTCAGAGTCTTTGACAGTGTTGGGCGAAATTGCATACTTCTTCGCAAATTTCTTTTGAACACAATAAATAGGAACTGAATTAGCAATATGGCAAGCTTTAATGAAGTCGACACGTTTCCGTGTGATCACCATTAAATTGGTTTCATTCAACCCTACCATTTGCTAATTCTAATCCCCGTTTATTGTATTTGTCATTAAGTAGCGGAAGAATGGAGCTACTTATTGGTTTCACAATGCCCGTCTATCCGTCCGTCCCTCCCTTCTCTTTATAATTTCTGCATTTTTTGAGGTAGAAGGTTGAAACTCGGAATGTCGCTTACTATGGGCATGAGTACTTTCACTATTTAGTTTGGTTTTGATTGGCCCACTAGAGTCGGAATTACGGGGGTGGGAATTACAGGGGACCAAGTGGGCTCTGTGGTATTTACGTATGTAAAGGAGTGAAATTCGATATGCATATTCCTCTAGGCAAAATCTGCATTCCTATGAAGTTTAGGCCAAATTCTCCCAGTGAGATCGGAGTTGTAGGGGTGGCAGTCACTTGGTCTTTAGAAATATGGCAATATATGGCGTGTGATATATCATTCGATCGAAAATGATGAGAAAGGAAAGAAGATAGGGTTCTTTTATATTTTATAAATACTAAGTCCGAGAAAATAAATATTTTGATAAAAAAATTTGGGGGTTAAAAAGTGTAAAAAATTGATCAACTCAGAGCTTCCGCTACTTTCCTATACCTTCTTTGGGAGGCTTACTTTCTTGTTAAAAGCAGTTTTGATCATTATGTAGTAATCGGACCAAATTCTTTTTCTTTTAAAATCAGGATTTTATTTTTTGCTCTTAAGTTTCGAAACGCGTTAGCCATCGTATTGCTTACCTAGTCCCATTATTTGTATTGATTATCAGAATTACTAGACCCTATTTTTTATAACAATGATTCAAACATTTTATAACCAATATTTTAAAATTTAAGGATGTCATTTTTAATTTCGACGCTATTTTTTCTGGCGTTTAGCAACAGTTAACAATTAGGTTTAACCGTTAGGTTTAACAATAATATAGTAGCCAATTATGCAAGTTGGTTACGAAACCAGCTTTTTTGCTTAATAAAGAGCAACGAAATTATTTCTTACGCCCATATTCACCATGTTTTAAAACGAGTTTAAACTCGGGTTCAAGTGTAACTCGTATTCACGAAGCGGTTAAGTCAACTTAAAGTCGCTGATCTCCTCCTAAGTTGCCTCCTACAGCCGCTTAAGTTGATCTTATATTGATGCGTATGCGCAGTGTATCTCCAGCCACTTCAGCCAAAGAATAACAACATGGAGGACGATATGCGGTCTTTTCGTACTTTGGAATGAAATGTATGGCAACAGTGTTCAGGGACGCGAAAAGTGTGATTCTTATTGATTTCCTCCATCAAGGGACCGTCAATGCTACTGCTGCACGCTACTGCGACACCCTCACCAAACTCAGGTCCGCCATTCAGGGCTCTTGAGTGAAGGTGTTGTCAGGTCGTGATGTCAGGTCGTATAATCCCACTTCAATATACTTGGGACACCAAGAACGTTAGACTCTACCAATTTCTTGTATGAAAAACAGCAATCTCTGCTGGCTAATATCAAAAAAGTAGCCCTCTGCGGCACCCTGAAAATTAAAGAAAAAATATTTTGTTAAAACAATAGAAATCAATAATCTTGGGACAGTGCAACTTGCAGGCAAAATCCTGGGACATTGGACATTAACGGTGTGTTACATCTCCTTTGGCATTCACTACGGCTTTGCAACGACATGGCATTGGTCCAATTAGAGTTGCATATGTATCTTGATTGAAGTGTTCCCATAGTTGTTGTAGTGTTGCTCTCAGCTCGTCTTTTGTCTGTGGGCGAATGTTTTCTATTGGTTTGTTAACAATAATCTGGGCTGTTAACAGGGCACTTCAAAACAGCAATATCTTTAGCAGCAAACCAGTTTTTGGTTGACTTGAATGCTCCGTATTGCTGAAAAATGAAATCAGATGGCAAAGGTAACGTATTAACTGAGGGGATCATGCTTAGGTCTAAAATTTTTTGGTATGTAGCTGCGTTGACAGTGCCATCAATGAAATGTAAGCTTCCAAGTCCCGTTGCTGATATACATTCCCACACCATCAAGGATGCAGAGAATTTTGTCGATCGCTCAACACAGTTTGCCTATAGGGCTTCAGCTTTTCTCCGTAGCACTATTGTGGCTGATCTCCAATCGAAAGTTCAAACTTTGACTCATCAGAACAAAACCTTCTCCCACATGGATATGGCCCAGTATTAGTGTTCTTTTGCCCATTCGAGTCTAGCCTTTTTTTGACGAACACCTACGAAGAAGGGCTTGGTGTGTTAGCTTTATAGAAGGAAAAGCCAAGTGCATGGACACGCCGTTGTGTTGTAGATTTTGGTATCTGCTTCCTAGTTTCACTTGACCATGCTTGCTATTTCAGACGCTGTCTTCTGCCTATTTTTGCGATAATTCTTTTCAGTACTGTATTTTCTCGTTTGATTGTAATTTGGGGACACCCAGGTGATTTTTCAAGTAGTAAGGTACCCTACTGTTTAAACTTGTTAATAATCCTACTTACACAAGATTTTGATACTTGCAACTTAGAAGGAATTTAGTGAATAGATTTCCCAACTTCATGTTTCATTATTATTTTCTGTCGTTATGCCACACTCAGAGCCTTTCCTTTCCCCATCGGTGATGTGAATCATTTCAGGGAAATGGTAACAATATTTTGAATATTCAAATGGCTTAATAGATAGCATCCAGCTTTGAATTTCTAATTAATAACTTACCATGTCCCAAGTATTTTTCCTAAAGCTGCACTATCCTAAGATTATTAATTAGCATTCTTTTTCACAAAATACATTTTCTTTAATTTTGTAATTGCCACGGAAGACTAATTTTTTTTACAATACCCAGCAGAGATTTTTGTTATTCATACAAGCAATTGTTAATAAACTATTCAGTTCTTATTTTGTTGTAAATTAATTTATTAAATCAGTTTAGAAGCTCACCTTCTGGATGTCCCAAGTATTTGAGTTGATGTTGTATACGCGTCATAGGTCATGTGAAACTTTGAATCAATGACAGAAGCTGACACAACGACGTTTGTCTTCCACTACGGCTTAACCAAGCTGCCGCCTTCAATACCAATCAGGTTCAAACGAAGTTGAACTTTCAAGTCTGACTTGAAAAAACGCCGAGTTAAGCTGCTGTTGGTGAATGCGGGCGTTATTATCTAAATGAGAAAACAAAATCGACTTAAGCCTGCATTCCATTTAGCGACTTTTCAGCGACATTTGCCACGAAAACTTGTTTTCCAGTTACCAACTTGGAAGCGCAAGCGACTTACAGGCGATTTGTAGGCGACTTTTCAATTTCTGGCAGGGTTGGCTTTGCACGCTATTTTTAAGCGACTTTTCCAGATCTAGCCAATCAGGTGTACTCTATTTCGCTTTGCATTCTGGATGTTCTTACCAAAATTCTTATGTTTTTCAGCAAATTTTGTAATCGGTATTGTGACTTGTTCTAATCTAGAATTGGGTGGACCGCTTGTAATTTAGGTGTACTCAGCAAAAAAGTAAATGAGAACAATGAAATTACTTGTTTAGCTGAAAAACGACTTTCTGATGGGTAATTGAAAATTAGCCGGCGGTGGCTCTTGACGTAATAGCTGTTAAATGCAATAAGTGGACGTTTATTAAGACCTGATTATAAACAGCCCTTAGTCTTCTCATTTAGATTTTTACACTAAATTTATTTTAAAATGGGTTCATTTTCGAGGGAAAGAAAAGAAACAAGAAATAAATAATTCAATTAGTATGTCGTTTATTTTATTTTTTTTAATCCGAAAGCGATTGAAAGAAGATAACGATGTGGAGTCGGGAGAAGTAAGCCCCACGGAATAAATAAATAAATAAATAAATGGGAGAAAAATTAGGGGGAAAGAAAGAAAAAGATGGTGTTGAATGGATAGACAGAATGCAAACAGTTGTTGTCAGCGACAAATGACATGGAACATGAGCCTCAAAGGGTGGAATTATCGCGAGGAAGTGACAACAAGAAAGAAAGAGAGTGGAAGATAACGAGCAACACACACACATACACACAATGGCAGATTGTTTCCCTTTCCTCCCCTTGTGCTTTGCTTGTTTATCGAAGCCATCCATCTCGTCGTCATTAGCGTCGGGTGGAGGAGGAGGAGGAGTCACCCGATGCCATTATCACGTAGCTCGTGCCAAGCCGGTAAACACCTTTCGATAAAGCGGCATGTGTAAATCGAACTGCTCTCTCCTGAATCCTCCATCTCTTTTTATTCGGTGTTTTAAAGCCAACGCCGCGTGGATGCTGCTTCGGTGACGATAAGGCCGAGCCCAGGTGTGGTGTGCCAAGTGTTTGGTGACAAATGTCTCGCCGAGCTCCTTGTGTTGACACTACGGGCTGACATGTCAGATGTTGTTGAAAGGAGAGAGGCTGCAAGGAGAGTGTGCAGTCGAGGCACACCTTAAGAGGTTGCACGTGGATTTTATTCGAATTTCTATTTATTTATTACATTTTATATCCTTTCAGTGAATTTAAGCGATTGGGCGTTGTAAATCTTCTTTATATGACGAATATTAAAACTTACACAGAAAATTTTCATATTCATGAGCAGCATATTCATGGTATGTCGGGCGCATTCCACGGAGTATCTAAACATTGTTGCCGACCAATTCTGAACTTAATGGTGCATTTTTCATGTGACGATCTTCATCGCGTACGGTTGTTTCGGCAGTGGTTAAGCAAGAGGAAGATAACTTTCACCATTTATCTTGGCTGTCCCAGAGCTTAGATGTCATCCACATAGAGAATGCTTGGGCCTTGTTGGAACGATGTTTCCGAGAGTAAGACCCTCTTCCAACAGATCTGCTAAGTTAATGTCTGGGAACGCCTAGTCTTCCATTGACTTAAAAGTGCTTCGATACTTTATTGCTTCTATACCAACCCACGTACAAGCTTTAATTCGACCAAATGGGGTCCAATAAAATATTAAACAGATGTTTGCATGGTAGAATCCACAACTGAACAATGAACCCAAACTCATGGCATTTTATTTCAGATCTTGTATGATTGTTCTAAAACAGGTAAAACAAACCCCTGGAAATGAAGAAGATGCGGTGGAGTTGCGTAAACGGCAGTTGTCGTTTTGCCCTAAATAAATATTCTTCTCAGGTGCCTACTGCAATCAAATAGGTTACCCACAGCTAACTATTCAACCACCCATCCGCTATAAATAGCCGTGTACGGATCGATTACATGGTCGTCGAGAGATCACAGGGCCTTCTTGCCGTTGTTTCCTACACTGCATCTCTCTCTCTCTCATTTACTTTCTTTCTCTCCATCACGTTTTCTTTTCTCTTTTCTTTTGCTTATTTCTGGCGAGATTAAAACGCCCGCTCTTTCCCTTTCCCTCGATGGCTCAGGTTGGAATTGTCGAGACGGCGGTGGTGCTCGGGCTCCCTGGGCGGGTCTTTTGTTCCCGTTTAATTTGCTCCGAGTTTTTGCTTTTAAGTTTGAAAATTGGATCCTCCTTGTCTCGTATCAATCCTATTATGGGCTTTGACAGCCGCGCGCGAGGCACGGAAATGGAGGTGTTCTCGTACAACGAGATTCAAAATGGTTGGCCTCCTCTCACAACGCTATTGATGCCGGCATTTTCCTCAAATAATAGGGAGGGGATAACAAAGTTTGGATTGGGGAGGAAAAATCACTTTTTTGCTTTTTCTACTCTTTTTTTCCCCCTCTCATTGCTTTTTTTTTCGATGCTATGGTTCTTTGAAAAAATATTAAATCAATATACTGGGTGTATTACAAATAGTGGTCTGGTGTTGTCGGTTTCTACACATAAAAATAAGAAAAAAATATCTTTATATAATGATATGTTCTAAAGTGTTTCGTTACTGACTTGTGTTTACTTAGTTCGTTAGATTAACAAACCTTTACATTTCAGTCAGGTTAAATGAGTAACAATGAAAACGCGAGGAATCAATACATACTATCATAGCAAATTAAAAAAATGACCTCTACGAACGGCAATGCATTGCCGAGCTCTAGGACTGCCGAGCTCTAGGACTGCCTCACGCTTAAATATTCCTCGTGTGCCTCTCATTTGCATCCGTCTTCTACTCTCTGTTGTAGATCCTTCATAATATTCGAACAGCAGTGGAATACGCGTAAGCAGGAGGTTTTTAGATGTCTCCATACATAAAAATCCACAGAGTTGACATCAAGACATCTGGCAGGATATAGGTCCGCTACGAATAACGTCATGTGACTATAATTCTTTAAGGGATAATTTTATGACATACCTTTACAGGAATTTATACCGAAGTTCTAGTTGTAGAAGCTGATTATGTATAGCAGCCCACTATTTTTGTTACACCCTGGATATATTTTTTAAGAATACCGGTAAATATCGAATTCGACCTTTTTATAGCCAACATTTTGAAGAAAATATGCCTACAATGCGACGTGTGCAGTGCGATGTCATTTTTAGATCAACTAGCAGAGTTATCTATTTGATGTGCCTTTTTTCGGCGTGTTTAAAATTGCATTACTGCATACCAGGGTTGCCAGGTTTGGCTATTTATAGCCAATTTGGCTATTTTTCACTTAGATTTGCTACGAAAAATTGGCGGTTGGCTAATTGCTATTTTTTGGCTATTTTTTGCTATTTTCAGTCTCGTATTTTTTCGCTATCCTAGGTAGAAGAATTTCACATTTTCTAGAGCAGTGATGACATCATATCATTGTTTCTGCTCCTATGTTCGTATTGTAACGGATACAGTAGCCAATCTGGTTTCGAGAATTGGCGCTGGCCTCCTATTGGTGCTTTATTTGTATGATATATATATACGTGGTATTCGTAACACTTTCAGTTATCTTCCCCGATTTTTGGATAGCTTAGTTCGCCTCTGGCTCCCCCCCCCCTTTTTTCTATGACAATCTTCAATCAACCTTTTTATCCCCAGAATGAGGGGAATATTCTTCAATCATCTTGAGGAGGACCTTCGGGGTTTTTTCAGGCTTCTCACCTATCTCAGTGTAATTCTCCTGGTCTATACATGTGACGAGTGAGTTTGGGAGCGCTGTTTCAGTACCACTCGCATTGTTTCTTCCACTCCACTGCTCGATTGTCGACACTTTCAGTTCGTTGTACTTCGTTGGAAGACTTGTAAGTAGACTTCACAGTTTTTAGATAAAAATAATATTGTAAATAATAATAATAATAAATAATAATATAGGATTGTTTATAAAAAAATAACATGAACAGGGTGACTAGCGACCGGGGGAAAATCGGGAAAAGTCAGGGAATTTTACAAATTTAAAAAAGTCAGGGAATTTTTCCCCTACAAATTTAAATAATAATAACATGTAGGGGAGAGGGATGTAGGATAAAAGCCCCGAGGTCACAAAGCCCCAACAGGCCAGACACTGGAACGATTTGTATGAAGTTACTAGC
Organism: Rhysida immarginata; assembly: GCA_023313115.1. Classification (NCBI taxonomy): domain Eukaryota; kingdom Metazoa; phylum Arthropoda; class Chilopoda; order Scolopendromorpha; family Scolopendridae; genus Rhysida; species Rhysida immarginata. The sequence goes on from JAHWFO010013951.1 coordinate 1,132,476, forward strand.
ATTGCGGTTTGAGGGAGCCATTTGGCCTAATCTGTCTACTTTTCTCATAAAAGCTGGCTACTCTATTATATAGAGACCTGGCAACCCTGCTGCATACAGCATAGAATAACAAATTGTGAAACAAAAATTCAACTTCATTATAGTAATAACTCCTATTAAGTTACACAATTTCATCCCGACACGTGTAATTACTTTTGCACTGCAGCCATGCTTTCACGAAAATGCCTATTGCCTTGATAGGAAGATTTTTTTACCAGGTTTTGGTAGATAGCTTCAAGGATTTTGTTCCATTCTTCCCCAAGGGCATTGATGACTTCAGTCACAGATGTTGGGCGATGCACTTGTTCCGACGTAATAGTCACTCGACAGACGCACACGCTCCAACATATCAGCGTCGATGGTATTAATTGCAGCTGTGATTTTTTGACGAAGCTCTTTCAAGTTTCGTGATAAAGGGCGCTCGTAAAATTTCTTTTTTATAACCCCAAATTAGAAAGTCAGATCAGTTGACTGGGAGATACGTAAGTAGAAACGAGTAACTACGACACGGGATTTGTCACAAATAAAGCTTCTTGGCACGCTGTTATCTTTTATACTTTGGTACTGCATGGCCAGTTTTACGAATTCTGGAGGGAGTTATGCAGAATGCTATATTGTTGCTTATTTAACCAACCACGTACATTATTTTAATGGAAAGACATAGAATTTTAGGTTATTTTCCATTACCCTTGCGTCTTTACTGTACATACTCTGTTCAGCGTTAAAACTGGGCATGTTCACTTGTTGGTTATTGTTACAATAAAATATAAACAATGCACAGCACATGAAATATAACATTTAAATTGGACACTCATCCTCTCTCAGGTCCGGCGCAAACGGGGCAACAAGCAGGCGACGGCGACTGAATCGGTTGAATGGAATGTCGCCTGTCTTTCTCGTGGGCTACGAGGCCATGACTTCCACTCCCTAACGTTTCGTGTGTTTAAACAACATGGCTGATCAAGTTACGATGGATAACACGAACTGGTTCACGGAAAAAATAGCTCCACAAACAAGTACTGTATGGAGAAAAACAAGAACAATGAGTTCTTCGTGTCTTCGCAGCCATCCATCTTGATCCTCGCCTATCTTAATAATTACGTCATTCCCTAATCACCATTTGCGCTGTCTATTGCCTCAGAACAACAACAAGAATGGTTCCACAGACGTCACGTGTCAAAGCACAGTGTTGTTTCACGGCCTCCTAGAAACTACCAGGCCCGAACATGACGTCAATAATGTATTGTGGAAGCACTAAGATTGTGACTTTGAACTTCCGTAATAGCACTATCATTTCGACGTAACAATGTTTTATCTTTTCCATGTTCAATGTTTTATCTGGTAGTTTCGAGAAAGCCGTGGTAGTTTTGACACAGGTTGCTTCGCAGTGTTGCTTCATTTGCGCCGGGCCTAACGTTGGACTGTGTATAGCAATTAAAGCAGATTATCTTAAAGCTATTGGTGATAGCATATGCTGTCTACTTGACCAGATCGTTTTTGTAGTCTTATAAGCAGACGATCTGAATTTCACATTGAGAGAGCAAAATATGATAGCGCTCTTAACTCAAGGAAGGCAGTTTTTTTTGTTGTTTTTTCCTTTACCATGAGCTATCCGCCCATGCTGCCACTTATAAAATTCGTCTGTGATTCGTTTTCTGAACGCGAATAATATTAAACCGGTTAAAATCCACCGTCAAATTTGTGAGGTTTATGGTAAATAAGCGATGAGTGGTTCAATGGTACTGAAATGGATGGGCGCGGCATTTTAATAAAGGACGTGAAAATGTTCATGATGAAGAACCCAGCGGCTGACCATCTTAGATGAATGATCATTTGTGCATGCAATTGAAGAAAGTTGAATGTCCTTCTCCCAGTAGTTTCCTCAAATTTCACGTTCACCCTCCAGGTGGCACTTTTCTATGACAAGTGTCTTAACAATGGTGGAAAATACGTAGGAAAGTAGTGTAATATGTGTTTCTCAAATATCAGCAAGTTAATTTTGCTAATGTTGTTCTTTTTTGACATTTTTTTAATGTGCTGTTGGAACTTACTTTCTGGATGACCTTCGTATATACACGGTCCAGTCATATTAATGTGGCCGCCTGTCAGTAGCCAGTTTAACCAACTTTTGCAGCGCGGACAGCTGCGAGACGGGCAGGAAGAGAGTCAATAAGGTCCTTGAAGGTATTGACAGAGATGTGAAGCCATGCCGACTCCGGTTCTGTGGCGAGCTGCCGTAGGTTGTGCAGTGGAGGATCCATGGCGCGAACAACCCGATCGAGGTGGTCCCACAGATGGCTCTATGGGGTTTAAATCCGGTGAGTTTGGGGGCCAGAGGAGTACCGTAAACGCATCCTCTTGCTCTTCGAACCACAAACGGACACTGCGCGCTGTATGGCGCATTGTCCTGAGGAAACACAATCTGCATGTAGGGGTGGACATAGTCCGAAAGGACAAATGCGTACTTCCATTGATCCATAGTGCCATCCACAATGTTGAGTGCACCCAGGGAATGCCATGAAAACATTCCCCGGACCATAACGCTGCCTCCTCCGGTCTGGACCCTCGAGGCACGTGTTGCAGGGTGTTTGTTTTCTGACGCTGAACGCCGTACACGCCATTGCCCATCTGTCCGATGGAGCATAAACCGTGATTCATCGGAAAAAGCCACCTTTCGCCACTCTGTTGCTGTTCAGTTACAGTGCTGGCGTGCAAATGTCAGGCTTTGCCGCCGGTGAACAGCTGTCAGCATTGGTGCACAAACCAGCCGTCTGCTGCGGAGCCCCATGCGCAACGTTCGGTGAAATGTGTGGTAGCCCCTGGTTCATCTCGGAGGTCAGTGGTCCACGGTTGCACGTTTGTTCGCGACACGCATCTTCGTAGCCGTCGTTCACATTGTCATCTATGGCTGGTGGTGCCGCACACTTGGCACGTGGCTGATTTTGGGTATTGCCATTCTGCCATGCACGATATACTTTCACGACGGCGGCACGCAAACAGTTCACAAAACTAGCCGTTTCGGAATAGTGCCACCCTTGTCTCGGAAGCCGATGATCAGGCCCTTTTGGAGGTCGAATAAATCGTTACGTTTCGCCATGACTCCAACAATTGCAATGTTCTCTGTTTCCCTCTGACACTCTTCCTATACCTCCCCCACCTCTGATACTGGTACTAGCTTCTGGACGTAACCATTTTCCGCTGATGTTGAACGTAGGGGGTGGTCACATTAATGTAATTGGACTGTGTATTTCTGTTTATCTTTGAATTCTTTTAAGATTGCTTCACTGCAAAACATTTATTTAATTTTTTATTTATTTAGAGCAATCCAACGAAATAATAAGAAAACAGAAGAAGGCATAAAAATAAAACCCAACTGGTAGGAAACAATTATCATGTTGTCTTTAATTTGATAAATAAGATTCATTGACTTGTGGGTTAAAACGAACGCATGTGAAATAGGATGTCGTAAATTCCAAAAAGAAACTTTAGTTGCGACGCAGCAGTTGTTTTAAATTTGAGGATTTAAATTTTAGCGAACGTTCATAATAAAACAAGCTCATTTAATTCATTTGTTTAAACTTTCTGATAATGAATTTTTAAAATTAATACAAAATTTCAATTTGTTGAATAGATTATTAATAGAAGATTTTAAAGGTTTGAATTTTAAAGATTTAGCCAGATTCACCATATGGAAGGAAAGATTACAATTTATTCGTTGTTTAAGAAATTTTGGAATTACTTTCTCCTTATAATATGTTGTAAAAATTTTGATCTCCAAATGCATTATAATAATTTTAAGACCGAACGCTTCATACAATCTTGAAATATGCTTAGCCTGGGGTTTGACACTCATTTAATTCCTTCCACATTTGGGCTATGTTATTGCTAAATGTCAGCTTTAAAATACAAAGCAATTCCAATTTCCCAAGCAATTCAAACTGATTTACAGTAACCATAGTACACCCACGTAGATGGAGCACAATTTAGTACATCCATGTAGATGGAGTAATTGAGGCAGACGATGTCAGCATGGTGCGCGGGCACTACATAAAGAAATTACAAACAAACTGAAAATTATATTTCTTGTGGTGTCTTATAAATTTATTGAAAGTTCATCTGTGCTGTCCACTTTTCATGTTCATGTAGGCAGGTTCTCAACATTAAGAATTGCACTGGCTACCCATAGCATGCAAAATATACAGCGTCTCTAAATCGATAACAGCGATCAGCTGTGGATAACAATAGGCCTAACTGACAGCAATTGGCTTTTGGTTTCAATCAGAGTCAATAAATGGAAATGGTCCTTGCACGCCACCAAAAAGTAAAGTTAAAGAACTAAAGCCGCCCAGCACGGTGGTTATACGGAAACGCATTGAAAATTGTTAGAGTTTATTCTAGTATCATCTTATTTTTTAATTCTATTTATGCTAGTGAAATGTAAATAAGTAATATTTTGTGTTTGTCTAAATATAAAACACTATGAAAAAAAGTAAATATTTTAGCTGTTTATGTTAGTATAATCAACTCATCAATTCTGAACAATAGATAATAACCCAATGCTTTATTAGTTAACTAGCTGTTGCCCGCGAATTTGTCTGCGTGAATGTTTAAAAAATCTAAACCGGGACATACTTAAAAAATTGTAGCCTACTTGAATATAACCTTGCATAATAGAATACAATACAAATATTCTTTATGGACACAAAGGAACACATACAACCAAACGATAGCGCGTTTTAATTTGTCCATCTGTTGTATGTTTTGTGAACTAAAGTATACCTTGACCTCATGTCAACTTGTATTCAACTACCAGCTTAAGAGAGTTCAGCCTATAATTCGGCTTCTAGATGGCGTATACCGGTAAATTATACACCATTTTTTAAGTAACACCTAAAACAATGCAACTGTGCAATCCGCGTTAATTTTCGTGTAATAGTTTTTGCCGTAGCCAATGAAAATGACAAGCCCCGACACTGAAAAGTCACCTGACCATCTTAGTCCAAGCAGCAATGTAACCTTCATTGTTTCCAACAAACGAAAATGTACTAATTGTTAAAATCCAAGATGGAAACAATGAAGGTTACATTGCTGCTTGGACTAACATGGTCAGGCGACTGTTCAGTGTCAGGGCCTGTCTTTTTCGTTGGCTACGGTTCTTGCGTGATAAGGTAACAAACAAATATACAGATAGACAGACAAAACAAAAGTTCGAGATGAAAACAAAAGTTCATATAAACATAGTTCGGATAACGAACCCTTTATGAGATTTCCACAGTTAAAAGTAATGTTTCAGCAGCTGGTTTTATACTCTGTGGAAGGCAGGTGACATGCGAAGAAGCTTCGGGTGGCATGGATACACCCTGTATACAATACTGAAGCAATACTTACACATTTAATTAGATTTAAAAAATCGGTAATTTTTCCCAGAGTCATATTTTTTATTTTAATTTCAAAAAGTGCCCTCTCAATCATTGAAAAGCTTTGTAAGTGCATTTCTTGCAAAACATAACTACTGGAAGTCATCCAGTCATTTTACAGAAGCAGTAAAAAAAGTCCTTAAACATCTCTCTCTAACTTTCGCAGCTTCCCTGTCACTGTCTGATGGTGACTATCAAATCGGATATTTCAGGAACAGCTGATATTTACATTGCAATCAATAATCCTCTTCAAAATCGAAATCAAGAACAAACAAGACGAGAGCTTTTTCTATTATGGGTATTTTCATAGTTAAAGAGTGTAGTTTACTCTTAGATTTACGCATCTATGACTAAGTTGGAAATTTAAAAGTGAGTTTTGGAGATTCAAACAGAAAGACCAGAGTTCTTTCCTTTGAAATAAGCACATGAAGAAGAAACGAATTGTCCGTTGTAAAGCGACCCACTTGCTCTTACACATCCTCTTGCATTTTCGAAAAATTCTGAAAATTCTGATTTGGAAAAACATTGAGAAAAAAAAAACGTTAAAAGCCGGAGAATACTGAATAGATAAAAACGTAGTGAACGGTGAGAAATATCATGAAGAAAAATGGGGACCAACGTAATATGCAGATAATGTTAAAGCGGGGTTCTACTGTACATTATTTTAAAATATATGCATGCCTTAGAAGGCATTTTGACTAAAAACAACATAATCACTTTAAAAAATCATTTAAAAACATATGCACGTATTTTTAAATAAGTGTTCAATGTTTTCTTAAGTGTTACCTTAAATATTTTAAACTGGCTCTTTGAAATCCAATATTTTGGTACAATATAAATCTAATTAATAGTGTTGGAATATTATCTATTTTGCAAAATTGGTTATTATCTACTCCTCAACATTTTTAAAATGTATATAAGTAACTATTTTATTCATAGAATAACAACCTGATAGATTTAATAATTTAACATCTGAGGTAAGGCGTTTGATTAAAAGCTCACGGACCCATCTTGAGCTATTCTTCTAATATTAGATATTCGGCGAAATTCGTTTGTTTATTTATATGATCTGGTCGTTTATTAAATCTGATGGTTATTGTATGATCGGTCATTTCGACGTAAAACTTTGATACACCGTCTGTAACAAAACATTGAAGTATGTGTGTACGTGTGTGGGGAAGGGAAGTAGGATGAGCTTTGAGACTAGTGCAGAATGAAGTTTCATATTGAGGAAATATGAGATAAAAATTTAATTAACGAATAAATGGATTTACTAGTAAAAAGTAAAGGAAACCCATATTTCCCCCCCGGAGGAATAGGGGAAGGTGGGAGAGGAGATTATCTAATTATTTTTTACACTTGTCGAAAATTGTAAAGTTGTTCGAAAATAATTCTATATGCTGCAGTTTAAATATATGCATAAAAACATAAGACTGTAATATTTTTTAAAGTGTATTTAAAAAAGACGATGGCAAATTTACCTTACATCAAATTACGGGAGATAAAGGGGATTTAAAGCGAACAAGGAAGAGAAGAAAAAGGCAAAGAAGGCAAAGCGTCTTTCCTATCGTCACGTCACACATGCAAAGATGCACCCCGTCTTTATTATTCTGTCATTAGGGGATGTTTCCTTCCTTTTTTCCTGCCTTCTCCTTCTCCTTCTTCTTTTCCAGTTCATTGCGAAAGGGACCCGTTTTGCGCACCGATGAATGATGTATGACGACGGGTTCGCCTCTGGACAAGCCCTTTTTCTCTTTCCGACGAGGGGTCAGTACGCCTCCTTCCCCTGGCAGAGACACACAATGGTGCGGCGGAAGACGGGCCTCAACCGTTGATGGATGTTGGAGGGGGCAAAGAACACGTCCTCCTACTTCTGCCTCCTCCATCACACCCCCATCCCCCTCCTTTTTACTTTAACACTCCACAAGTGGCCCCTTTAGGTGGAAAATCCTCGTCTCTTGGACAGCCCTGTGATTCAAGCCAGCAGGCGCTATTTCAAATCTCACGGCGACACCAAATTCTACAGCCGCGGAAAAATGGCTCGGGTTACACTTGCTGCTTAACCTTCTCTGAAAGTCACCTTAATTGAAAGAAAGTGACAGTTATTTAAGAAAGTACTCTTGTCACGTAAGGATTAACTAAAGTGTTTCTTAGTTTCTTTTTTTTTAGGATTACATTTAACTAAGCTTTTCCGTGTAAATTTGGATGCATTTATATTTCATTCCACGTCCTTAGTAGACAAACAAAAATCATTTAAGATGGTACCTTTTGGGCCATCTTATAATCTGGTTTAATTTTTTATAATTTATTTTCAAAAATTCACGCAAGACATACTTAATCCTTTAAATTTAAAAAAAAAAAATAGCTTGCATCATACTTATCCTACGTTCACAATTTAAAGGGTTTTAGTACCATCGTATTGTCTCATAAAATTGTCTCTCTCGTTAATGTATTTCCAGAAAACGGAGAAATTAGAAAACTTGATACTGATGATCACAACGTTTTTAATAGCCAAATACTACAAGTTTGTAACATTACAAAAATGCCTTCAAACAATTAACTCGGCTGAAATTAAAGAAAAGAGAGTTTAGGCCCATGGTTTTCAACAGCTGATTGACACCAGAGTCAATAAAAGGAAATGGTCCTTGCACGCGTAACACTAACAATACAACCAACTTGAGATAATGAAAATTTTATCCACCAGAAGCCGCTGTGATCGTAGACGAAGTCAATCTCATTTAATTAACCTTTGTGAGCAAAGAGAATATTTTATTAATTAAATTTATAACGAAATTTTTTTTTTTAAATTTTCTCCGGTTAAGTTTATAATTTTGCCTATCAACTTATTTTACAAGTTAAAAAGGCATACGATATCTCTTTGAATAAATGCCGCGGCGTTTTCTTCACTTTAACTTTTTGGGGCCGGCGGCGATAAAATGGCGGTGGCTAATATTCAGAGAAATACGATATTTTGATAATAAATAATTAACATGTAAAATTTTAAGGTGTTGTTATAAACATTTTCCTAACATAAATAGCTGTTTATAATTTTTTATATTTTAATTTTAGTAAAATATAAAATATTGATGAAAAATAGGAAAGATAATTCCACAGCCTGGATTCGAACAGGAACCTTCATCAATTCATCAATAATTTAACATATGAAGTAAGGCATATGATTAAAACCTCACGGGTCCATCTTAAGCTCTTCTTTAATGAATATTACGAGGGGAGATCAAAAAGTAAGTTGCACTTCCACGGTATGGCCATTTATTACACCACCTATACAAAAAGCAACGCGGCTATAGCAGCATACAATGTAGGTTCACTTTTCCACATATTCTCCAAGAAACCCTAAACATTTATCCGAACGATCAACCAACTTTTCGATTCCGGATGCATAGAAATCTCCTCCAGCGTTTTGTAACCACACGGTGACAGCCGCTTTCACCTCCTCATCGTTTCGAAATCGTTGTCCACCGAGTTCCGTTTTGAGCTTACCGAAAAGATGAAAGTCGCATGGCGCTAAGTCGGGACTGTATGGAGGATGTTGACAAACCTCCCACTTGAATCGCAGCAGCAGTTCGCACGTTTGGCGGGCCTTATGAGGTGTTGCGTTATCGTGCAACAAAATCACACCGGCGCTCAATTTCCATATATAGCAGTGATTTCACGATGAATGTCCGTTGCAATTCACCCGTTTGGCCCATACAAATCGGATTGCTGCTCGCACCTCACGTTTGGAGTGGACATCCAGTTGACGCGCCATTGCTTTTAGCCCGCTAGTCACACAAAACACGACGGGAAACCACAGCAACCGTCCTATCCGCTTTGCAACAGTTAATGTCCCTTTTTCTGCTTTGCCCAAGATTGCGACACACAGCGCGCTCCTGCGGCGAGTTAGTGCAACTTACTTTTTGATCTCCCCTCGTATTATGCCTTAGCCTGCGGACTAGGTAACTGCTCTAACCAATCCCAAAGGACATGTAAATAGCGTAATGCTTTCATGTCCGCAGTGGCGCAATTGGTTAGCGCGTCAGCGGCATGAGTCGAATATTTCTGGTACGAATCTAAGCTGTGGAGTTTTCTTTCCTATTTTTCATTAAAATTAGAAGGCCGCCCATTTGCTAAATAGAAGATTCTGCGCAAATTCTGAGATGATCCATTTCCATTGATACTAGAAATATTTCCATCTTAAAAGCCATTGAAATTTATAAATATTAAAAATTGTAAAAGGCTTATTATTTTGATTTTCACCCGATTTTAGACAATTACTGTATTTGTTATTATAAAAAATATAAGAAAGCATTGTGTTGTGGAAGTGCTTGTATAGGAAGGTTTGGTTTGGTTTCTTTGGTATTAACGTCCTTTTCAACTAACTACTTTGGTCATTTCAGGACGGCGTTCTAGGGGCCGCAAATTTTGCCTCGCAAGGGTTCTTTAACGTGCAGCCGGCAAACGAGTACACGGGACCAACGGCTTTACTTCCCTTCCGAAGGAAGTGCGTGATCTTAGGATTTTCCCCGTGAAAAAATCCTCGTCGTCCTCGGCCGGGGTCGAACCCGCGTCCTCGGGCATCAGAGGCAATCACGCAACCACTGAGCCACCGAGGTCGATTGTATAGGAAGGAGGGAACCTCCTACCTCAAAGACACATCTGGGATATGAAACGCCGGATGACGTATTTCAAAGGCTATATTTTTATCCTGAACGGCAAAATTGGGATTTGCCATAAAATTTATTAAACACTATAGAATAAGAGACTAAGAGGAGGATTGGGGTAAAAAGTAGAACCATTCTCATTGGTTGAGCTCAACAGAAGAAGCCATTCGGTTATTATTAGGGGCTTTAGCAAAAAGCTACTTATAAGAATGTAAGCTTGGTCTTGCAAACCGTCTTGAATCCATCCGGGATTTGCACAATAACTTGAAAACGAATTAATTTTTTCAAATTCTGTTTTCAGAAATCTGACCATCAAGGTCTTAGTTCGGCTGTATCAACTTTTCAGACTTTTTTCTTGGACCCTTTCGATTGCAGGTGCTAAAACATTAACCGTAAAGAATACCAAGATAATGGCATGTCATATAACAATCGATTTATCAAGAAGGAATACATTGTTACTTTCTGTTCATCATTTAAGCATTACTGACATCTGCGTGCGCACGTGAAATCGCTTTGTCGACGCACGATTGCTCAAGTGCTCATCTTTATACAGTATATTATCAAGTAGCCGAAGAATGGAGCTACGTATTGGTTTTATAATGTCTTAACTGTATGCGCCTTCATAATTTCTACATTTTTTTGAGGTAGAAGGTTGAAATTCGGAATGTAGCTTCCTATGGGCATGTCCATCTGTACTATTTAGTTTGGTTTTGATTGGTACACTGGGGTCGGAATTACAGGGGTGGGATTCAGATAGGACAACATATCTATGTGCTATTTAGGTACGTAAAGGCGTGAAATTCGGTATCCAGATTCCTCTAGACAAGATCTACAATACTATGAAGTTTAGGCCCAGGTGTTCCATTGGGGTTGGATTTGCGGGGGTGGTAGTCACGTGGTCTTTAGAACTATGCCAACATATGGCATGTGATATATCATACGTTCGGAAATGATGAGAAAGGAAAGAAAATACGAGCTATTTTACATTTTCTACATATTACGTTCGAGAAAATTAATTTTTGATTAAAAAACTTGGGGAGAGGTAAAAAGTGTAGATAAATGGGTAAAAATAGATGACTTCAGGATCTGCTACTTGCCTTACCCTACTCGAAGGGAGGGGGAGGGGGGATTAATTTTTTTAATAAATGAATAAATGTATTTCTCCTTCACTGCTAAAGCTCCTCCTTGGAATGTTTACAAGATTTTATTGAATCTTATGTTTTAAGGCAGTTTTCCGCACTTGAAAGTGTATCTGTCTATCTTGTAAGTTAGTTAAGCAATTATCCTTAGTAGATAAGGTGTTTGCTTTCTCCTCTTCTTTCGTTTTAGTTTTCTTATTATATTTCCTAAAATTATATCTTGTTGTGCTCTATTTAGTATCCCTGTTCCATTTCCTAGAATTATATCTTGTGCTCTGCCTCTTCTATGCTCTACGACGGAAGAGGCAGTGCTGCGGAAGAGCCTTGGTTTCCCCACCACTTGATACTACGCTTTGGGGTAGGGTCGTGTTTTACGTGGTGGCACTGAGCTTAGCTCTTCTCCCAGTTCACATTTTTGAATCTGGTTTCATACGTTACGAACGGCTGTCTTAGATAAAGTCACAACTTCTACAGTCTCATTCTTCCAGAAAGGAGATTTCCGTACCCTTCCTACAGCGGGATTATTCACGATGGCATTGTTTCTCCTAACCTAAAGTTAAAGCAGGGTTTTGTTCCTCTAGGGAATAGCTTCATTTGATAACAATAACATGGACTCGAGACAAAAATCACACAACCATGCGCATTCCAATTTTGTACACATAAACGTGAAGCAACTTCGTCTGTACGCTGCACTCATAGTACCTAAATCGAAAATTATTCCTATAATTGCTTATTGAGCCATTATTTGGTCTTTGGTATAATATTATTATTCGAATTGCATTCTCATTATCTAAATTTGCTTCTATCACATGTTGAAGTCCTTGAATTTACCGACTCTGGACTCGATCTTTGCTACAGCAAATTTCAAAGAACCTTACAGGGCTCTTTTGGAGAATCATCCAGCGAATTTTATTTCTAACTAGTTATTAACATCCCTCCAATATAGGGCAACTTGATTCTTGCTATTTGAACTGTGCAAGACATGGTTCTTCTTTTGTTACAGACTTTTCCCTTATAAATGGTTAGAGTACTGGAGCTATCATTTACTGTACTAGACCTTCTCGTCCGAACCAATCATTTTAAATAATATAAAGTCCCTCTTTAATAGTTCCTATAGGATGAAATTTAGTAATTCAATACTGATATAAATCGTTGCCGCCATAGGTAAAACGACCGATTTTATCAGATATGAGCATCATTGCTTTCGGGGCAAAGGTGTGGCATTTTCATTTCGTGAAACTATTCGCGTGCTGCTGTGATTCAAGTGTACAGTGATTCCACAAATAGTAACATTGCGAATAAACGGCGTGAAAACTGCGAAACACCACGCGCTGTTTATGTGAGAGGTGAGCGTCGACTGCGAAAATGAAGCTTTGCAGTTTCCACGCCGTTTATTCGAAACGATGCTGTTTGACTAATGACGGTACACTGTAATTACAGTAGCAACAGTTTAAAAATAGTTTACAAATGCTACAATTCTTGACCGAAAATCCATTGCTTATCCCTGTTGATAAATCGCTCGCTTTGCCCATGACAGCAACGATATGTGAGCACTCATAATAATATGGCTCGACTGTGTATTGAATAAGTATTTAACTAGGAGCTACACGCATGAATATTTAAATATTGAAGTATTTCAACGTTGTATTCACCACGAAAAACAGGTTCTCAACTCTATTGTAAAGCATGTAATGAACACTCAAGCCACTCATGTCGAATAATTATAAGTTTTCTCTTCCGTCCTGGAGGATGTACTTATTACATAAATAAATATACAAAAATATCAAGCGTTCACGTGAGCAGTAAATAAAACTATTTCGGACGATCTGCAGTAATATTTCATACGGGAGACGATCATGACTGCTGATGGTAAAAGTTCACAAACATCATTTGTCGTTTTGGAGTCAACACAGAAACAGTCAAATAATTGCTGGCAGCCAATTTCTCAAGTTGATCGTTACTAACTCTGTTAGTATGATAAAAATAATTGTTATCAAATTGCTGGATGTTTACTGATAATAGTCTCAATTGCAAACGCACACCCATCCAATGATTAAATAAATACAGATTTAAATAATTAAACGGGTCCCCGATTTGTTGTTTAAACTGCAGTCGATGCTACTAACACAAAACAGACACAGATGCTTATTAAATATTGCGAACCATCTGTCTCCTCAGTTCTGACCATATCAGTCAGATCGAGAATAGGACTGAACAGTGCCGATTAAGCAATGAAAAATTCAGAAAATTTTCCTATTGATATACGCACACATACTGGCCAATAAATTAGAAACATATGTAAATTTGCTTTAATCCGTTTTTGTATAAAATAGTTTGGTGTCACGTGATTCAAGCGTCTACTTATTTAAAGAGGAGTTAGGTGAGTCTGATAATAGAAGGTGATCAGCACAGGGGAAAAGAATAACCTAACTAACTGCTCGTTGTTGGTTCTCGTCTAGCTGGAGCCACGTTTGAAACAATGAAGCAGCTGCATTATCGAAAGGTGTGATATTCAACAGAGCATTCAACCATTGGAAAAGATGATTCAGTCTTTGTCTATAAGACAATCAATCATAAACGAACCGTATACGGAGAAACAGGATTTCCACTCTGCACCAATTGAGAAATAATTTGAGCCATCGGAAATTGAAGCAGATCCACATTGGCAGTCGCACGCCCATTCGAAAACTACTGATTTCTGCAATGAATAGGAAAGTTCGCTTTCAGTAGTGTTTGGAACGTCGTGAGTGGACACGTGAAGACTGAAAGAAGGTTATGTGGTCTGATGAACCACGACACGTGTTGTTTTATACTGATGGTAGGCAGAGGCTTTGGCGGGAACCCCATGATGCAAAGAATCCAGCATGCTCTATCGAGACAATCCAAAATTCTGGTGGCGGTGACATGCTATCCAGCTCTTTCCGTTGATATGGAACTGCTCCCCTGATATTCCCTGGAAACTCGGGTGAGTTCCACGGATCACTTGAGCAAAGTCCTGCATGTGACGGCTTCTTCGAGGGCGACAATGCTACTGTTCATCAGGCACAGTGATTTTGCAGTGGTTTAGCCAGCACGAAGATGATTTCCATCATTTACCCGGGCCACCCCAGAGTCCAACCTTAAATCTTTAAATCTTAAAGAGTATCATCTAAGAAATCTGCGAGAACTAATTTAATGTCTGGTAAACTCCTAGCTTTCCATTGACTTCAACAACTTATAGAGTCTATGCCAACGCACATACATGCCTGTAAATCGGGTCAAAGGCGGTCTAATAAAATATTAAATGGATATTTCTAAGAAAGAAGTACTGAAATCCCTGGTAATCTTTCGGCGCTATACGCAGTAATTTCTTTGTAAAGCGTGAGTCCCACATACGTAAAAATAACCGCGGATACCATAAAGCAGAACAATGTCATTTTCTGCTTTCGTCTCTTCTGTCCAACTGAAAAACTCCAGTTTTTTGGAGGTAGGTTGTGTTCAACTTTTGTAGCAGAAAGCATGGGAGAAAGAAAGAGAAACTAGTTGCTCACCCAATAGGTATGTGCAGTGACGTCAGAGTGACGTCTCCCCTTGCCAGTCTCTTTCCTCCCCCTCTCTCTCTCTCCCTCACACACAAAAAATAAAAATGTTGGACGCTCAGCTCATGAAGAAAATTGTGAAAACGCTAATAGAAAAAGTGTTCATAAGGAATGGACACAACAGCAATTGCAAAATTCGGTATGTTGAAAAATGAAGAAAAATTGATGAGGAATGAATGAATTGTGTGCAATCCACTTGTGTAGACCGAAGATACCAACTTATAACAAGGGATGGCGTTTGGGTAGCAGACTTCTGCTTTCTCATCCTTTGGAATTTTCTGCCGTATAGGACATCCCTAGAAACATGAAGTAAAAAAAAAAAAGCAGAAAAAATACGCCCTGGTTTTAGCTCTTGTTTTCTGCTTGTTGGGACCCAGACTTAAGTGGAGGAGTTTCTTTTATGAAAGAAAATTATTAAATCATCTTTTTTTTTCTTTTTAAGTTCAACGGCGTAATCAGCGACACGAAGTCCGTTGAAGGAAGGTGGGAGAGTGGTCGTTGTGAGATCAAGGCAAATGGACAGTCGTGGCCGAGGGATTTCGAAAAACAAGGCTTACGACAACGGTCAACTCAACAAGATTATATGAATTAAGGGAGGCTAAGATTGGAGGACTCGCTAAGACCATAAAGACCAAACCACATCAAAGACTGCGGGAGTCGAGAGCCGCTTGAAAAGCGACCATGTTCGCTAAAGACTCTCTAGAAGAAGGAAAGGGTTTGAGGGGAACATCCAGTGAATTCAATAACGCCTGGTACATCCGTATTTGGGCATGTTGAACATCCTCTGTGGTTATAACATAGAAAACAGCTTGACTGTTAACTGTAAAAACCATAGAAAATCTTCATTTTCTAATTCAATACAAGAGACAACCAATTGCTCTGGAAGCTACCGCTTAACCAGCCTCTAATAAACAGCTGCGATCATTTAATTACTATGGAAAAGCAAAATAAACAAGGAAGTAAAAATGAAAATTGAACACAGGCTGGTAAGACCCTGAAAAAGCTGTCGTTTAGAATATCAGGCTATTCTTTGCCGAAGCAAACAGTGAAAGTGATAATAGGGGCATTAGAAGACGTCTTTTATACAGACAAAATGGGGAGGAGGGGGGAGAACAGAAAGGAAGCAATGGAAGCCTGGAAGTGAAATAGAAGATGAGATTAATGGAAGATGCGAGTGGTAAAAGGGCAGTGAAGAAAGTGCAATAGGATAAGGTATAAAAATGAAAGTGACTGATATTGTAAAAAAAAATAATAGGAATGATATCGTCAGTTTTTTTCAGGGTCTTACCACCCTGTGTTGAATTTTCATTTTTATTTTCTTCTAAGTAGCTTTCATAAATAATAATAATAAATAATAATAATTTTCAAGGAGATTCATTATCTCTACAGCTTTTCAATATCTGCATGATCCCATTAACTCATATCCTGAACTACTCTAAACAAGGATATGAAGTATCAAAGACTAGTGCCGAGATTTCCCACCTTTTCTGCATGGATGATCTGAAGTTATATAGAAAATCGAGAAAGAAGATCACATCACTCATCAATACAGTGAGAATATTCAGTGAACACATAAAAATGGGGTTTGGATTCGACAAATGTTCAATGCTAGAAAGGAAAAATCACAGAAACAGAAGGACTCCAACTTGGGAAGGGCAAAATCGTTCAATCGTTAAAGTGGAGGAAACTTACAAGTATCTAGGAATACTGGAATCTGATGCCATTTGCCACAAAGTAATAAAGAATAAGATGAAAACTGAGCAAGGAAAATACCGCCCTCAAAAGGAGGAAACATAATGAAGGCAATTAACATATGGACAGTTCCAATCAGGTACTTACTGGAATTGTAGGTAGAACTCAAGCAGACGTGGATGCTTTGGACAAAAAACAAGGAAGTTGATGACAATACATCATGCTGAGAGATTATACCTGTCCAGAAAATTGGCGGAAGAGGTCTATTGCAAATCAAACAAGTCGTGGAGGAAGAAAAACATGGTTTGAAGGACTACATTTCAGCCAGTGATGAGAAACTGCTGAAGAAAGCGATTAACGAAGAAATAATCAAAACTGCAACAACAAAGAAAGACTTTAGAAAGGGTGAATTAGAAAACCGCCATCAAAACTGGAAATCCAACTATTGAATGGACAAATCTTCACACAAACAGAAGCACTGGCAGATGAAAACAACGGGAAGTGGATACAAAATAGGATAATAAAGAAGGAAACAGAGGCACTAATTTTTGCAGCCCAGGAACAAGCATTAGCCACAAACGATCTAAAAACAAGAATTCACAAAAGCACTAACAATACTAAATACCGATTATGTCATGTTAAAGATGAAACAGTTGATCATTAGCTCAGTGGATGCAGTAAAATTGATCAGACTGATTACAAACAACGTCAAGATAGAGTGGCTACCATGACCACTGGCAATTGTGTAAAAAATTCAACTTCAAGATCAATAAGTTTTGGTACAACCATCAAGTTTGAAAAAGTCATTGAAAATGAACATGCCAAAATCCTCTGGGATTTCAAACTTCAGACGGATCATAATATCCTAGTCATAACAGTAGTGGAAGCGAACAAAAAAAACCTTCCTTGATATGGTTATTCCAGGGGGAACATGAATAAAGGATAAGTATAACGTGGAAGCGTGAAAGGTAAGTAAATTACAGAGCAGGTGTGTAAAAATAGAATGATAAAGTTTATAATTCAAATTAACTTAAGTAAACACAAACAGGTATTCTTCTTTTTCTTTTACAGTATCTTGCTGCATTACGAAAAATTAAAATACTTTATGGTAAGAAATTAATTTCAGGTAAGTAATTTAAGCACTTCATTAATTCTGGACTTCGAATTAATAAAACAAAGCAAAGTTACGATTCGAAGTTAACTAGAGCACTAAAGCTTGCTTCGGCAAGTTGAGATTATCGTTTATCCTTTACAGTCCACGGAATCGCCGTCTGTGGCCTGGAATCTGGAAGCAGAACTCAGCTCGAAATCTTCCGTCGATGGCTGATGCTCCCTGGGCTACTCCTTCGTCTCGTGAAGACCACGTCGTCGCTAAGGATGCTGGAATCCGGCTCGGCCTTCCAATAAACTCACGGAAAAAGAAGAAAAAAAAAAAAAAAAAATAAGTGTGCTTAAGACCACACGACCAAAGTGAAAACTTTTATGGCGACTGTAATCGATTCTAAGTAATGTATAGGTGAATGATATAAATATTATTATGGGTGTTATTACTTGGACTAATCAGGAACAAGCCATAAATTAATATTACATAGTATAAAACCATTTATTTTCATTCGTTATCTCATTAGATCTTTTACTTATTCAGGGTGCTTTTGAAAAGGATGTCGTGAGATATCTAGCGATTTCTGCTCCTTAAAATAAACACAAGTTTCCTCATACGTTTTGTCTAAATTGCATTTCTTAAATGAGTAAACAGCTCGTGAAGTTTGGTTAAACTCCGCCCATAACGAAAACAAAAGCGAATGAATGACGTTAGTAAATCATACAGTCCGTTGAACACTCGCTAGTATGAATGTGCGTCTTACCGCAAAAAGCAATCCAGCCAACAAGAAATGCAAACTGGTTTAAGGAGACTTTAATCCTCCTCGATCATTTATCCACTTGCACATCTTCCCTAATTTGTTGACAAGTTCATTTCTGAGGTCTAGTAAATACGAATCTTTCAGTAGGCTGTGAGAATGGTCGAGTTTAGTGGACAGGTATTTCGCAGAAACCTATTAATGGAACACGTGGTAGTGTTTAGTTTTTTTCATGTGCTTTTATTTAAGTTATGGGCAGAGTTTAACCAAATTTCACGAGCTGTATATTACTTTAAAAAAAGCAATTTCGACAGAACGAAAGAGGAAGCTTGTGTTTATTTTAAGGTGCAGAACATCGCTAGGTATCTCACTACATCCTTTTCAAAAGCATCCAGTAGATCACTTCTAGATTACATACAATATATTTGCATAGAAAAGCCCAATGATACTGTAATGAAACCATTAATGATATGATTCCAACACGTACTACTAAACAAATATCGAGTATCATTAATTACTCGTTATAATCACTCATGACATGTTGTTACGAGTTGTTTGATACATTACATACCATATTTTAGCATTGAAAGTTACAACAGTTACACAGGGTGCCATATGGTACCATTAGGGCACGTGCTACTGAACTAATTCCCACTATCATTATTTATTCGTTATATTCAGTCATGACACGTTGTTACGAGTTGTTTGATATATTACATGCCATATCTTAGCATTGAAAGTTGCAACAGTAACATAGGGTGCCATATGGTATCATTAGGGCACATGCCACTAAACCAATTCCAGTATCATTATTTACTCGTTATATTCAGTCATGACACATTGTTATGAGCTGTTTGATATATTACATGCCATATCTACGCATTAAAAGTAACATCAGTAACATAGAGTGCCATGTAGTATCATTAGGGCACGTGCCACTAAGCCAATTCCCACTATCATTATTGACTCGATATATTCAGTCATGACACGTTGTTACGAGCTGTTTGATGGATTAATCGTATCATGAGACGTTGTTACGAATTGTTTGATATATTACATGCCATATCTACGCATTAAAAGTAACAACAGTAGCATAGGGTGCCATGTGGTATCATTAGAGCACGTGCTACTAAACCAATTCACACTATCATTATTTACTCGTTATATTCAGTCATGACACGTTGTTACGAGCTGTTTGATATATTACATGCCATATCTACGCATTAAAAGTTACAACAGTCCACAGGATACCATTAGGGCACGTGCCACCAAACAATTCCCAGTATCATTATTTACGCGTTAAATTCATTTATGAGATCCTTACACGTACACGTGTCACTAGACCAATATCTGCTATCACTCTTATATATTCATTCATAACACGCCGTGACGAATTTGTTTGATATACTACCTGAAATATCTGGTTATAGGAAATTTTTAATGATGTATCATAATTGTACCATTACAGCACGTGCATTAGAGCGCGTAACTATTCATGGTATCTCACGTTCGATCTTGTTCGTGCTCTGTCCCATATTAATGGATTGATGAAAACAGAGTGTGGTTAAGTTAATTCGTTTTCAAGTTATCTTAATAATTAATAAACTTCCTACGAGTTTTCCCGAAGTTTAGTTTTTCCTAGTAAAATAAAGAAATCCGAGTTTTCCCGAGTTTTACCGGAAAACGTTTCACTTCCGAGCGTGACGGATCAGACACTTTCACTCTCCAGCAAAATTTTGTATGCGGTGCGCCTATAGAAGTTTTCACTTCAATAATGTCAATAAGCGTGAGAGCTTAAACAAACATTGCATGTATCTTAGCAAAAACCCAAAATGTAATGCTCTAATAAAGAACTGACGATTGCATAAAACAATAGCTTGCTGCTTTAATCATAAACACCAATCCGCCTCCCAATAAGCAATAAAGGCGTGACTCAGTATAATAACTCCTTATGGAAACAAACAAACATATCCTCTGCTTAGAAAATAAAGACTTGAGAACAATGAATTATCCGGGATAAGCGACCCTCAATTAAGCAATAGGTCCACAATTCACAATACATGTAGTACCTCGTCGCGCAAAAGCTACTCATATCCAGAAATTAGTTCCATAAGAAACATTAATTATCTAAGGTCAACTCAATTACGCAATAGGCCCCAATTATCTTAGAAGGAATTATCCAACAAAGAAACCATGAAGAGAAGAAAAAAAAAACACTTCACTTGTTGAATGGTTTTTTTTTTGTTTTGTTATTTTTCCTCTTTACACTCAGGCCGTCGCTAAAAATCCTCCGACGCCTGTCTCCTGATACGCCGACAAACTGAAAGGGAATACACCGTGGACAGGCACACTAAACGGCAAAAATGTTAACTCCGTAAAAAGTTCCCGACTGTCCCGCGTGTTCTTTAGTCGGCAACACGTAAAGTTGGATAATGAGAAATTGAGCGAGGTAAGTCTATATACACGCAAGTTATCAACAGTCAAAATAACATTACTGGCGTATGAAATCCTGACGTAGTCCTGTATCGCTACTGAGATGGGACGGGGCTGCCCGAAGCCTTCCGTCGTTCGTAGCCTCTCTCGTAGACGCTCCTTGCTGCTCAGCTTCGTCGTGGCGTTCGCTTAAATGTATAAAACACATATCATTATTTTCCTGGTTTATTCCGATATAGCTCCGCTATTATTAACCAAAACACTCGATGATTGTGCTGCATTATTACGAGTACGCCTTTTCAAGTTCACGCCGGACACACTCGCCTATTCGTCCTTCCGCATCGATCGCAAAATTCCTTCTGTCTTTTCTCGCGCTCCCCTTCTCTTCTCGTGGTTCGGTCTCGTTCGTCTCGCGACTCTGCCGACCGTTCCATTCTCGTTTCCCGAGGTGGGCTCTTTCTCTTTCATTTTCCAATTATTGTTGATAAATATTTTCGTCACGGATTTCTTTTTAATCCTAAATCCTTCTCCGAAAATCCGTGACAATAAGAAACCTGAAAAAAATGGCAAAGCACAGGGATTTATGCATTAAAATTACAAGTTTTAGGAAGAAGCCCTGTAAAGCGGTACCAATAATCATTGGATAAAAAGCTCAAGGACTTGGACAAGGAACTGCAGAACTACAAAAAAAAAACAAACTACGTTACTTTGTTCAAGTTATTAAGAAGATATCTGGACAATTCCTAGATTTCAGGATGAAATCCGAATTTTCCAGTGAAGCCAAAGATGTGATTTTTTGGGAGGGAAGAAAAAATCAATGATGATCATTGTTTGTGATATGCAGTGTTTGTGTATAAATAATAATAATAATAATAATAATAATAATAATAATAATAATCGTCATCATATAACCAGAAATAATATACGAGGCCTGTCCGGAATGTATCCGGATTGAGGCTACAAAAAAAATGCGGTTCGAACGTACATAAATGTTTAGTTACCTTCAAAATAAGCACCGTCTGCAGCAACGCATTTAGCCCAGCGTTGCTACCATTGGTCGATACAAGTACGGAATGCCTCCTTTGGGATGGCCAAGAGCACCGCCGTCGCATTTTGTGTTGTCACGTCCACATCCTCAAATCTCCGTCCTTTTGGATATTCCAACGTCTTCGGCAATCTCTCTCACAGTGAGACGACGAATTGATCGCACGAGTTGACGAACCTGTTCAATTGTGGTGTCATTCTTGGCATTGAAGGGCGACCAGGCCGCGGATCACTTTGTGCCGATTCTCTACCTTCCTTAAAGCGCTTGAACCGTTCGAAAACCTGTGTGCGGCTCATAACATCATTGGCGAATGCTTGTTTTAGCAATTCGTAACGCTCCGTTGCGGTTTTACCGATTTTAAAATAAAATTTGATGAATGTCGTTGCTCTATTTTTCTGTCATTTTCACCACGCGACGAGAAAAGAAAAACGTTCTGCTTTAGCATGTTACAACAGTTGCACGCGGCACTCTTAACAGCTGCAAATTTCATTACGTCATCAGCAGAAATATCGTCACAAGAACCGGATAGGATAAAGGAGTGAGTTCTACTTTTTTTGTAGCCTGAATCCGGTTACTTTTCGGACAGGCCTCGTATGTCGACTTTGCAACGAGAAGGATGAACAGTCGACCACTTAATCAATGGACACAACAAAATTTCAGAGTCTGATTTGATTGCAGCAAAAATCAGTGGGAATATCAAATCAAGAAAGTTCTGAAAAATGAGAAGGTAAGATTCTTGTGGGACTTCAGAATGCAAACAGACAAATATATGGCCCACAAAGCGCTTGATATAACTGTTGCTGAGTAAAAGAAAATGTGCTGGCTCATTGATACTGAAGATAGGCAATGGTAGATGCTTCAGTAAAATTCCGGTGAATCGCCAGATGCTGCTCCTATGAGCTGCTGTGCTTTTGCTTTACTCCAAAGGGCCTTGGGAAATCCACGACCTTACACATTACGAGATAGTCTATGGAAAGCCTGCAATGAAGCATAGGGCACCATTCCGCTCCGTGCCCTTCACCGCGCTCTATTACAGTGGAAACTCCGATGTCGTGCTATAGCCAAGATGCAAGACCAGCACGTAGAACACACAACAGATGCTAGAGCATGGGGTTTTAGTAGCAGTACAAAGCATTCGAATTTCGTTCACAGAGCCGTGAATCAACCTCTCTTTATTTATTTAATAAATAGACTTACTTTCAGTATTTTCTGGCCTTAAATTTAAATTCATTTTCGACGCCATTCACTGTGTTTCGATCAAATTTGTCGAAGATTTTAATTAAGTTTTGTGAAAGCTTTTTAAATTTCATGAAAATCGAGATCGTGTAAAGAATGTTTAAAGAAGAGCGAAGAAAGGCCTGTAAATTGCTTCAACTTAGAAATAGATTTCCCCTCCCTTTCTTCCCGTCCAATTTAATGAGCTAGACACTTTGCGTTTCTGAGTATACTTTGCCGTAATCGCCAACTGATAGCTATTTTTGTAATTTTAATTAGCTAATCCTAAAGAAATTCAAACCTGAAGAGTGCATTTTACGTATTGAAATTTCTGGCTTGCTCTTTCTTTGTTTTTTTTTTCAGGCTCTCGGCAGCAGTAGCGTTGAGAGAAAGGTTAAAATAAAATTTTCAACTTCTTCACTACAGGGGCTCTGGAAATGCCAACATGTTGACAGTTTTGACTTTCTAATAAAAGATTAAAAAAGAAAAAGTGCGAGGAACGAAAATGGGAGGAGGGGGGTAGGGCGAGAGAGAGAGAGAGAAAGAATGATTAGAGTGAGAAGAATGATAGAGGCTTGATTAACTGGAAGGAAACACAAAAGTGGTTTGCAAACTCAGTCTGATTGACAGATTGCAATTGCGCCGATCTGGAGGAATACAGGGTTAATTAGAAGGCAACATCAGACGGCTCCGTCTCTTTAGTTTTGAGCGAAAAGGAAAATGGTAACCGCCGCCGATCACACTGGGGATGGGGGGAAATATTATGGCGATGTAATTTACTTGAAAGCATATGCATGTCAAGTGAGCAGTTTTGTTTGCCATCCGTTGACCGTTGGCTGTGGCGCTGCCGATCGTGGCGCCCTTTCTGTCTGCTAAAAGGGAGCATTCCTCGTTAAATTCTCCAATTGCATTTGTGTGGTGGTGGTGCGCGTTTTAGATGGAGATGGGTTGTTATCTGAGTGCTGTGTGTGTGTATGGAAGGCTTTTGTTACTGAGAGATTTATAAGGCCCCGTGTATTCTTAAATAATAGAAACCCGTGTAAGTGAACCGAGGTTTATTCCTGGAAGCTTCCAAAAGGAACTTCGCGCCCGCCGTCTTTGTGCCAAGCGTTTTGCAAATATTTTAAACATTAACCCTTTTAAATTGAATGGAAGAAAAGGAGGTGGGAGAGAATGGAATATGACGAGAGGAATCCATTTCTGCTAATAGTCTTCCTTTTGAAGTTGGGACGCAAAGATTTTTCCACTTATGTTTTATTTAGCCAGGATGGAGTAAGGGTTTTCTCATTAATAAATTGGCTTCGTTTCTAAGTAGAAAGAAAAGTTGTATTATTCACGCACGCTCGCGGAGAGAAGGAAACGTAGAAAGAGCGGGGGAAAAAATAAAATAAAAAGAAAAGAGGCGGAAACTTTATTCCGTCATTGAATTCACGAAAATTTTCATTACAAGTACGTCATCCGTTATTTATCCGTCGGCAACTAAAGATAGAAGGAGCAAATGGAAGCAGAAGAGAAGGCAAAACGGCAATAAAAGCAGTGGCGTTGAAAACACAATTGGAAAACAAAAGCGCCGAATATTCTGGGGCTGCACAACAACAACAACAACACCTTCTTTGGGATTGTTGTTGTTTTTTTTTCTGCCGGCAGAATATGAAGGGGTATGGAGCTTGTTTTTCCGCAGCATAACTATGTAAATGAACTTATTACGACAGTTTATTGCTCGAACCAAACAAGACCACGTTTTGCGTGTAATTCGTTTAATACAATGCAAATGTTGCCCTCGTTTATTTATTGTTTTTTTTCCTCCTCCCATAATATTGTTATTATTTTTCATGTGGAATAAAGATGAGAGGAAAAAATTGGAGGGTCCTGCTTTTAATGAACTCGGGGTTGTGTCGAAATGTGTTCAGAACGCTAAAGTGCTCGGTTGTTTGCCGAGGGTGTAAAAGGGAGGAATTGCGTGCTTGTAGAAACAGTGTAACGGCAGCGTAAATGTCCTTAAACGGAGGCTAATGATTAGATTGTTTAAGCCTTCACGCGATCTCACGAAACCCATCTCGCGTGATCAACACCCCCAATCTTGCCATGCCAGTGCTGGAATTGGTCTCCATTTCGGTCGCCCTCTTCGATCGTGGATTCATTAAAGTTGTACAAGAGATTTTGAATGGAAGGGCAATTAAACATTCATAGATTTATAATAGTACTACAATCAAATGTAAGATTACAAAACATATTAGTATAAATTTTCTTCATGACTGCTTGCATAAAGTTCTGCTATTATTTTGAAAAGAAGTGAGTCTTTGAAAAGATCAAACAGATTTCTAACAAGACAGTTTCAGGGTTTATGGCTTTGTATTTTTTGAAATTAAAACTTGCTATTTTTTAAAAAAGGATATCGTTATTGACGTAAATACGAGATACGTTCAGTAAGTAAGCTCCGTTTGGTAGTACAAAAAAAAAGTAAGTACACACACGGAAAAATATCATATTTAATGAATGGGAGTCATTTTGTATGGTTCTTTAAAATGTAGAGTATATATTGGACATAACTAATGGTAGGTTTGGTTTGTTTGTTTTGGTATTAACATCCTTTTCATTTCAGGACGGGCGTTATAGGGGCCGCAAATTTTGCCTCGCAAGGGTTAAGCTAATAATAGAGTCAAATGGTTTAGTGTTTATTTCGTATTAATAAAGGCAGAGAGAATATTCGGCAGTTATAACGGGGATTTTTAAGAAGTTCGAGCTTTAGTTGAGGACATCAACGATTCTCTTAATAACGACGAGCGTTAAGGTCAGTTTGAAAAACGGTTAAAAATTTTGGGAGGATTTTTTTTTTGTTCATTGAAAGGAAAATTTAATATAAACATCGATACTCCAAAAAAAAAAACCCACTGAAAAAATGATACGTGAAATTTTAAAAAATTCGTAAACACGAAATTTATCAAAAATTTAAAAAACTTCGCAAAAACCCATTTAATAGTAGTCAGATTCAATGAAAGGAAACTCTGCCATAGCATAAAAGAAAAGTTATTGAAATAGTTTGTTACTCCTGCAAAAGAAGGAGAGTGGGAAGAGCACTTTGTGTTAAGACCTTCAAGTTTTTCATTGCCTTTCTTATACTTTCGAATTGTTAAAATGTTTGCGGCCTCAGCCAAATATTTAGTAGAGAGATAAAAAGCATTGGGCCAGCACTCCAGAAACCTATTTTTTAAATCAATAGTTCGTTTGCTATTGTTGTTGCGATCTCTCCGCACACATTCGCCATCAACAAAACAAAACCAATTGGCAAAACAAACCATAACGTCACAAATTGCACCACGCAAACAAAATTCCATTGAGATACAGGAAAACTGAATTTTTTTAAAACTAAAATTTCAAAAGAAGAAAACACGAAATTGGAAGCAAAACTCCCCTGGCTTCCCCTACACGGCCAGTAGAATCCTCAAAAAAGGTGGTTTCGGGGCTTCAAGGCTGAATCTGTAAAGGAGACAGACAGGCAGAACTTGGATTTTAGTAACGGTGGATAATTGATGAGTTTTTCTGTCAGGCTTTCTGCATAATTCCTATAAACGTAGGATACATCTCACTTGGTATTTGAATGGTGAGAACTGTCATTTGTTTAATATCGCATATCTGCGCAGAACAGTATCGATAATTCTACTGAAAATTCAGATATAGACTGATTTCGAACCTGTCAATTTTTTTTTTTTTACTTCCAAAAATAACGCTTGTAAGTTAGGCCCGGATTCACAAAAAATGTCGTTATTAACGACGTCGTACAGTAACGATGTTGGTAAATTTTGCAATTTTACGATTTGTCTTAAATGCAAATCACAATACGCGTCGTTAGCCTTCTTAACGAGGCCAACGAGAAACAGGCCAGGGCACTCAAAAGTCACATGATCATCGGGGTCCGAGCAACAATTCTTCCTTCATTGTCTCCATCGTGGATTTTAACAATCAGTGTTCTTTCGTTTGTTGGAAACTGTTGCTCGGACCCATTGATATCTAATACTACTGGATGGCTGACTTAATAGCGAATGTTTCTGGCAAAAAATACCAAGTCCCCTAAGATTATCGAGTAGTTGTGTCATGCCTGTCCAATACCAACGACAGGCTATATATGCTAATTTTACGAACTTTGGAAATTTTTCTTCATATAATTTTAATTGAAAAATAAGATAAAATATGCTACGTGAAGAAAATTATGCATTTTTTTAGAATTTCACTGAATCTCATTGCAATCGCGTCCTCAAAGGTCATCGGTTAGTTGTGTCAGATAACAATGGCCAATTTCAGGCAGAATTATTTTCATACAAACTCGCCTTGAGTGAGCCATCCAGTAGTAGATATCAATGCTCGGACCTTCATAGTCAGGTGACTTTTGATGCCCCGGTCTGTCTCTCGTCGGCCTGTCTCTTGTTGGCCTTCTTAAACATAACGACGAGAAAATAGTACTCTGAGTTCGAGAGTACGGAAATAACGTCTTTGTTTGCTTGAAAACACCCAATAAGAATCCCGACTACAGCGGAAGTAAGGAAAACGGACAAAATTCGAAAGCGAAAGCAACATCTTCGGAATTACAGTTGCTGAGTAAAAAAATAATAATAAAAGCACTCTTTCTAGAAATATCAAGTGCTAAAAAATTATTTTTATGAAAATATCAAATGCTGATAAAAAAAAAAAAAAAGCATTTGATAGAATGAAATTATTCAAAATTCAATACCTTTTGGCCGGGAGGGGGAAACGATTGAACAAGTTCGCCAGTTTGCTCTTCCATTTTATACATCGACTGAGCCTCTCGGTCAATTGAAAAATCACATCCCTAAAAAATCTATAGTATCGACTATGTTCGATTACTGATATTTCATCAATGCTGAGTCACGATAATCGGAACATTAGAATACGTCGTATCTCTTCTTCGTGTGCAAGCCTTCCGCCATTTTAAATATTCTGTAACGACGCCCAGACGCTATAACGACACCTCTGAGCTGTCGTTATTTAACGATGCTAATTAACGACGTTTTCGTTTGCGACAGTTTTTGTGAATAGCAATGTACGTTCTTAGAAGCCCTAACGACGATATGTTGTCGATAAGTCGCTAACGACGCTTTTGTGAATCCGGGCCTTAAATTGTCTATAACTTTGCAAACTTAAATTGTATATAGCCCACAAGTATCTGTGTTTTGGCGCTGAGTTTTCACTAAAAGAAACAAATTGTTTTCTTCATATTTTATTTATTTATTTTATTTTATTTATTTATTATATAAAATCAGAATATTGGATGTTCCGAAGGTCACACAGGATCTGTGTGGAAACATTACATGGGTGTATAAAAATACATATGTAAACAATTACAATGGAACAATTAAAAATTAGGCAAAAATGAGACAAATACACATAAAAAATCGTAAAATTGCGTATAAAAAAACTAATAATGAAAAGGAGATGAGAGAAAATAGGGTTTACAGCAGAAGAGCAAAAGGAAAACGAACAGCGAACGGGGGCAGACAGAGAGCAGGACATCAGTGGGCTTCGTCGATAAACAGAGCGCCAGCTAATAAAGATGATTTCAGTTCCTTTTTAAATGTATACAGGGAGATGTTGTTGCTTGTTTCAAATGGTAAGATTTGCCAGGCTTTAATACACGAATATGTTAGACTTAATCTTCTGAAGTTGGTAGAAAGATTCATACACAGTGAAGTATCTTGTGATGAGGTATCGTTAAAATTAAGATTGAAATCGCCTAAAATATAACAGTGGGAATTGCGGGTAATGGGGAGGAACAGAAGAAATTCTAAGGAAGTTATTAATGTGCCCATTAGGAGGTCGTAGATAATGAGGATAGTGATATTTTTGGGGGCAGTTAGATACAAAATTTCGTAATCCGGAAAAATATTGGTGTATTTATCGATTAAATATAAGGGGAAATCACAGGTAAAGTAGGCTGTAATGTCACCACCTTTTTTACCGGTGCGATTAATCGAAAGTGAGGAGTAGTTCATGAGGGGCGGGATATCTTTGTAATCAGTTTTCCATGTTTCAGTGAGGGCTATTAAATTAGGTTTAATACATAGTTGAGAAACGTAACTTTCAAAAAGGTCAAAGTTGGAAAAAATGATTCTGATGTTTATGTAAAGGAAAGAGAGTAGATGGTCCTTAGATTTAACAAGGGAATTGAAAGACGATAGAGAATAATATGGAGCCATAAAAGGCTTAGTAAAAGCAGTTGGAGGAGGGAGAGGCGAGTGAAGAAACGGCGAGGAAAATTCGCAAGTGTAGATTAGTAAGAGGAGAGAAGTTATGAAGGAAGGAAGTGCAAGCGGAGGCTTAAGTGAAAAAAATTCATCGCGACATGTTGGTGTAAAACAAATACATTAGTAGGAGATGAATTAGTTGAAAAATGTATCACAGGTTTTTAAGATCCTCTTCCGATGCGATCATTGAGACTACATCGGCGGAATTCTTAAAATAAACATTGCCTTTGAAAGTCCAGACGTTGTTCGCACCGAGAGTTTGCCGGGCTAGGCGAAAACGTTTATACCGTTTCGAAGTTAAGTCCTCAGAAATAATGAAATCCAGGCCTCTTTGTCTACGGCGATATTCTCATCAGTCATCGAATTTTGCGCTATCCCAGTGCGAAACGACTTCTGCGAGATAACAGTAGCAGCCGGGACCGACGGCTTAACGTGCTTTTTGAAGCACGGGGGGTTCAAGATGGAAGAACCGCTGGTGGATGCACAAACAGTAGCAATCACCCCCAGCACTGATCCCTCAGCAAACGGGTCCGACCAAAGACAACAATGTTAATAGCGGCTGTAAATCGTCCGCTCACCAAATGACTTGAGAAAATTTATCATGGCTTTGGCCCTAACTATCGCTTATAAGAACTCTCACAATTTTAAGAAGAGTTTGGGTAACACCAAAGACAAAATCACTCCACAACATAGATCCGGCATATATGAAATTTATTGTGATGTTAAATATCTGGACTAGATTCGGAGAAGG
This sequence comes from Rhysida immarginata, assembly GCA_023313115.1. Taxonomy (NCBI): domain Eukaryota; kingdom Metazoa; phylum Arthropoda; class Chilopoda; order Scolopendromorpha; family Scolopendridae; genus Rhysida; species Rhysida immarginata. The sequence goes on from JAHWFO010013951.1 coordinate 1,162,562, forward strand.
ATCCAGAAAGAATTAATGAACACTTTGGATATATTAAAAATTACAAACGAGAGAAATCAGGTTTCGCACACCACGTTTTGAAGACCGGGCACTGCGCCAAAAAGGACAACTTCGAAATATATTTCAATATTTCAATTGTCGATGACTATAAATATTTAAATTTTCTTGCATCCCTGGAGATTTCAAAATTTCCACCAGACACATTAATAAATTTAGACCGAGGTCCTCTGGATCTATCAGAATGGAACAATGTATTAAAATTCCCTAAATAACCAATTAGTGGTTGGACTCTCTCCCTGTTGATTCCGTTCGTCTTTACACTGAACAACCAATTTATTAGAGACACCTCGTACGGAAAATGGATCGGCCTCCCAGTGACACCCAAACAATGGAACACGCCGAAGCGGTGTATGCATTGGGTCACAAGTTGCAGTCAGCAGCACAAGTGGACTGAATATGGGTAAATCCAAGAATTTGACCGACTTTGAACGAAGCATGATCGTTGGAGCTCGACGGGCGCAGTTGAGCATTTCGCAAACCGCGAACCTCCTCGGGGTTTCCCGTGCAACAGTGTCAAGGGTATTCCGTGAATGGCAGTTATGCCAAAAAACAACCTCCAACAAACACAACTCCGGACGAAACAGGGCCGTGGAGAAACGAGGCCAACGGCGACTGGCACGAATCATCCACAGCAACAGGACGGTTGGTTTGGTTTGTTTGGTATTAACGTCCTTTTCAACTGCCATTGTCATTTCAGGACGGCGTTATAGGGGCCGCAAATTTTGCCTCGCAAGGGTTCTTTAACGTGCAGCCGGCAAACGACTACACGGGACCAACGGCTTTACTTCCCTTCCGAAGGAAGTGCGTGATCTCAGGATTTTCCCCCTGAAAAAATCCTCGTCGTCCTCGGCCGGGGTCGAACACGCATCCTCGGGCATCAGAGGCGATCACGCAACCCCTGAACCACCGAGGCCGATGCAACAGGACGTGAGCAGCCCAACAAATTGCAGCGCAGTTCAATGATGGAGCATCCCAACCCATTTCGGGGCACACTGTGCGGCGCACTTTGCACCGAGCTGGGTTTAACAACAGGCGGTCAGTACGGGTACCGTCGCTGTCATCGCAAATTAGTAAAGCGCGCCTGCTATGGGCACACAGGCATCGCCACTGGACACTGGATGAGTGGAAGAAGGTCACCTGGTCCTACTTCATCATGCGGACGGCAGACTGCGCATCTGGCGCAGACAGCACGAGGCCATGGACCCAATCTGTCAGCATACAACCGTACAGGCGGGTGGATGAGGAGTAGTGGTCTGAGTTGTCTTCGCTTGGGACACACTGGGTCCTCTGACATCCGTAGATACACCCTTGAATGCGACACACTACCTGAACATTGTTGCCGGTCAGGTGCACCCGTTCATGATGACTGTGTTTCCTGATGGTGACGGACAGTTTCAGCAGGCAATGCTCCCTGTCACCGTGCTCAAATGGCGGACTTCCACCTGCTTCAGTGGCCAGCTCGGTCGCCCGATCTCAACCGATCGAGCATTTATGGGATGAAGTGGAGAGAACCATCCGATGCCTTCCCACACCACCGTCCAACCTGCACAAATTACGGGACGCTGTGATGTCAGCCTGGGCTGCTATTTCTCTGCAACGGTTTCAACATCCTGTTGAATCATGCCAGCACGTATTCAGGCAGTTCTCGCCGCTAAGGGAGGCGCAACACGCTATTAGCGGGGTGTCTGTAATAAATTGGTCGTTCAATGTATATAGGCTACTCAATGTAAACTTTGTATCTGACCCGAGGGGCTAATCTACAAGATGATTAGAGACGGGTTTTCTCCTGATTTGATTTCGGTGGTAAAATCTTTTCTTACCAGCACGTTCTATCAAGCTAAAGGTGGCGATTCTATCCACGCCCCGTAAGGTAACGGCCGGTGTTCCAAAAGGTTCTGTCTTTGGGCCCGTTCTATTTAATTATTTTGTGCATGATTTCCCAAAACCGGAAAAGTATGATTTATATTTCTATGCTCATGATACTGCCATCATGACATGGACGCACTAGTCGTCTCACGTTATCGTTCTTCTGCAGAATGCCTTAAAGAAATTTGATGACTGGTTTAATTGTTGGAGACTGTACCTTAACGTCGGAAAATGCAAAGCCATGTACTTCAACAAAAAGCTAAAGCGTCCCCCAGTTCTTATATGTAATTCAATAAGAAATTCGAATGGGTCTACAAGTACCTTGACGTTATCATCGACTCAAGACCCTCATGGAACCGTCACATGACTTACGCGCTAAACAAAGTGAAGAATAGCTCTCCAGTTTGATAACTCTCCAGTTTGATAGCTCCAGTTTCATAGCTCTCCTGGGTCGAAACAGTGCCCTCAGCATCGACAATAAGCTACTGCTGTAAAAGATGATGATTCGGACCATCCTCCTCTTTACTTACTCCATCTACTTTACATATAGTCGAAGTATGCCTGCGTGGGTGACTATATGTAAAGCAGATGGAGTGAGCTCCAGTCGTTCCAGAATTTTACCCTGAGGATCATTGCGCAGCTTGGTAAAAGGATTGTGAAAAATCAATACATCACTCAGATTCGAACATGTCTCACATCGGAAAATTTACCCAAGATCTCTTGAGGAGTACGGTACGGATGATGAAGACCCATGACAACGACCTAGTGGCTGGAATACTGAAAAAATCGATGGAAATGAAATGGCATACGAAGTACAGAAAACCGAGGCATATTCTTGACGTGAACTTTGAAGACATTGGCAACGTTTCCTTCCCGGATTATTGGAAGATGTAACCCTCCCCCCACCAATCTTCTGACAATCGCCAATCTTATTATTTTTCATAATGTGGAAGACCTCTTGGGTTAGTCAGGCTTCTTGCCTACCTCAGTGTATTGCATTTGATACTTATTCTGGAAGGGTGAGCCTAGTGAAAGCACTGCTTCCGTCCCACCTGAACAAATGTACACTTCACTGTTCGATTGTCGATTGTATCTAACCCACACATAAGTGGCTGAATAAACTTCTTTATGGAAAAATGACATGTCGTTTCTCCTGTCTTCCTATTATTTATAAGATTGAGTATTAATCACACGGCATTTTGATTTAGTTTGCTGGTGTCTGCAAAACTATTATTTGGAAAATCGTTCGAAATCATCTTTTCATATTAAAGGATAGCGACCTAACGTTCGGTGTTTCTGAATTTCTAGGTGTATCTTTTAGACGTATACGTAGATAATGAAACAAAAGTTATAGTTTGACCATTAGGCAAATATAATGACCCACCACATCCTTGCGACCCTAAATGTTGAGTTTAGCTTAGATGTAGCAAAAAAGTAGACAGACAAGACAGTCTCGCAATGATATGCGGAAAACAAACAATCGTTAATGGCATGGACTAATTAATGTTTACGGATATTACATCTTGAAGATCCGATGTAAATTATTTGACAAACAGGTACTCTTGACTTCTCGATAAAACAAACAAATCTCCGCCTGCAGTCGGGGACAGGAGAGAATAAGGATTTTTATTATGATTTGTAAATCTGAAGGTCTAATCAGCCGTTGGTTTTTAGATAAAACGATATTTTCCACTTTCAACATATAAAAATTTCAAATTCTTAAATTAATAAGATTAAACAGATAATGTAATAATAATTAGTAGTAATAATCTCCTTGATGATTTGAACGATTGTATAAATTTATAGAATGATTAAGGATTTACATTGCATAATAAACTAATATATTGATAATGTCTGTTAACATCGATAAGTGTCATTTTGTTTCCTACTCACTTAAACGTAACATTTTGGAGTGTCAGTATTTTGACTAATTTTATCCTAGAGAAGAAATTTCTTGTAAAATATCTAGGGATTCTATTTGACTCCAAGCTCTCGTTTGAAAATCATAGTTAATTTTATTTTTTCAAAAGCCCTACTCTATTTCGTATTTTATAGACAGATATGCTAGAAGGTCCAACGATATTAATTTTTGTATCTTTTTTAATGCTACAATAAGGCCATTATTAGAATATGCTTCAGTTATCTAGTTTACCATATTTTTAAAATTTATCAAAAAGCAATTGATAAGATTTAAACCAATTTTTTTAGAATTATATTTAAAATATTTTCTTGTGATTACTTTCGTGTTATATGTTACAAATACTTATTTAATGAAATATTTTAAATGCGATGAATTACATCACAGGCGAATTATATTTGACCTAAGCAAAGGAACGATTGCCGTGAAACGCGAATGACCTGTTGCACGTACTTTTTTTCTGACAGTCTATTAAATGGAGAAGTTTCTAAATTACTCTCAGTGTTGCTGACTTAATTTATTTTGTTTAGTTTCATCATCAAAGATTTCTGAAGCTTCACGACAACTTAGAACTTCCTGCTATAACTTGATTTCCGAAAAAATTTATGTATGCAATTCTTCCATTTTCTGTAATTTAATACTACGTTGCCCAAAGAATACAATTCCACTTACCAAATTCCTCAAAACGACATATATTCCCGAAAACATACATTTTAACGGAATAAGGTAGGGGTTACTGACAAGATCATAAAATCGTTAATAACTCCATAATACATAGGGAGGATGATTCTAATAGGTATTAAGGTCCTCTAGTCAGTTTTTCATTTTGGACACCCTGCATAATCTTCTTGTTTATCTCATATTTTTTTTTTGAATTTATGCCTTTCCTAGAATGTGTTCCAAATCATCAAATATAATTTAAATTTACCTTTCGTTTTTGTTCTCTGCGCTACTGCGTGCAGTTGGCACATACATATTGCCTGCCTTTATATGCACTGCATGCCTCGTGTCACCATGAAGAGGACTGGCAACATTGTATCCAATCTTCTATTTTCGCGAAAAATTCTTATAAATAATCTTCCTTTTTTTCTTTTGCGTTACCGAAATTTCAGACCTTTTCTGAATTTAAGTATTCTACCGCGTTATCAACATAAAACATTATGAATTGTTATCTCGGAAACAAAGCGTTATCAAAAATAAACAGTAACTTTTTGTCTGAAACATTTTTTATCCGACCCAAACTTTCGAAGATATTTAACAAAACATATACGAGGGTCACGAAAATTTTTCTCGGAAACAAAGCCTTATTCTAAGTTAATCATGAGGTACAATTTTCGATTGTTAATTTAGTGGATTTTGTAGATTATTACACGAATTGTCTGGTATAACATTTTATTGAAGGGAAATAACAAAACCTTTTTCTCAAATTAAATTGTTATAATAAACAAACCAATGACAAGTTTCAAATAACACCGTTTTGTCTAAATAATTTGCTTGTCTGAATTTCTTAATGACATTCAAGAACAAATCTGTAAAAGAACCTTCAAGAACCTTCGTTTACGTTTTGTTAAATATCTTCGAAAGTTTGGATCGGGTATAAAAAGTTTATGCCGGCTCGCAGGTCTTTCCGCTCTCGAAACCAGCGAGTCGCGGGTTCGAATCCCACCGAGGGCATGGATGTTTGTGTTTATCCCTTTTCATTATCATCCTTTCATTATTATTTCATCTGCACCTGGTTCTTGGGGCCCTTGTGCAGTATCAGCCCCAAAATATAAATGTTATACGCCTTATCACAAGGCATATCATATCCACCCTCAAAAAATGAGGAAGGCACCTCAATAATATAAAAAGTTTGAAAAAAAAAAGTTGCTGTTTATTAACGTAAAATTAAATGCCGGTTAAACAAAAATAGTTATCAATTTAAAAAATTAAAGTTGACCTTCAAATGACCTTATAAACCTCCACCAAATAGAAAATAAAAATTACCATCGTATTGTCCCCTTCATATGGTACAACATTTGTTCAAAAATTTCTTTTTCGATGACGCTTTGTTTTGATCACCCAGCATATGGGATAATATTTCCATTCTTTATTTATTTTGCTAATTCGTCTGTTTGCTATGATTTATTTTGCTCTCTTTCTCTATTTGTTCTTTTAGAAATTTTGTAAGCCGTTATTGGGCTTCTGGCCTGTTGCTTGCTTAAGAAAAATAAATAAATAAAAACCAAATAAATAAATTTCTACCAATTTAATTTTGAAATTCTTTTACTAAGCTTGTTAAATAACCTGAAACTCCCTTATAAACCTTAAGAAACAGTGGAAAAATAATTCTATACATCATCCATTAACTAGAAAGAAAAATTTTCCAGGATTTCTTACACTTCAAAATATTCTCCCTACACAGGTCACGCGTTCAACAATCTGACAAAAAAGTAAAAATTTGTGGATTCTTTTCATCATTTGCTGCATATTAAATGCTACCCCACTCCTTATTATCAAATTCTCAATTCAATCGTGTGCGTTGGGTCGAGCCATTGATGTCGATCACGTTTTCCTTTTTTAAAGCCTCTGCGACGAGCTCATCCTCTGCATACATCAGATATTACTTCGAAAAGGATTGAGGGTGAACGGGAAAAAAATTCAAAGGCTACGAAAGATCTTTCATAATCTGGTTTCAATATCGGCCTCAAGGTAGGGGGTTTCTAGCGTTGTTTGTTTTCGTCGCCATGAAAAATCATAATCAAAAAGGGAGGTGGGAAGAAGAATAACGATCGGCGGTGAAGACATGTCGGGAGCAACTAAAATTCGTGTGTTTAACATTTTTTGTAACAAGCAAAACGGCGATTCACAGGATGGGGAGGACTGTTAACTCATTTTTTAACCTCTGTCGCACGTGGAAAGAAAAATGCAAAATCCTTTATCAGGATTATAACCCTTTCGGCACCATCAAGAAAAACGGTAAAACCATCTGCAATGTAGAGGTCTTAAGTAACGACAACCGTGTCATAGTCACGAACTTCAAATTACTGGCTTCCACCGTTGGCCAAGGGCGTCGCTTTTCTCATATGCAAATGAACCAAAGAAAAGGTAAGACACATTGGTGGGTTCCACAAAAAAAAGTGCGCAGGAAATAAAAACAAAACAAATACGGCCAGCCGTCCCCAGACGGGGCTTTTTGCTCGGAGTTTGTCATTATATGATGCAACCTATAATGGAGACAATTTGTCGTTCTCAATTTACTGTCATCATTATAATCATGCCAATGAAAATCGGATGTGTGATTCTCTGTTGTTCACTGCCTACAAGCTTCAAAAAAAAAAAAAAAAAGTGGACAACTTGCATATATCAAACTCAACTAATTCCAGACAAACATTAATCGTGAGTGACGTGCGAAATGCGCAAACACAGAGTGTGTTCATAGTAATATGGAACAATAAATGAAGAAGTCGTCCTTAATGAAGAAATCATTAATAGAGCTAGCTCTACTTGTTCGCTTAATTCTCTTCGTTTCGATGCAATAGAGTCCATCTTTATTAACCAGCGTTAAGGTCAAATAGCGAATTCTATTATGAATCGGAGTTAGAATATATAAATTTGATGCCAATGATTGAATTAATGAATACAGCATTTGCCAAACAACTAATTCCATAATAACGCGAGCAATCATGGTCCGAGGAGAGGTTCAAAATCAGCAGGATGAATTGCACCAACGACGTTGTCTAAATTAAACTGTGCATTATTGCGCATTACATTTATTGAAGTACTTCATCAAATCACATTGGACACCTAAGAAATAGCGCTAGCGCATAACAATCCTATCGCGTCATTCAATATAGAAGATTCATCTCTAATCGATACATTTTCAATTAGATGGTCACTGCTGAAGCCAGGACTATAATCCCCATAACTATTTCCTATTCGTAAAAGTAATCTCCAGAGAAGATATAACGAATGCATTTTCAATATTATTTAAACTTCATCGCGAAGCTTTTTTTAAGGTAACTACTTTGCTAAATTAAATAATTTCTATTTAAAGTTCCTTTTGAAAACCCAAATATTTTTAACGTGATGAACAAATTGAAATTACGCTGTAAATGTCAGTTGTTGCACATGAAATGACAGATTTGATAGTTAAACTTTAAACAACAGTAACTTTGTAGAAACTGACTTTATTGATTAAAATAGTCATCATTAGATGCTATACACCTCTTTCATCCAGAAAGCAGTACACGCGACAGCTCACGTGAAATGAGTGTGCTCGACACATTTAAATATGCTGATTGTTACTATAGATCCCTAAAAGCCCTCTGCATATATGAGTAGTCACGCGAAAAGGGACCTAAAGGGATTGGAAATGTTTTGTTGTTTTTCTTTTTTGGTTTTTTTATTTACAATTTACTCGTACAATATTTGAACTCTCAACACTTTATTCTAGTCTAAATATAACATTATTATAGTGAACATTTTTTTATATTACTTAACTTTCTCATGAAGTTCAGTTTCATTTGAATATATACAGGTTTTTCTTTGCATAAACGCAGTATACCCTGGTTCTTTACATCGCCCACAGATTGTAGCTTTTCTTGTATTTCTAGCGTCACTGGCAGGGCTGCATACCATATTCGTAAACTTTGTAGAGATACGTAGTGAACCTAAAATAGTAGCCGACGGTAAAGATACGTCTTGGCACTGAAAAGTCACCTGACCATAGCAGTTTGAGCAGCAATGTTAACTTAATTGTCTCGATCTTGGATTTTAACAATCGTTTGTTGGAAATAATGAAGGTTGGATTATTGCTCAGACTACTGTCATAGTACAAAGAAAAATAACTCCGCAAACACTATTCCACATAATAAATTTTAATGACTCAGATGTACATTTCGGAAACAAAGTTGACTCACTGATGATGGAAACTTTGTTTCCGAAATGTACATCTGAATCATTAAAATTTATTATGTGGAATAGTGTTTTCGGAGTTATTTTTCTTTGTATGGTTGTGTCCACAGTTTTTGGCTTGATTCCTTTGTACTGTCATAGTTATTAGAAGTTGGTCAACTCAACCGTAACCACCGAGAGAGAAGGCCTCTGCGATGAAACGTAATACATCATCATAAATAGGGCATTGTTATTCGTATTTCTACCAATAATAAGCCATAAATTTTCCCTAACTATGAAGATGTAACAATGTAAAGATAAGGTCTGAGCGCGAAAACGTCAGACATTGTTACATCATCATCCGAAGATACGTTTCATCTCATTTCAGGGCTTATTATTGGTAGTAATGCGATTAAACGTATCTTCGGATGATGATGTAACAATGTATGACGTTTTCGCGCTCAGGCCTTATCTTTAGGAGGCGTTGCCCTGGCGCGGAAAAGTCACGTGAACATTTTAGTCCGAAAACAATGTAACCTTGATTGTTTCCATCTTGGATTTTAATAATCAGCAATTTTTCGTTTGTTGGAAACAATGAAGGTTACATTGTTATTCGGACTAAGTTGATCGGGTGACTTTTCCGCGCCAGGGCAACACCTCCTATAGAGAAGGTCTGCGGACAAAAGGTGTATACATTGTTACATCATCATCAAGCGGCTATTGTTATCGTATTTCTACCAATAATAAGCCCTAAATTTGGCCGCTTTGTGATGATGTAACAATGCATACATCTTTGGTCCGCAGGCCTTCTCTCTAGGAGATGTTGGCCAGGGTCTGTCTTTCTCGTGGGCTACGAATGAAGCCAAATTTAGGGCTGATTATTGGTAGAAATACGGTTAACAATGGATTACTCTAGATGATGTAACAATTTATTTTATTTTATTTGTATAAGAATAATTTGACAAGCAGCGACATTGCCATATTCAGTCTCTTCCCTTTTTCAGTATTTACCATATTCAAATGTATATTATCATCAAATGTCTAGTATTAATGGTATAAATCTCATAGTTCCTAATACAGGCCTTCTCGTTTAGGTGGTGTTGGTCAATCCGCCTCAAAAAGCTATACATTCGAAGTCTACCATCAGATGCACTGACTGACAAAATAGTCTATTTTCAATATATAATATATAAAACGAAAAAAAAACATTATTTAATTTAATACATAATCAAAAAATTAAATTTAGGAAATAAATATAAAAATAGAAGACAAAAACATCTTTTTTTGACATTAAAATTTAAATATTTATTTAATAAACACAATCAACAATCTCATAAAAGACAAAAAATGAAAAATTCAATTTTAAAAAAATATTAAAATCATCCATAAAAATTTATTTTTCATGTTAACTGGAGTTAAAGTTTTAATAAGCCTGCCTAGTGGCCGAGAGCGCTAAGGCGTTGGACTTTTCGCTTTCCAGACCAATGAGTCTCAGGTTCGAATCTCATTTAAGGAAGGATGTTTGTTGTTGGCCCTTTACGAAGAAGCTCGGAGGACCAAACAAAGCCTCAGTGATCTGATTCCCTGCTAGGTTAAATTTCAAATCGATCCAATGGTTATTTAACATCCTCGATACCGAAAATGTAAAGGAAGAAAAGAAAAAGATGTTATAATAAATCGTTTGCAGAAATGCAATTCACATACTCATGATGATTTAGAAAGCGCGAAATCATTTCGAGGAAACGCACTTTGCCATATCAAGAGTTTTTTTCCATTAGAAGGAACTTTAACAAGATCCCTTTTAAGATTACTACAATCATAGCCAGACTTACATCCAGTTACTACGAGGGGCGAATGATAAATAAGGTTTCCATGGCTGTAACTTTTTTATTTGTTAACCAATTTTCAAAATTCTTTTTGTATCTTATACTCACATTTGTCCTCTATGTAATGCACTATTCACTTTTCGACATAGTCCCCATCCCTTTCCACGCATTGTACCAACGCGTGACCAGTTGGGTGAACCCGTCGGAGAGGAATTCCGGAGTTGTTGTCGACACCAGGATTGAATGGCAGCTTTGGACCCTCTTCTGGAGTACGATAACGTCCGCCCGCACACGAGTCACCACACACCAGAGGCGTTGCAGCGCCTACAGTTCAAAGATGAAAAATTGCAGTTCAAAAATGAAAGACTTTAAATATTGCGACCCTCACCACTTCCCAAAGAAGAAAGAGCCCCTTAAGGGACATGAGTTGGTTCTGACGGCGAGGTAAACGCTGCCATTCAATCCTGGGGGTCTAGGCTGAACTCATCGACAAGCTGTCGATCTCGACAAAATCTAACCGTCACTAAGTGGCATATTACACATTTATACATAAGTTTACACACGTATGGCTAGATGATATACACTGATATACACAAGTTTACACACATTTACACATAATTTTACACATTTATCCATGTATACACATAAATACATACATAAACATATACCTGTAGACACACTATATTATTATTTTCACAATTCCAGTTTCGTAGCACAAGAGAGTACTTCATGTATGTAAATATTTTTAAACAAATTTTTGTTAATATTTTTAGAAAATGTGTATTCTTAAGCTATGTGTATTTAGCCTGCAGGCCGGAAACGAAGGAAAAAAGATTTTAATAAGAAATCTGTTGCTAAATTCTGAAATAACGATCGCCAAGTGCATAGTCGACTGCTCTTAAATTGTAGACAAGAATAAGGCAGTTGTCGATGGTCAAAGTCTACACGAGAAAATCGAAAGTGTAGAATCTGACACTGTAGACTCTGTAGACAAGTAAACAAGTCTACACTGTAGACTCTGTAGACAAGTCGTGTTCATGCTAGCTCGAATCGACAAATGCGTCATTAACCACGTGACCATCGACACTTGTCGACAGTCGACTGCTTGTCGATGAGCTCAGCCTAGACCCCCTGGTGTCGACAAGAACTCCGGAATTCCTCTCCGACGGGTTCACCCAACTGGTCACGCGTTGGTACAATGCGTGGAAAGGGATAGGGACTATGTCGAAAAGTGAATAGTGCATTACATAGAGGATAAATGTGAGTATAAGATACAAAAAGAATTTTGAAAATCGGTTAACAAATAAAAAAGTTACAGCCATGGAGACCTTATTTATCAATCGCCCCTCGTATAACACCTGAATAGCATTGTAAAAAATTACAGGGTGTTTCAAAAGGTATAATACAACTTCACACATAGTTAGGAGGCATGTAGGTGAACAGATTCTGTTAATAACAATGGGAGAGCAAATGACAAGTGATAAAGCATGCAAATGATGGCACAACACAAACAGGTTGCAGTTCTTTGGCAAGGATTTCTTTTTTTTTGGGGGGCACATAAAATCATTTGTGTACTGAACACTTGTGACAAGCATTGAAGATCTGGCAGATCGCATCGCAGTTGTTTCAGACGACATCAGAGAAATGCCGCAAACAATTTTGTAAAGCTTCAGTGGATTCACAGTTCCATAATATACCTGTGCACAGTGCATACTTACTCATGTGTTTTCATGTGCATCCTGATTAGTGCTCCCCCCTCTAACGTTACCTTGGCAGTGGTTGATTTCCGACCCCTCATGTATTAACAGAATCTGTTCATCTTCATGCCTACTGCCTGTGTGTGAAATTTGGATTATACCTTTTGAAATACCCTATATATGAAAGTGTATAGTAAGAGAATTATCAGGAAAAACTATCACTGACGAAGCTCTCCATTAATAATAAGCTTAATTCTTGGCGGCCAATGGACTACTTGAGCAGTTTTCCCAAACTGCATTTTTAACAATGGATAACAATGGACCAACCTTTAACTTCTAATAATTATGCTACTATAGTTCATTGCCGTAGCCTGTCTTTTTCGTCGGCTACGGGCCTAAAATCGAGGCCAACGAGAAAGACAGCACCGGCGCTTAAAATTCACGTGACCAAGAAAGGCCGATCAACAATGTAATCTTCATTGTTTCCATCCAAGAATCAGTATTTTTTGTTTGTTGAAAACAATGAGGGTTACATTGTTGATCGGTCTAAGTTGGTCAATAGCCTACAATGATAAAAGATTGCTCATGGTTGGTCATGGACTTCTTAGCACCGGAGCCTGTCTTTTTCTTTGCCTACGGCCTAAAATAATATGCAGTAATAATGTAAGATGGTTGCTAACTTACAAGGGAATCCCACATAGCCTGGCCGCTTTAACAATGGAGTCCTTATATGGCTATGTATGCTGAAATTTTTTCGTCTTCGCGGTTTATTTTGAAAGAAACACAATTTCGCACTCTCTTATATTGCAAGCATCTATAGTAGCTTCAGATGAGTAACATATTTCAATTTGGTGGAAATCTGTGACATACATGTTCGAGGGATTCCCTTCTTAGCAAAACAAATGATTGTATGTCTTGTTGTTATCAATGTCTTGTTGTAATAATATAAGGTGGTTGCTGAGCAGAAAAACAAATGATTGTATGCCTTGTTATTATCAGTGTTTGGAATATAGTTCCCCCTTTCTTGTCTGCCTCTCAAAATTTGTGTTCTTATGGTTGTCAGATCTCTCCTTGAACGATAAGTACCCAAAATGCCAACAGTAACTTTATATACTTTTATATTTTTTATTTATTTAAATTTTATATTTTTATCTATTAATATTGTTATTTTTCTTTTGAGGGGTGCAACGGAACGCGAAAGTTATCATAACCTGAATTAAACTTGCATTACGATAAGTTAAACTTCAGCTGAAAGGAGTACAAATAGCGGATTTGTCGTCATTTGTTGGTTCAGAAGGGGTATTACTCTTTTATATCTACGGACTCTGCACTATCCAAGACACTTCCACTAACTGCTGGCATTTATAAATATGAAAATTACTTCATTCCGAAGTCGGACATTTCATGTGCAACAACCTGATAATTTTATTATTGTTGTTGTTTTGGAAAGACCAAATACGGAACAAGCCCGGAAGCCAAGATCCAAAGTCCAGGTCGGATTTGAACACTCTCGTGATTCAGGCGAAGACGTAGATCGTGATTTCGTACCAACAGATATACCAATATGCAGAAGCGAATTCAAAATGGAGACATACGAAAGTGGAGGTTAGAAATACAAATGTTTAAAAGAAATATAGAAGACATGTGTGCGGGGGAAGGGGAAAATTATAGCAAGGCGTTTGAATGTGAACCAGGTTAACAACTTACAATTAAATTCCATTTCAATCAACGCAATTTTACTAAAGAAGAAAAAGAAAAATGAAGAGAATACTATAAATAAATGACAAAAACATTGGAGCCCAAAAAGATAGCAAATCATCTAGAAACAGCTATAAAACGAGCATTTGTACCATCCTGGCCTTTTCTTTTGTACCTTGTCCTCCACTTCTCTCCCCAAGGGAGATAGTAATGAGACGGAGGGGACAAATGCTCCTCGACTGGTTTCCCTTTCTACTTAAATTCCCGCCCTCAGCTTCGTTTCACCTTTAACGATCCAATTTATTTCAAATAGTTGGATCTATATTGGGCTTATGGTACTTTTATAACAAAACAAATTCCCATCATAAGCAATTGAGGAAGAGGGAAAGAAAAAAAGGAGAACAAGGTAAAGTTGGGTTATTCGTATGAGAAGGTGAACGAAAAGCGCCGCGGAATCAATGGCTACCAATTAAAGATTTTCCAGCGATACAACGGCCATTTTCAATGGTCTTTCATCCGTTCAGTAAGGCCAAGACCATAAATAAGTATCCACTGAGGTTAAAAGAGACTCTCGTCAATCTTCATGATGATAGGGTGAGTCTCATTCACTCGACGCTTATATCTAAGGTGCCACCAGAAATGATAAAGCCACTTGCATTATTGTAAAAAAAATATAAAAATAATGTTAATGTAATAAAACATAAAAATTTAATCACAATGTCGTAATTATAATACATATACATTGAGTAAATAATAAGGGTCAAAGCTGTAACAGAAAAAAACATTAAAAAAAAACATGTATGACCAAAAATGATGAAGCCATAATGCAAAAAATGTTCTCTGAAATAAAGAAATGTCAGTTTAAACTAATAGCTGGCATTAACTAATACAAGTTAATAATACAAATGGCTCCTAATGTGTAAATTAATTGTCTGATTAATTAATTAAATCCAAACAATGCCAAGAGGACAACTAAGTGAATTTGAAAAGGGCCAGATAATACTCTACATGAAAGCGACAAGTAAGGAAGATCAATAGCCTTTGGGATGTTCACATACCACAACTGACAATTACCTCAAATTAAAAGTTAATTATGGGTTGAAGAAATCTACTGGACGACCCTCAGAACTCGGTGACCGTGACAAAAGGGCAATTATAAAACGAGTGACAAGAGATAAAATGTCAACTCGAGCTGTGGCACGTTGTGAAGATATTCCTGTTAGAAGAACAGCAGTCGCCAATGTTATTCATGCAGCAGAAAAATGTTTGCATAAAAAGACTAGATTAACCAGGCACAAACAATTTAGACTACTTTGGGCACGATAAATAATGTCTCGGACCATACATTCAAGTATCAATGATGTATTTATCTGAAGACATTCAAACAGCAGACATTCCTCGGTATGAACTTTTAGATCTATAAGAGTAAAGAATAAAATCTAATAAACTGTGAATACTTACGTGAGAGAAGGAAACAAAAAACGGATCATCATTTGTCTACAATGATTTTTAACGGTCATGTATGTACATTTCAACTGCTAAGCAGCCTTCGTTCAACCATTAAAAGTCATTTCGGACTAGCAGTTATCCTGTTTTGTTTCCTTCTCTCACAACTTTCTGGTTTGTTAGATCTGTAGTTTGTCGGTTCCTTGATATTGTCAGTGTTGTACAATGTCCAAGATCAGGTCGCCGATAAACAGCAACTTATGAGGCTACAATTTTTTACGTTCATGTGAAAAATAAATATCAACCCTTTGCTTGTAGAAATGTTTCAGTTTCTTTGTTTGAGTGATCAGATGTAGTTTTTTTTATTGCGTTCATAATTGAATGCGGAACAAGTTTTTAATTGGAAATATGTCTCTACCTGTTACAGTTTGTGAGATAAATTTGGTATACCGTCTTTCTAAAAAAAGAGCGTGCGCTATAACTTTCTTGGGAAAGGTGATAAGTTTGCGGGAGAAAAACATAAAATGGCAGAGTACGTGAGGAAGCCTCTCCTATCTGAAAACCATGTGAAGAAACATTTCCAGTGGGCACAAGAAAATATGGGTCGTGATTGTGGCAATATCGTTTTCCTCGTTTGGCGTCGAGCATAGTCATCCCCCAGAAGCAGAACTTTGCACCGTACCGTTAAGCACCCTGTAAAGATAACATGTCTGGGTTGCTCCTCAAAAAAGGATTTGAGAATTTGCGCATCTTTACTGGAAACCTGAACGCTCAAAGAATGACCCAAACCTACAAAAAGAGTTTGTTACCATCTGTTCGAAGGATGTACAGAAGGACAAATACAAACTGGGTTGTTAAATGATCCGACACATTGTAGTAGGTTGTGCATGCAATGGAAGGCACAACATGACATTGCACTTAAATTGGCCGGCTCATTCACCTGATGCCAACATCTTAGAAAATGTGTGGGCTTACATGAAATATAAGCCTTGCAGGAAACGCACCTGGAGTTTGAACCAGCTGACTCGACAAATTCGACAGATTTGGAAGTGTTTACTTCTAGAGTTTGCTGTCAGCTTAGTAGAAAGCGTACCCCGGAGATGTCAAGCCATTACTAATTTGCAAGCGCCATTTTAAGCATATAGTTCTATCTGGAGTTTGAATTATTTTTTCGGAAACAAATATTTTTAAAATTATAGCACATTCTTTTCTTAGACAGATGGCATGTCCTAGTTTGAATAATCAAGTCATCGGCAGGTCACCAACAGAGAGCCATCCAGGACTTCCTATTTATTGGTTGGAACAGATTTAGGATATCTCCATTTTCTGCACAGGTAGGTGGGGTACAAGACTTTATAGTCACCCTGTATACTCAACAGCTGGAGTTGGTATGCATTCTGCATGGGTCGTATGTACCACTTTTTCTGAAACTTCAATCTGCAGAGGGGAAGAACTCTAAAAAATATGGAGAAAATTAAAAGGAACAAAGGAAATAATAAAAAACTTTGGAATCGATGGTAACGGGGGAAGTACGGATCCATCCTTGGGCATTAATTTTATAAACAGGCGATTACTTATTTTATTAAAGTAATTATTTTAATCGAAGGCACGGTTTTATGGCACCAGCATCGGACTCCCGAGCTCCATTATGAATAGAAGGGAAATAAAGAAAAGAGAAGGAACAAGGCAATAATTATCTGGCGGGTTCCGCTCTTAACTTTATCGTCGATGGCGATGGGCTGATGGAGGCAACAGTCGACATTCGGCCAACCAGCCAAGCAACCAACCATTAACGGGTGTCAGAAAAGGAGAAAGAAGAAGAAGAAGTAGAAGGAGGAGGGTTGGAGGGAACGAAATGCTCGCTTCACATTTTACGATTTTATTAATTTCTGCAGAGCATTGTAATGGAAGCCGATTTCCATTCTTTCTTGTTTTCTCTTTTCATTGTGCGCGTTTTTATTTTTAATATTTTTTTAAACGGAGGCAAAAATCGATCATGGAGTTTATATTAAGGAAAAAAAAGGCACGGAGAGAGATTAATGAGTAATAAAACGAATTTCTTGTTTACAATCTTCGTCGCGCAATTAAATGAGAGAGGAGAGAAAGAAAATTGGGACGTTAAGCTCCAAACTTATTTAGTCGTTAAAATTCAAAACAGTTTTACGTAGACTTATTACGCAAAACACGCTCATACCCTCCCAACACATACATACACACACTCGTACGCTAAAGCCAAGAGAGAGAGAGTTTTTAATGTCGATGTCGACGTTAGAGTGGAAGCTCCTCTAAGATTGCGCAGGTAATAAACTCTAATTAGCAGGAAAAGATAATCGAAGAACGTTACAAAAATTCTCGTAGCTTAATCATATCTTTAAAGAAAAATAATGAAAGCAAAATTTCCCGTCTTTAACGCTCCATAAGCGCTCCAGATTTTCATCAATAAAGAAAAATGTGTTTTAGCCGTAAACTCGTAACATTGTGTAAATGACATTCCTAAGTCCCTCCGAAAATCCATATAACAGTAACCATGACAGACATAGCGGGAATGGACATATCAACGAATGGACAGTGTCTCCAAGTTTTGTAAGTACTTTACAGTCGTTCTCTTGGTGACGCGGCAGACATCAATCCTATATTCAAACGTCCCAACATCTGATTGTCCATGCCAGCGACTACCTGAGTGATCCTTTCTCGCAGCTGGGCTAATTTACGTAATACACATAATCTTTGCCGTAACCCCATAAAAAAATCACATGGGATTATGTCAGGTGACTGCGGAGGTCACGAAAGAACAGCTTCCCATGAATGCCATGTTCTCGTTATGTCTTCCTTCCAGTGTATATAACTACAGTGCTATTACGATTGCAAAATTTGAAAGATCCTCTATCCGCAGATATGGACGTTTTCGCTATATTTGTCATGGTCACTGTTCGGCTTCCAAAAACCCTGGAGGGACTTACGAATCACCCTGTATATTGACAATGCCCTAAAATTTTAAAAGCAGGTCAAAACATGCTATCTTCAATCTAACAGAATGACGAGCAAAGAAGCATAATATATGTACGGAATAGTATAAATGGGGTGTCTCACCTAAAGTGAATCAATAACCAATTTCTAAAATACAAATATGATAGAATACTTTCAATGGAAGAACTATTGTACTTTATGTGAGGGGATTTTATGTATATTCCATTTCCAATAAAAACCGACACCATTTTGGAATATGGAAGTCAACTTTGAAATATGCAATGGAAAGTTCTGGTTTTAATTGTATTTTTGTCAGATCGTCAGACGAGACGAAATGACATGGTCTTTGATTCTGGCGATCGGGCATCTCACCGGCAGGTAACCAGCCCGACGCACTGGCAGTAGAGCTCCCCTGTTTGTAATGGAATAGGCGGTAAAGAGAGAAAAAGAGAGAGAGCAACGAAGAGCGGTGATTGGTAGAACTAAGTGCGCAGGTGCGCCTCAGAATCCGCCGAGTAAGGATAAAAGAAGAGATGGAGACGATCGAGGATGAGAGCCTTGATCCACTGCCGCTATGAAGATGTTAAGTCCGCCCGCCTCTCGGATGTTGCCGACCTTAATCAAAACACGATAGACATTTCTCTAAGTACACGATGTTTTCTTCAAAACTCAGGACGCCATAAAGTAAGGAGTCATGGAAGAGTTAGTGCAAATGATGTTTGTTTATCATCCGATTCAGCCAAGGAACTTTAATAGAAGACCGGCTGCCAGAGATAAGCAAACTGGTGAGCTCTCTTCCCAAATTATAAATATTAATGTTAATAACCCTTCTATCACAAAAAGTAGCCACAAGCGTCGGACGAGAACAGGAGCTCGACCTCAAGGCGTGGAACAGAGGGAGTGTAACCACTTCAGACCCAACGCTTCAAGAAGGGGTGATAGAAAGCGGGCTGCCCTCACCAGTGCAACCATTGCCAAAAAGAGTTTCCAGTTTAAAGCCTACAATAGCGGTAATAAAGACTTTGATATTGCCATCCTTTACCTAAAAAGTAGCGATATATTTATCATAAGAAAACTTTTTTATCCCATATCCATCGAGCGGGATCATCCCGTTACACATTTCGTCAGGAGGGAATAGAAGACAATGCAGCCACTTCTTTGACGCCGTCTTCCTCTCCAGTTAGCAGAAAGAACTCGGTTGCAAATCCACATACACAGCGTGCTGTTCGAAGTATTTTCCTGGCAGCGGATGAGCCCGTTGCTAAGAATATTCCATCCGCTGCGTTAGCTAGTATTCCCTATGGGCGCCTGGGGATTCACCTTGCTGAGGCGACGGGGAAACGGATCGGGCCATCCACGGTCAGTTGAATTACCTTTCGAGGTTGCCGCCATTTGAGTTTGCGGCCAACACAATTGACTTCTCGGCTAAGGGTCTTTTCAGCGACCGATTGAACCGTACTCACCTTGTCCACTCTAATCCACAGCTGGTCGTTCATGGAGTAAGAAAAGTCATCAATGTTTATTGTAATCATTGTTAATTGTTGTATGTAATTGTTGTTAATTTGATCATCAATGCTAGCAAAGTTGTTGATTATGACGTCTTTGTTAAGAGGATTGTTTGATTAGCCAACATAATGCATTGTAAATGCTTTACCGAGATACAGACGTAGCCGACTGGGGAGACTTCCAAGCAGCGTTGCCAACCGTGTAATAATTATTACATTTGTGTATTGTTTCGCTTCTATTATAACAATATCCAACAATAAGTATTCCTATCTAAAAACCGGTAAGTTGGCAACCCTGCTTCCAAGCTGTTTTTTATTAGTTATTATAATTAGTTAGTTTATAGTTTATAGATACTTGATAATAACCTTACTTTTGACCATCATATAAATAAATTACGGGGTAGGGTGGCCTCCATTGCGGGAGCCTTGGATAAAATTCCTGTTTGAGTAATACCGTAGCCAGACAGTTTTTTTTTTTTTTTGCAGCAGTGCATTCGATAGTAGTTTATATGCTTCCTTTCTGTGTGATATCCAAAAAATGGAAAGAAGTTATACAAGAGCAATTAAGGCGATTTATACACATGATGTATATAAATTTGTTAAGCCTTTTTGAATTGTATGATCTTGAGAGTTTAAAATTAATATAAAGGCTCACTCATCAACAGCTCAAAAATAACTTACCGGTATGTTGGATAAGAACTATGAGATTTATACCATTAATACTAGACATGCTGATGGTATAAACACTGAAAAAGGGAAGAGACTCTTTACTTTCTTGGCAGTTAAAAATTTTATTAATCTACCTGATTTTATTAAAGATGCTAAATCTCTTAAGATTTTTATTTGGCAATGTAAAAGATTGGTAAAAATGTAAAAAAAAATAATTATATGCGTAAAATGTTCTTATAAATGCAAGTGTATAATTATTTTATATCTGAATACTGTGGCTGTGTTAAGTTAAAAATGGCATGTTAATTTATTTTCTTCATATTTTAATCAGTTCTTTTGTATTTTGCATTATGTTTTCCTTTTAAGTATATTTTATGTTTTATGTTACCTTCAGTTAACTTGCTTAACCTAAACCTTAATAAAACTAAATATATGCTATTCTTTCAACGTAACAAACTATATGTTCCTACTGTCCTGCCAATTTTCTATAACTCACACCTACTATCAGTTGCAAGCACATTTAAATATTTAGGAATACATTTAACACATGATCTTTCTTGGAACTTGCATATCAATACTTTACTAACAAAACTTAACAAAAGACAGGGAATGATTTCTCATCTGCGCTTTCTTCCCTCTCATATACTGATCCTCCTATACAATTCACTAATACATTCAGCCCTCTGCTATGGTGTACAATTTTGGGGTTCCACTACAAATTCTAATCTTCTACGCCTTTACCGCCTACAAAAATGGTTCTTAAGAACCCTACTTAATATTAAAATACCCAATTCTATTTCCCATCAGTTTGAGCTATTAGGCATTCTAACCATCTACCAGATTTACATTATTCAACTCTGTACATTTGTCTACAAAATTCTGAATAATCAACTAATTCTCTCAACACCTTTTGAAATATCTTACCAGCATACTCTACACTCATATTCCACCCGATCATCAAACCTAATAAGTCTTCCCCTTACCAAAAATAATTATCAACGCCACTGCATCTCTTATATAGGAATTAAATGGTGGGGCACTTTACCTGAGCAAATTCGCACATCCCCTACGAGCTCAGCATTTAAAACACTATTAAAATTCTTACTTCTAACTAACAAATTACCTACTAACATCTTTTAAACCTCTTTTTTACTACTTATAATAGCCCTTTATTTGCCCGTTTATTTTCCTCTAATATTTCTTTTCTCTGCATATAATATCTTACTGGAAACCTCGTTCTGCACCTTTCTGGACCATTCTTGGTCCAGCTTGTCCTCCATAAAAAACTTTAATAATAGTTATAAAATATTTTTTTCTTTTTTCCTTTTTTTCCCATTTATCTCTGTAATCCATGCTATATTCTGTATTATAATACTAACTGTAATTTAATGCCCCCTCCAGAGACCACACATGTCGGCCCGCTGGCCATACGGGCTCCAGAGAGGGTTCATTGTAAGTGTCCACCCCTTTTTAAATAAATAAATAAATAAATTTATGCATTTGACTTATACCAGCAATGTCGCTGCTTGTCAAATTATTCTTATACAAATAAAATAAAAATAAATAAAAAAATAATAAAATATAAAATAAAAACTTTTAAAGCACACACTTTCACCTTAAAAAGTGCAGTAAAAAGTAAAAATTATGATTTCAAGAAAAAATATAAAAGTGTGGTGGCGTGTTTGATATTAAATTTTAAAAAGAAAATACTACATAATAAAATAAACGTGCCACCACGGTTTTTCCTTTTTTTAAAAAAAATATTTTAAAAGTTTTTATTTCCTATTTTCTTACATAGTTGCCACCATTTTAAAGGCACTTATCATGGCAGGGCACGATTTTTTGTATGCCTTCTTCATAAAAAGTTGCCGCCTGTGATGTCAGCTACGTAATTCGTAATGCAGTAAACTCTGTGTAATTCGAATCCAAACGGACCAACAAAAAAATTCGAATTAGGCGATAATTCGAATTTTACGATATTGGTTATACTTATACGCACTAAATAACATTATGCTAAAAACTGTGTTTTGGATTATGGGTAATCAGTAATCATATGTAATGAAAAAAATAATGAAAAGAAACATTTCAACTCGCCTGTTTATTTGAAATAATCGGTAATTAATAGTGTTGACAGATATTTCTTTAGCTTCTTTTACCCGTCATCGTTGGAAAACAGAATCGGCCCATGCACCTTGTTAATGGATATAAACAAATAGTACGATCTTTCTTCATCCTTACTACGAGGTACGCCCAGAAAAAAAAGCTCCGTGTGATAATACAAAAAAAAGCATGTACATACATAGAAAAAAATTTTATTCCAAAAGAAAATCTCCATACTCTGTGAAGAGTAATTGGAATTTTTGAAATTTTAAATATTTGTGATTTACTAGCCCTCTGATTGAAACGAAGATTCGAATTGTTTTTGAAACTTTTTGTCTCAAGAATGGAATAATGCAGTCCCATTTCTTGCTATTTCCCATTTAATTTTCCATTTTTGCTATTTACAATACGTCTAACCTTTTATCGAGTGATTAAAATCTACAAAATTGAACAAGTTCTCTGATCTCTAATTCGTTCATCGATGCTTCAAGTGTCTCATCTATCTTGAAATATTGTAAAATTTTTATTTCTTCCTCATTAATGCGTTAGTTTTTAAGTAATCCATTATATAAGCAATTTCCGGAAAGAATTTAGAGATAATGAAATGGTATTATTTTAGTTATCACTATTTTAGACTAAATAAAGCTTTCAAAGGAGATGGATAAAATAGAGATAAGATTAATACGAGGGTCGATCAAATGAAAACAATCGGAAGCCTGTAGCAGCGAGTAGTAACACCGCCAGAGAAAGAGGGACAATAGGTTAGTAGCCCTAATCAAGAATCATAGGGAGTGCCTAACAATTGGGAGAAGCGCTATTGATGTCCTCCTGGGTAAACTAGTGAACGCTCGAAGTGTCCAAAATGGATATGTCCGAGCAAGAACAACGAGCAGTCTATTCGGTTTTTGAAGGCGGAAAAGCAGTCGGGAGCTAAAATTCACCGCCGAATGAGTGTTGCTTACGGGGAGATCTGTTTAAGTGAGTCAAAAGTATTAGTGTATACATGCTTCTTTCTGGACAAATAGCTTTGGAAGACGATTTGAAGCCTGGCCAGGCACATCGTTTCATCACTTCGGTGAGTACTACGAAGGTGAATGAGCTTATTCAAGCCAACAGACGCATCACGGAGGATGAGATCGTTCTTCTGACGAGCTGTAGTCACGTCAGTGTTCACACCTTACTCCATCAGTATATGTAGTAGCTTAAAGTGTGTACAAGATATGTATCTTGCTGCTTCACATAAAGTCTATGAACATGGGTCCGAATTTGAACGATAACGTAGATATGAACAGAAATAAAAATGCCGCCACCAAGATCAACAAGTAATTACTCAGGTTCTGTAGAGCCTATATTAATGAAGAATCGAGGATACAATCCTGGATGTCTTCAACATCGCTCTTTCAAAGGTAACGTTAGTTTTGGGAAGAGAAAATAATCTTTGGGGGGGGGGGGGGAGATCTGAGAAGTAGAGTGGATGTTTGAACATATGCAGTTGTTTCTGGTTAAAAAAATCCGTATAGCTATTGTCCGGTGAACCGGTGCATTATCACGAAAAAGGAATCGACGTGCGGAATACTCGAGTCGAAGAATCCTCTTCTATAAACGTCTTAGAGTACTCAGGAATAAAAAGTTGTAGTGAAAGTATGTGCCTCAGGAACAAATTTCTGTTAAGTTCCTTTTTTAGGCTTGCTTCATCCTAAGTCATTTCCATATCAGCTGGATTCCTGTGCACGAGAATTATCTCCATATGGATGGCATGTTTTACTTTGTATATGGTTTTTTATCTTGACTCTAATGGATTCACTCTCATTATTTATTTAATTGTGATGTGATATCTTAACCTGACATTCGTTTCATTTTTTTTTTTAAATATTTTATAATGAAAAATCTGAGAATGTAGGAGATTTTTCGTTACATATGATTATGGAGAAGGTTTTCTCTGCAATTGTAGATCTGGAAAAAGCTTATGATAGGATGAATTGAAACAAGATGTTGCGACTGGTAAAGAAATACAGTATGAATTGAGCGAATGATTGGGACTATAAAAGCGATATATGTGGGTAACTGTGCATGTACAAGATCGAAAGAAGCAATATCAGAATGTTTTAGTATTAAGGAGGATGTTAGAAAAGGATGCGTGATGTCACCTTGGCTGTTTAATCATCTGCACATAAGGTAGTCAGCAATGAATGGTGTTGGCGTGAAAATAGAGAACGACGAAACGTAGACTACTCTTTATTCTTTCTTCAGAGAGTGAAGCTGGTTGACATGCGCTTGCAGAAAGGTTAAATAATGTGTTGTGAGTGTGTGTGTATGTGTGTGTGTGAAAACCAAAAGTTGTTGTGACAAGGAAGGTGTTTGTATTTGAGAGAGATATGGATAAATCAAACAAATTGCGAGATACAGCAGAACCTTGATAAATCGAACGTCGATAAATCTAAAACCTCTATAATTCGAGATAATAGACCTCGATAAATCGAGTATTTCTGGGGGAAAGATAACCTCTATGAATCGAGTATTTCTGGGGGAAAGATAACCTCTATGAATCGAAGTTAAAGCAAATAAATTTGCCCACAAATCAAATTTTGTCAAACCGGCCTTTATAAATCGAACTGATATCAATTTATCTTTTCCCTATTGGAAGTTTTCATAAGCAGTTCTGTTTGATTTTATAAGCGTACTCCGAATCCAATCGGTCAAATAATTTGCACTATGAACTCTTAATAAAAAGCACAAACCTCTTGTCCACAAAATAATTTTTAATCAAGCCTATACATATTTCGATCTCTTTGAGATCATTATTCGATACAATACAGGCGACAAAACACAAAGCAGGCTATTTATAAGTTTTAGCAAAAAGGCCGTTAATCCTCACTATCGACCAATCAACGAACGAATTGACCGGCCAACAAGAGAGTTAATCCTAATAAAGTTTAAAAAAGGAAACCAATCGCCTATACCCAAAATCAATACAACAGAAAAAACCGTTATACAACATTAAATCCGAATAGATTCAAAAAATTATACAATCCTAAAACTAAAAAAATGCCAAGTAACCACAAAAGTTGTTTCCGTTTATAAGTTACCATAAAAGGAAGTGATAGAAGATATGCAAATGAGTGTACAGTGTGGTCCAAAATCTGTCAGGGGGGTACAGGAAGGATAGCCTGTATAAATACAGGGCTGTTGAGCATTCACATGAATCACATCTCGTGCAGAATGAAGACAAATGGAGGTATCGAAGGAGATGGTTATACTCTATACAACGAAAGAAAAAGTGGGCGTGTCTAATTAAATTTCCTATTACAAATGTTAGACATTGTTGCTAAGTAAAATTAACAGTCGCTAACAATTGAAATTGGAATTTAACTGGACACGCCCAGTTTTTCTTTCGTTGGACAGAGTATAGGTGTTGTTTGCTTTATGACTTCAAGGTGGGCTTGTCAGCAGCAGCATCAAGTCGCCGAATGTGTCTTGCGTTTGGGGATGATGCTGTGAATGAACGCACCGTAAGGCATTGCTTCCAGAAATTCAGATCGGGAAAATTTGCCATTTCTGATGAACCCCGCAGTGGTCGACCACAAGCCTTAGATGACCAGGCCCTGAAAACGGCCATAGAGGAGGACAGCAGTTTAACATATGGCATCAGGTTTCTTCATCTGATGCAACAGTTAGACGTTACCTGCACAGCCTAGGAAAGACGTACAAGTTGAGCAAATGGGTACCTTACACATTGTAGGAATCCAACGCACATCGTAACGCACCCATATTTAATCGAATACTTACCAGTGACGAAAAGTGGGTTCTGTATGACACTCCTAAGCATTCTAAACATTGGTTGTCACCCCGGGACACCAGGCCTCACACCTCAAAGCCACCCCTACACCCACGCAAGATCATGCTCTGTGTCTGGTGGACTAGACGCCAAATGGTTCACTACGAGCTGCTATCAACTGGCCAAACCATCACTGGGGACCTGTGATTGGAACTTGTGCAACAAGCATTGCAGCAGAAGGATACAGCATTGGTGAATCGCAAAGGGTTACTATTCCTTCATGACAATGCCCGGCCACATGTAGCGCTGGTGGCCAGGTAAACCATAGAGCTGCTTGGCTGGGAGACTTACTCACCAGATCTTGCTCCAACGGATTATCACCTTTTTCATTCTCTGGACAACCATCTTCGTGGAAAATCCTACACCAATGATACAGAACTGCGAAAGGCACTCACGGGCTTCTTTGAGTCCAAGACCGGCAAGGTGTACAGCCAGGGGATTGATCAACTGGAGACACGTTGGCAGAAGGTGCTAGATGCCAATGGGGATTACTTTGGGGACTAGCAATACGCTGCTTTTTGTGTGCATCATTTTGTTTTCCGGAATTAAAAACGGCAAGAACTTTTCTGGTTACCTGGTAAAAGAAAAATCGTTATACTGTACAATAATAAAACCGAAAAAAGTTTCAAAACTTTACAATTCTTAAAAATTATTACATAGCAAATCAAAATTTATACAAAAAAATGAACCAATGAACGAATGAGCCAATTATACTATGAACTCATTAAAATAATTTGCACTGTTGCATTTCCATGCGGTTAGTCAAATCTCATACAAAACCTCAATAAATCGAATTTTATTTTACTTAACCTTGAGAATTCGAAGTTTATTTTAGCTTCCTCGCTAAATTGAATACTTCTATAGAGCGAAGCATTTTGCTCTTCTGTAAAAGTCGATTTATCAAGGTTCTACTGTACAAGTGAATAGACATTGTCTGAAGAAATGGGTAAATTGTACTCTATTTGGGTGGTTCTGGATCATTAAATTTCGAGAAGAAAAGGAGTTGGCCTGCAGATTATGGATTCCTGGGGAAGTAATGAGAACTTACGATGTGTGCAAATATGCATATGTGTGAAATAAGTTTTGCTATCAACTTTATCATATGAAATTGAAACTTGGGAAGCATAGGAAACTTACACGAGAAGCATAAGAAAAGTTTGGTTGTTGTGAAGATGAAATGTATAAGAGGTGTGGCTGCTGATTAACGATTATATGCTGGAAGGGAAATGTGGGCGAGAAAAGTGTCAGGAATACTTGAGTGTGTATGATTTTAAAAATTTGAATAAAAGGCGAACTTGTATGAAGCAAAAAATGACATTGGAAGAAGCAAGAATTGTATGGGGCATCGTTTTATTGGAGTGATTTAAGGCTAAGTTTCTTTCCTTGCATATGATGTCTACCCTCCCAAGTGAATTAAGACATCTCCTAAGACATCTCTAAGACATCTCTTAAGACATCTCCTAATCACATCTCCTATGTGATGTTATTGTGTTGTTGAGTAAGCATACAAAATTGTTAAGCATGAAAATACGACAGTCAAACATTTGAACTCTTTTTAAAAATACACGAAAGACGCGTTTTGATTATCTCATCAGCAACTCTTTCATTATCTCTTTTTGCCGTTTCTTGTACAAAAAAAGGAAAGAAATGGGGGCAGGGCGAAAGAAAAGGAAATCTCTTAATTATTTTAAGGGATGGAGAAAATTAATCGCCGGAATAATTAAGCCTAATGATTCGTAGAATCCCAGTTGTCGAGCCCCGCGATACGTGTTTTACAGCTGCCGAGGCTCGCAGATGCCGCTGAAGCTCCGCTTCCCAAGCTCCCTGCCGGCTAAGGGACTCACCGTCGACGGGATTACAACGGGATTGGAAAAACGGTAGATGGGAAGGAAGTGGCTACAAGTGTAGCCTCGGGAGCCCCAATCCCCACTTACTATACGCTAGATTTGGCGGATCCTTTTGTCGGTGCTTAAGCTACTGCACTCCATTTGCACCTATCTCTGAAAGCCTAGAATTTAGGTTTCCTTCTCGTTTAGGGAGATTTTCTTTATCTTTTTTTTATTTAAATATCCTTCCATCGTCACGCTCTTCACCTATTAAATATATACTTTTTTGTTCACTATAGTTGATTTTCGTTTCAAATGATGATGTATTAATCCTACTGTGAATAGATGACGGTTTCAAATGATGATGGTGGTACTTTGATACAGTAAAGACAATTTAGCTATTTACTAATTATTGTCTGGATACCCCTTCATCAGGTTGAATGAGCGATTTTGTCAATGTAAATCAGAAGGCGACCGTGATTGAAGAAATCGAATAGATGCAGCATGACAACATTACGGGAATTGAGTGATTTTGAGAGAGGTGTCATTGTGGACTGTCACATTGCCAGTATGTAATGCGTGTCACCCTTACTCGGCTAGGTCATTCAAAATCAACAGTTAATGATGTGATATGCAAATGATAATGTTTCGGCATTACTGGTGGAGGAAAACACCCAGACCGGCCCTCAAAAATGACAGAGGGACAGAGGGCGTTAAAGAGAGTTGTGTGCACAAGCAGGCTAAAATCAGCGCAGACTATCCACGAAGAGTTTCAGGGCGCTAGTAATACTGCAGTGAGCATTATTACCTAACGAAATAACTGCATGCGTTCGTTTCAATGGAAAAGTTGCAGCACACAAGCCAAGCATCATAAGAGCAAACAGGATGGCTCATCTGGCTTGGTGCAAAGAGCGTGTGAACTGGGCACTGGACTAGTGGAAGAAGGTGCTGTAGAGCGGTAAATCGAGGTTAGAGTCCTATGGTAGAGTGTAAACGTGGAGGTAGCCTGGAAAACGCCTTTTACCAGGATGAAATTGGTGATGGTGGAGTGGTCAAGTCGGGTGCGTTTAGTTAGTTCGCACTTGGACCACTAGATGTTGTTCATGGAAAATCCCTGAACTCCCACTCTTTGGTAGTTCTATGGAGTAGAGATTGATATCAGGACGACAACGACCCTTCCCACAAGGTTGCAGCTGTATGGAGTGGTAAGACTGAGATGATCGTTGAATGACTGTCCTGACCTCACCCCATAGAACGCCTGTGGAACGACGAACTGGAACGACGGTTGAGGTCAAGACCAACTCGTTCGAAAATAGTTGCTGAACTCAGTACCATTTGATAGAGGAATGGGGACAAATTTTGGCTAGTATCTACCAAAATTAGTGGAAAGCCTTCCAGATGGTTATCCAGGACAAAGGCGGACATACCACATATTAGAATAAGGCGATATATGTTTATTAACATAGTGTCCGGACAATTATACTTAGATAGTGTATATGAATTCAGCCAATATTTGTATGAAGAAAATGCTCAGAGTATACAAGGTATTGCAAAAATTTAGCTCATTGCCAATTTGGCAGAGGCCTAACATAGAAAAATCCACGTAGTCCATCTTATCCCACAGGTCCGTCTTGTCTCACTTGCCCCTACATATCGCACCTTTTGAGAATCCAATCAGCTACTTCGTTGTTTCAATCGTGGCTCCAGCTAGACGAGCATCAAAAATTAGTCCCTTTTCGAAGTCGGTTAGGTCCATCTCCCCCCCTCCCCCCCAGTGCTGATCAATTTCTGTGTGTAGAATGAACTAACTGCCTCTTAAATAAGTTGACGCTTCAATGACATGACCTAAAATATTTTACATAAAAACGGATTAAAACAAATTTACATATGCTTCACACTTATTTCTAATTCATTGGCCATTATCTGTATTATTAATTATGCGTTTGTACTTTTTTCTGCCTTTAAACGCATTCCGGGGATATTCTGAATGAAATTGTGGGAGATAATTACAGAAACAGTAATCATTGAATGAAGTCTTTTTTTAATCGTTAATAAGAACAAGGGGTTTCGTTCCACGCCTCTTCAATTGCCGATACATTTGTGGGATTGAGCTAAGCCGTGATGTTTATACACAAGCAATGTGTATTAAAAAACGACGTTTGCATTCTGATGAGAAATAAGGCAAAAAAGGGGCTTCCAATTGACGAAGTAAGCAAATCGTTTTCGCCCGTTGAACGTGTTTACTGAGGGGGGTCGTCGTGAATGGGAAAACAAACCCCCGAAAGCAAATCTTCACCGAGAGTGGCTTCAAAATTCAATTGTGTCGTTGAAAAATTGGGAGGCAAGCGGGAATCAGCTTCTGAAATCCTTCTTCAGTAAGTGTTCGGAATCGAACAAAATTGCATGAAGCCAGAGACCAAAAAAAAGTCAAAAAGAAAGCAAAAGTTTATAAGAAACTTAAAGTGGTAGTCTTCTGTCATCCCAAATTGCTTTTTTATATATCTTTGTTTTATGCAGGATGTTTGGGATGCATCGATAGTGTTCGTACTTGTATGCACTCAAAATTGGATTAGCTGAATGATATTTTGTTCGAATTACTTTTTTTAATCTTCTTTTT
Source organism: Rhysida immarginata (assembly GCA_023313115.1). Classification (NCBI taxonomy): domain Eukaryota; kingdom Metazoa; phylum Arthropoda; class Chilopoda; order Scolopendromorpha; family Scolopendridae; genus Rhysida; species Rhysida immarginata. The sequence goes on from JAHWFO010013951.1 coordinate 1,193,467, forward strand.
ATCTGATAGTTATACTCTTGGCGTTTATATGAATACAACTGAACAGAAATAAATTTGAATATTAATAATATACGAGGTGAAATCAAAAATTAATTGAGTAAATTTTTCACAGAAAAATCGTCATGTATTTGCAAAAATCATTCTATGCATTTTGAACGATGAACATTGATCTACTTCTCAACATAACAACCAATCACATTTCAGCATTTGTCTCAACGTGAGGCCAACTTTTCAATGCCCATAGCGTAGAATTAGTTCGGCTGGGAGCGATGCCATAACCGCACAACTGTTTTCACCTCATTGTCGCTCTGGAAGCGTGTGCCAGCAAAGTGTTGCGTTAGAGGTCCGAATAGGTGGAAGTCCGAGAGCGCCAGATCTGAATGGCATAAGACTTCCCACTTCCAAGACTGCAGTTTTTGCGACACTGATGCAGCAACATAAAGACGCGCATTGTCATGCAGAATGATGACTTCATTCATAGCCTTCTGCGGACGCTTTCGGCGCAGAGCAGCTCGCAGCCGATCCAATGTGGCAGAATAAGCAGCAGCGTTCACCGTTTCTCCTTGGCCAGAAAATCAGCAAGAAAAACACCCTGGTTGTCCCAGAAAACAGTAACCATAACCTTTCCCAGCAGAAAGTGTTGTCTTGAATTTTTTTTGGAGGGGAAGAATCGATGTGTTTCCACACCATACTCTATCGCTTCGTTTCGGGGGTATAATGAAACGCGACTTCTCGTCTCCGGTGACAATGTGCTCAAGGAATGAGTGTCCCTCTTTGTGGTACCGAAGCAAATGCTCCAAACTATATGGCATTCGGTTCTCTATGTGTACTGGTGTGAGCTGCCCAGGGGCCCATTTTGCTGACACTTTCCGAAATTTAAGGTCTTCGTGGATGATGTAGTATGCAGTTCCGTGTGAAATTTCCACTTCCAGTGCTACTGCTTGGATCGTTACCCGCCGGTCTCGCTGAATTACCTCATTCACGGCATCAATTTTCTCCGTGTGTACGGGATGTGCACGGTCGTCCGGAACGTAGTTCATCGAGGACACTTTCCGCCCCGCTGTGAGCTTGGCACACTAGTTGCACGCATTGTCAATGTCATGCACGTGCCACCGTACATTGCACACAATTCGCGATGGATTTCAGAAGGTTTTTGTCTTTTTGACCACAGAAATCTGACCACACTCCGGATCTCCACAGTCTCGAACGTCTTCAGCTTACCTGCCATTTTGGAACAGCTGTAGCTCTGAATGCAGAAAGCGTACACGCCTGTCATCTCCCGAGATCTTAGAGAATTACATGCTCTTCAAAAAGTATATAATGATTTTTGCAAATAACTGACAGTTTTGCTGTGAAAAATTTTACTTAATTATTTTTTGATTTTCCCTCGTACAATAAGTATTCTTATGTTGACAATAGTTGTACTTTTGTCAATTTTAATACTATCGTATGGCATATGTACGAGGGTTGATTGGAAAATTAATGCTTCCTTGGCTGTAACTTTATGTGGTAACCGATTTTCAAAATTATTTTTTGTACCTGATAATTACATTTGTCCTCTATTTAATGCACTAAACACTTTTTGACATAGTCTCCATCCCTAGAACCCGTTGGAGAAGAATTCCGGAGTTCTTCTCGACACCAGAATTGAATGGTAGGTTTCACCTCATCGTCAGAACGCAACTCATGTCCCTTGAGGTGCTCTTTCTTCTTTGGAAAGAGGTGAAAGTCGGTGGGGAGTGTCTACAAATTAATCAACAAATTAAACAAGATACCAATACATAAAAACAATAATAAGAACAAGAATGATTCAACTTGCATCACCTTCACTTATTTTGGATCACAAATTTATCAAATTTCAAAAATATTTAAAAGATTTAATTTCAACATTGCCTTTAAAACTACTAACACTAATAAAAGACCTTACAAAGAATAAAGATGAACTCAAATCTTGAAGAAAAAACGTTTTATTTATCAATTAAATTGTATCGAAGTGATAAAAAAACAGAACGCTACATGAAAAAAAAAAAAAACAGAATAAAAATTCAAATTCATTGTAAAGGACATATTAATTCTATTAAATACATAGACGATAAATCAACATATGCCAAGTACATTTTAGATACAAAACACCAAATCCCTAAAGTTAACGAAGTTTTAAAAGTATTAAGATGAGATTTTAGAAAATTTAGAAATTTAGAGAGCAAATAAAAAAAATCGCAAGCAAATAAGTGATTAAATCGCTAACGAGATCTGGAAGCTGACCTCGTTATGGGAACAAATTAAAGACAATCTTATAACAAGAAAGAACAAGAAAGTATCGAAAGCCCTGAGATCAACTATTTTTACCCCTTTATATGCATTTTTAACCCCTCAATTTTTTTATTCACATTCCACCTCTGCGAATTATAACACAAAATTGAATTTGTAACAATGCATAGAATTCCTGTTGTTTGAGCTTTTCTTAGAATTGATAGTTCTTTGAAAATGAGCAGAAACTGGAGATAATGGAAAGTTAGCAGACTATTGAGAAAGAGTGGAGACAGACGCCTCCCGAGTTGGCAGAAAGCATGCTGTGCATGCACTCTTATTGCTTTTTTAAACAGATTTCGTATTTATCTCTATGCTGTTGAATCAGTTACTGTGTGTAAACCAGTTCTGGTGTTCACTTGTATTATCAAAATTTTTTGTCCTCTATAATTTCCATCCCTGTAACTACAACCCCAGTGCACCAATCGAAATCAGACTAAATGTTGAAGTAGAACATGTCTTTGGTAAGCTACATTCCAAATTTCAACCTTCTACGTCAAAAATGTAGAAAATATGAAGGGGACAGATAAACGACAGACGGAATTGTGAAAGCAATAAGTGCTCCATTCTTCCGCTACTTAATAAAATTGTTTTACTTTGTTTTATGTCATTGTTTTCTCAACAATATACAGTTCGTCAATTTTAATAATACAACTATTGTTAACACAAGAATATTTTATACAAATCTATAACAGTCCTTCTTAGGGTCACAGTTTGTGAACCTGATGTATACAGAATTAATAAAATTTGTTTGCTTATTAGGAATCTGTTGATTCTCTTAGGCCTAAAACTGATTCTGTATCATGACTTTTGGCCTCGATTTTTTCAACCTCGATTCCAAAAAGAGTACATGTTTCTCTTCTAAACGTTTTTACAGCTATTTTTAGTTTGTTAAAGCCCATCGAAATCGGTGGGACGGAGATATTTTTTGTTTGTCTGAACGTTTCCTTCATATTTTCCACATTTTTTGACGTAGAAGTTTCATGTTCGGAATGCAGCCTTGTGTGGGCATGTGCTATTTCACTATTTATATTGGTTTCGATTGGCCCACTGAATTGCAATTACTGGGGTGGAAGTTAGAGGGGCCCTTCTGTCTATGCAGTATATAGGTATGTAAAGGGGTGAAATTTGGTGTGTCAATTCCTCTAGACAAGGTCTACCTTGCAACGAAGTTTGGGATAAACTCTCCTAATGGATCAGAGTTTTGAGTAGTCGTTCACGTGGTCTTTAGAACTTCTGTATTAACGTTTTCAAAAGGCAGCTTTATGTAGTCGATCGGAAATGAGAAACGAGACAAGTTACAGTTCCATTTCATTTTCTAAATGCTACGTTCGAAAAAATCAATTTTTTTGATTTAAAAAAATGTGGTTAAAAAGATTGTATAAAAGGGTAAAAAAGATGAACTCAGGGGTTCTTCCGCTACTTTCTTATATTCTCTCAGGGGTTCTTCCGCTAATTTCTTATACTCTCTTCGGGAGGGGGGGGGGGGGAAAATCTTTTTTTTCTCTGATAACACTGCTATGCATGATTTTTGATGTTTTGGAAAATACATAATTTTCTTAATTATTTTAACATGTAGATTTAGAATATGAAATCCTTTTTAACCGACTTCAAAAAAGGAGGTTATCAATTCAATGTGTATGTTTGTAATATTGTTGGAATTGCACAATATTCATATAAGTTAGTCTATGTTGGTTTCTAAATAAGTATGCCAAATTTCATAAGCGTGTGTATGTATGTATGTATGTATGTTTGTCCACGAATTTCTAAGAAACTAGAAATCGAATTGCAATAATTTTTTTTATAGGATTAAGCATCTTTCAACTTAGGGATAAATCCAAGTTTCATCAAAATCGGTTCAGTAGTTTTCAAGATATGGACTAATATAGCTAGGCGATAGCGAAAGTTTCATTAAAGTCGGACATTAATCTTGTTTCTCTATCACATAGTGTTTGTCTGACATTTCATGAACCATTCGTTTTCTTTTAGGCAATCTGTGTTTTCATCTGTAGTCTGGATCTTCAATATGGCTGCATCTGGAACCATATGCTCTAGAAGAAGTTGTATTAATTCATCTGATTCCTTCCGTTACGTCTGCGGAAGCTTACGTACTTTGTCTAGACAAAAACAAAAAATTAACGTGCGTATTTTGGCATGAAGTTAGGAGATCAAGAGAAATCATGGGCACCTCATGTGGCTTGCAAGACTTGTATTGAGGGTCTTAGAAGCTGGAGCAAAGGGGTAAAGAAATTTCTTACCTTCGGAATTCCAGTCATATTGAGGACTGCTATTTCTGCATGGTAAACACTATTGGTTACAATGCAAAAAATAAGAAGGAAATTGTTTATCCAAATTTGCCTTCTGCATTGAGACCGATACCTCACGATGACAACTTTCCTGTTCCAGTACCAAAGCATAAGGTGGACTCCATGGAAGGATTGTATACGAATGAAGAAATCGATTTAACTCGAAATACATGCAACTTTCGCCATTCGGCAGTTTATAAGCTTGTTTTCAGCATATTTGCAAATCGCTCTGTCATTTTCTTATTTGCATCAACAATTTAAACATCTGAGATATGGCTGATAAGAAATCCTCATAGAACATTCTTGAGTTATTCTTTATTTACTTTCTTGTTTATCTTGGTATTATCACTGTGTTCTCTATGCGTAGCATACAAATGGCAATCCGCACGTGCGAAGATTTCGCTGTTGGCTGTAAAACAACCGAACCAATACTTTTATAGTTCACAGAATGCGATATTTTTAAAGGAATTAGCTTTTTTACAGCCCACTTCCTTTATTATATGATATTTTTTGGTCAATTTTTTAGCCCATTGGTCGATATTTTATGTTCTCTATATCCTTTTGGAAAATGAAAACCAAAAAAACTACATCAAGATCGACTGGAAAAGCGGCCTTAGTGGAAGAACGAGTTGAATGGGGGCGTGGAGTTGAAAGGAGAGTGTCATTAAAGGTGTTTTGCTCTCCTTCCTCTTCCTCCTCTCTCCTCACAACGGAAGACCACGAACAAACGTGTCCAGATTTTCATAAAAACAAAGTATTTCACTCGTGACTGACTCTGAACTGCAGCACGCGTCAAAGATGGTGTTGCCGCCTCCTTAATGATAGGCGACTTTTTTTTTTATTTTAAACAGTTTGTCAAAATGGTGCTTCGTCACGAAACCGGTGCAGTCCCCGTTTCCCACCGGGTGCTCAAGGGGTTGACCCCGTCCTGTGCCATCGATCACACCAGGGAAGGGCCACCCGCGCTTCGCGAAGCCCATCATTGTTGGCGGGCGCCACTCCGTCTGTTCGGTACGTCACTCGACATCCACAGGCTCTCTCTCCCATTGTCGAGTCTTGGCTCGTTCACCGTTTGACAGGGAATAAATGGGCCGATAGAAGAGAGAGAGAGAGAAAGCTTTTTTTTGTCAGGTCGGCAGGTCTTTTAGCCAGTAGTTGCCCCCTGTCGCCCCACCCCACCTCCCTGTGCGCTCCTTCGCAACAAGATTAATGCTCTTGACGCTCTTGTACAACAGATCGACGCAATGATAAAAAAGAGCGAGGTTGAAAAGAAAGAGAAGGACTCCTCGTCAATGACGGTTTCACGAATGATGGACAAACAAACAAACAAACAGAGGTGACGATAAGACCCCTCTGGCGTAAGAGTGGGTAAACAGCGAATTTAGCAATGGCACGAGTTCGGGGAGATGGCAGCGCAAGCTCTTGCTAAGCTCTTCAAAGCCTGTAAAAAGCCTTAGTCGATGGAACGCAGGTCGGTTGTGAATAAATCCTTCGATTTGCTAAAGTAATTTATAGTGTTAAGTGGCAATAGCTAGATTTTAAAAGTTTTTAAAGGATGTCTCATGACTCACAGTGACTTCTCTATCATACAACCCCTCGCAAAAATAGTCCATTTTTATTTCCAAAGCAAAAAATTTCAGATCAAAATTTCAGACCTTAAGTAATGATTGTACTATAAAATAAATCGGTTTGCCATACATATGAGAGTTTAATGGACGATATCTGTGAAATTATATATTACATGAAAGGAATATTTATCCGGAACCAATAAATAAAAATATGCAATATAACTATTGGTTGGAAAAAAAGTATACGATACTTCTAGGCATTGTTGCGTAAAAGCCATGACAATAATTTACACTTATTTCCGTCCAGCTTTTTCGAATTGCATCCTTGCATTCTGTAGTTATTCCATGTTCTTCACATTAAATTTTACGTACGATGATGCGTCACATTGTCATCTTGAAATACTGTTTACAGGGTGAGTCATCAAATATTGTTCCAAAGTTACGAACAAACAAAAAATATATCTAAAATCCCAACATACGTTTATCCAGTCATAGCAGAGTACAAAAATTCCCAGGTCCTGCAGCAGTTAAACATCTTCATATCGTAACATCGCGTGGAAATTTCATTGTTGAAGTTACAGTATCTGGATGGAATTTCATTTCCTTCTTTCTCCAGATAAAAACACCTTTATCGTCGTCTGCCCCAAGACAAATTCTGCGCTAAATTCATCACTGAAAATTACTTGCTGCCAGTCGTCCAAGGTCCGTGTCTTATGTTGTTTTGCCCATTGTAAGCGTTCCCTGCGATGTTCACGCGAGAGAAGTGGTTTCTCTTTAGCTTTGTTGACCGAAAAGCCGGCATCAGTTCCTTACTGTAAGACGGTTACACCACATTTTCCCCATTGCTTGTTCATCTCGTGTGACAGTGATTTACGCATTTTCTTGCAGGTTTGAGTCAATCTTTTGTCATCACCTTTTGTCGTTTTTTGGGTCGTCTACTTCTCTTGATGTTTTCAACGGTCCCTTCTGTTTGGTATTTGTTCCCAACACGTGAGACGGTATTCTGTGAACCTGCAATACCTGCTATCATTTCCATTAGGGGTTTTCCTTCAAAACCAATCGAATCATTTGATTTTTTCAAATCTTTAGAGAGTTCTCTGAGTGGGCCCATAATGTCAGATGATAAGGATATCAGCATCCTTTTAAATCGTATTCCAACCTTCTGAATATATATTTGACATTTACTAAATTTTTGAATATTTATTGAATTGGCCGCATGAATGAAGAATTTAATAAAATTCTTCAAATCATGCAATATCGCATACTTTATTCCAACGAATGCATTTATCGCATAAAATTTCCCAAAGAGCCTAATTTCTTTGTTATATATTTAGAGAAATTTTATGTTTATGTCTGTCATGTTTTACAAAGATTATACTGCATATCCTTTTTTTATGATGGACTGATCCTAATGCAACGCAACCATTAGGGTGAGTTAGAGGAGTAAAAGCTAACTTAATTGCATTTTAATTGAATTTGAGTAATGATAATTACAGCATTCAACTACAAATACAGTCTTAGTACGTCTTCTATTATTAAAAAAAATCCATGTTGCAAAAAACCAAAAGGGATCAATTATTCAAGTAGAAAAGTACAAAAGGGAACGCCAGCAAATGATCTAATATTCCAGTCAGCATAAATAAAATTCCAATAAATCTTTGACATCCCAGTTACTGTTTCTGGGCATTTACTTGACAATTGCAGCTCGTACCATAAAAGTTTGAATCGGAATAACAAAATAGCTTCTCAGTCTACAATAACTGCTGAAAATAATTGTCACCAGCTAGGATGGATGAATCTAACCTTCTGTCTGCCGAACTCTTTCAAAAACATCGGGGTTGTTTCTTATTGCATTACACCCGTCAACTATTCTCAAATCATCTACCTTTTCATACAATACGTATGAAATCCACGGGTAAACTGATGTTTTCAATATCTGCACTAAGCTGATGTGAGTACAAAAACCAGCCGTTTTTAGTATTCAGAATGTTGTTAAAAGATATCAGTATTGTTTTTGTCGATAAACCTTTATCGCCTTATGTCTTCGAAACAAAGCGGCATTCCGAAAATCATCAAACGACGAAAGAGTCTTAAAATAACCGAAAGAATAACGCATTGAATTTTTTGCCGTATATTCAGCAAACACGATGATATCCATGCCGTCTTCGATTCACATAATTTTTTTAAAAATAAGATACCATGCATCTACCAACACGAGCTGTGCTCATATTACACTAAGATGCCGAAATCCACATTTGCTTATCTCCTGCACAAAGGTTTCATCACATGGTGGGAAGTCTAACATTTTCACGAACTAGAAACATCTATAATCAATGAATCATGCTTATTTGTTGCCATGTTTGAACTCGAAAATCAAATATTTTTACCTTGTACGGCGTGTCGAAACGCGGCTGCCTCCTCGACTCTTTTTCTACAGGCTGGGGCATTCGATCATCGGGAACACGTTAAAGTAGCTTTTGCTTCAATCTACTGAAAGTTTCTATTTTTTCGATGTAGGTGCCCATATTCTACCTATGCCCCCTCTCACCCTACGTGAAGTAATATTTTCATTTTTCTGCAACTATTTGCTTTGGAAATAATTTTAAGGTATTTTTTGTCAGGGGTTGTAGTTATTTAAATTTGGCACCAAAAAATGCAAAAAAAAAACGATTTTGTAAAATATGAATATCTTCTTTATTACCATATTATTAAAAACCAAGAATTTATAAGCATAAACAGGTTGAAAAAATTTAAATGGCAAAAAACGCGGTTTCGGCTAGGCTATATAAGAAACAGGAAGGGTATGGGAGGCTACGAACCGCGCCCAAAACTATTTTTTAATATAAGAAACATTGTACATTTCGTGTGGGGGCACTTTTACCATCTAAAGCCTCTTTTGCTTTTTCTATGGTACATTTCATTTGTAACTATTCATGAATGTTATTATAGTTCTTATAAGTTCAGATTTAATTCTTATATCTCGCCATTACATTCCTTAGTTCAGAATTCACCATAAACAAGATCAAATTCATTATCTAATAAAAGATCGAGAGAATCTAGTTCCATGAATGCGCTTACTGCATTTGAATAAGATATGTCAAATTTTTCTTTTCAAACAAAGTACTCTTAAACCATAATCAAGTTATTAATGGACGAGCATACCAGCTTTTGTTTGTTTTTTTAACATCCTAAAATATCAAGTCCCGAATTTCAGTTTGCTTTTTTAAGAATAGCTACAAATTTCCTTAACACAAATTTCACCGTTACTTCCACAAATTTCCCATAATACCGCTTTCACCTGTAAGGACTGTGACCTTCTACACGACAAAGAAAATATATGTTTGTAATTAAAAGCTCCTACATGAACATAAAGTATATAAAAGAGACTTTAAGTGGAGTTTTATTGGCGCAGACCCATTCTTACAAGCAGAGGTAGGTGTCCTAGTTCCCTTATCGGCGAACCCTATAGAAACGAGTTGCTCGTTAGCATAAGGATATTTTTAAAATGGAAACATATTTTGCACGGGCCAGCTAAATTTAAAATTTCAAAAGACCTGGCGCTGTTTCGAAAAAATGAAAACGGCCACAACTAACGAGTGCATCTAACTAAAATTGAATGCCAATTGTGGAGCTCTAAATCCGCCAGGGACGTCCAAAGGGCCAATTTAAAGTGACAATCGCGCTCGTTAAACATTTAGAATAAACGGTTTGTTTCGACATCGAACTCAAACTGCGCTATTTTTCTCTGGTCCACGTGCGCAATAACAAACCAGAAAAGCCTAACGGAAAATGGGAAACCATTGCCTAATTATTAATATGGCTATAGGATTTTAATAACCGTTCCCCTATAGTGAACTCGTCGTTAGCGTTAATTCGTAATTGAAAAGACTGATGCTGGCCAAATGATATTTCAACTGATACCGATGGCACAGGAGAGAGAGAGGCAGGGAGTGAGTGAGTGAGTGAGATGTTTCGGTGGTTCGGTTTCCCCCACCACCACCATACCACCACGTGTAATTCCTGCGAAATTCAATTATAAAGTATCAATGGCAGAGCACACTAATCCTCAAATGGGTTAAATACGAAATAACTAATCCGAAGATGCGAAATTAACGGCGAATATTTACGATTGTGTGAAAATGAAGACTGTCGATATTGGATACGAAAGCGGGGGCTTCTGCCGCCGAGAATTTATTAAGAGCTAAATTGATATATCTAATTTTGCAACGCAAACGCGGAATTCATGGAAGACAGCGGGACTCATTTAAGCGCACACACCACACATAGACACACACACAAACACACACACACACACACACACACACACACACATACACACGTCACACGCACGCAGACATAGAAAAGCTTTCCCCCCTTTCCCCCTATTCAATAGTTATAGGCCTTAATCTTTTTCAAATCCCGTAGGGGATTTACACCTAACGCTCATTGATATTCATTTCTAACTTTTTTTATACACACATTGGCCAATGAAGTAGAAACATGTGTGAAAGATATGTAAATTTGTTTCACAAAGTTTCAAGACTTGTCTCAGAACAAATAATTTATTAAACATTTTTGTACAGCGAACTAAAAGTCTTCAAAATATGACCCTTGGGCATCAACACAATGCTGCCAGCGTTTTTTCCGTTGTTCATAGGCTCCCTGGAACTCTTCGTACGGAAGGCTGTCAAGGGACCTCGTCGAAGCTGCCTGGACCGCTGGAATCCTGTCAAATCGCTTCCCTTTCAGGTCGAATTGCTTCCCTTAATTCGGGGGAACAGAAAGAAATCGCTGGGAGCTAGGTCGGGGCTGTAGGGTGGCTGGAGCAGTGTTGCCACGTTGAACTTGGCCAAAACTTCGCCGGCGGCGAGCGACGTGTGAGTTGGCGCATTGTCGTGGTGAAGAATCCAATTGTCTTTGATCTCCTGGCAATTGACTCGATCCTTCAAACGCCGGAGCATTTTCGACTCTAAATTTTTGACGCATTCTCCGAGTCTTCGACGGGGGTCACTGACACGCACTCACGCCACTAGCGATCTGCTTACTCCAGCGTCTCGGAAGTAACTGCCGCTAGTGCTGTCGGTTAGCTGACACCCCCCCACTACTTCACACTGTCGGTGGAACCGGTCTGCGCGCCCTCCCCTACTCAAGAAAAAGTCAGTCTTGAAACTTTGTGAATGCACCCTGTATGTTTCCTACTATTTTTCTAAGGCAAAAGTACAGTAAAATCTTCCAGAAAGGATGAATTTCCAGGAATAACACGTGGTGGTATGGCGGTGGCGGGGGTATGATCATGCCTGTACTTTATGGGTACAAATTTTTCTATCAAAGGGCACTGGAATACATTTTTGTATAAGGGTTGTTCAATAAATAATCAGCCAAAGACAAGATACTGAATACAGCCATTTTATTGTTACAAGTAGCTACCCCTGCCATTCAGACACAACACGATTCATTTGCGACGCATTTCGTGTCGGATGCTCTAATGATGCGGAGTTTGGTCTACTTTTCGTTGAAAGTATAGGTATCCACAGTGTATACTTTTCTTGAAATTCAGATGTTTGTCCAAAAATGGCTTTTACAGTCAGTTGTACTTCAGATGCAATTTGTCTGCTTGCCCACACTAGGTTTTCACTCATTTTTACCTTCTCTGGAGTGGTTCATCCTGTGGACGTCCAGATCATTGTGTATCTTGAATGTTTGTCCTTCCCGAAATTTCTTTTTCCATTCCTTACTTAAGCAACGCTAAGGTGTAGGAACCGTATAACTATACCATTCGTCGGTGAATGGCAGTGGGACCATTCCCTTCGGTAACTACGCCTCGTTGCTCAACTAAGGGCGCTTCTATTTTTAACCAGGTGCACGCAAACAGTGAATACAAATGTTTGTCTTATATAAGGAGGAACCTTACCTGCTTTGCATATTCATCATGAAAATATCCTTTCCAGCGCCATGCCGTTTGGCTGGTTATTTATTGAACGGCCCTTATAAATATTTTAATGATTGTCTTAAAGAAGACGAAGATCTTATTAAAAGTAAATAATTTTAATCTACTAGTAGAAATATATGTTTTTCGAAATATTTACAATTATGTCTAAGAAAATCATCATAGCTCTCACAGGAACGATAAATGGTACAATTATTGCGAAAATGGATGAGTTCATAAAGAGCAGCAGGCGTTTTACTTTAGTGTAGGAGACTGGAATAATACAGGATGGTCGAAAAGTCTATACCCATCAAATTACTTAATAAAATCTAAAAATCTCTTATAATGCTAACAAATAGGAAATCTTGCGTAGGCTGTCTGTTGGTGGCCTTCCGATGACTTAATTATACTCAAAATAGGCGATATACAAATACGTAACATATTAGTACCAATTTCAAATTGCAACCTTCTTCCGCATTCAATTATGAATGAATACGACTAAACAGCATCATAATCGGCTGAACAGATAACTTGGCGTTAAGAAATATGGGTACAAACTTTAGGGTGAAGATTGTCGGCGTTAATAATTTTCGTTAATTTTATACATTTAGAGATCGACTAGAAAAATTTTAAGTATCGTATGCTGTAGTTTATCTTTCAGTTTAATTAAGGTTGTTTTGATCATAAAATTGTTAAGGTGTTGACAAAACTCATTTGACCGCAGCTCGTAAATGGATGGATGACTAAACTAGTTTGAAGATGTAAGAGTTGCTTAGAACGTAACGCCGAATGGGGCAAACATACTAATATTTACTAGAAACAAATACTATAAATTCGGCTAACATAGGGATCTAATCTGCAACGTACTGGATTTTCGAACGTTATGCAGCAGTGCAAGTTACCAAATCGGCAGTCATATTATGCTTCTTCGAGCCGGATGGATAGGCCATGTTCCCTATTAGATAGGAATCAAATCAAGAATAGTTCAAAGAAAAATTGGCGACGGAGCGACCGACTTCGCGAATACAGTAACGATGCTTTTAATTAACTTCGTTCTGGCAATGCAATTAACATCGTTCTGGTTCTTTTCTGTAAACAGTTCCGGTAATGAATTATTGAGGTTCCGGTAATGAATTATTATTGAAAAATAACTGCACTGTATTTTTTGGTAAACTGTACATCTTTCTTTTCTAATGCGCATAACCGCAGACAGACATAAACCTATAACTAATGTCGCAAATATGGCTCACGCTTTTGAAACAGTATTTAAGTGAATGCGCAGATTTAAACAATATGTAATTTACAGATTTATTGCCTACGTATGTGTAAATACAGAAATTGCTAAATCTTCTCGTAGGAGGCGCTGACATTGACAGAAAAAAAAGATGGCGTGTAGCACAGAGAAAACGCAGTGTATAGTAAAGCCTGCTAAAACAAAATCACCGATCACTGTTCTGAAGAGATACATGTTAACTGACTGTAAACAGCGATTGGATAAAAGTCGATTAATTCTTGGATAAAAACCTTTTTGGAGACTGCTTTTGAAAAGGAAGAGCAGCGATCGGGATAGCGTATCACTTGCGACGGCAGAAGAAATTAGAACAGCTTAGCTTCGATGCCCATAAAAATTACAAATACTGCATAAAGTTCTTCGGGAAAGACTGAATTGTACGCCTACACGGTTAAAATTGTGGAGCCTCTGCAGCAAAATGATATCAACTTCATTACAGCTTTGCGAATCGACAAGAACAACAATTTCCTTAGTAACAACGTCTGCTTTCAGATGAAGCAGCATTCACGTTCCAGGAAATGTGAACAGATGAAACGTCCGAATCTGGGATTCTAAAAAACCACATATTATTCGTGAACACTACAGATACAGTTCGAAATTGAATGTCTGTTGTGGATTAATGGAGAATGAAATCATTGGTCTTTTTTTTTCTTCACTGAGAGCACCGTTACTATAGTTTTCTTCCTGTAGAATGGCGCTTTTCCACAGTTCGGCAACTTCTCGGCAGGAACTTCTGAAATCGCTAAATAGGCAGAATGGTCCCAATTTCGTGGCCACTTCGATCGCCAGATTTAAGCCCCTTTGATTTTTTTATTATAGGAATACGTAAAAGATATCGTTTATTCAAATCCAGAATTTTTTTATTATTGCTTCGCATCCTTCACACATAATATTCTTCTGGATTTATGGCGAGAAATTGACTATCGTTCGGACTTTCTCAGAGCAAAAAAGGGCTCTCACTTGTTATTCGGATAAAAAACTTTTGGAGTTATATGCTCAAGACGATACATGATTATCTTGCAATATTGCGTTAAAAATCCTTAGATATTGTTATGGTACAAATTTTTTATGGACAATCTGTATTATACGTACGAGTATATTACCAAAAAAGTAATTGGATAACTCCTGATGGTAGATTAATGGACTCGCGCGTTGTCGGACTCATACTGTTGTAAACAGTACCTTTATTTGTTCTTGGTAACATGAGCTCACAGTGATACAGTAACATTCTGGATAATGAAGTGCTTCCAACAGTGTGCTCTTATTATGGAATAGATCCCTGTTACTTTCAAGATGACAATGCCAGGTGTCACGTTGCTACAATTACGTTGCAGTGATATGGAAAGAACAACATTCTACGCTTGGATTGGCCTGCACAGAACATCGGCCTCTATCCAATTGAGCCCATTTGGGTCGAGTTGGAACGTGGATAAGGCCTCGGGAGCAGCGACCATCTTCCATTATCATCTGTAAGAGGAATGGCGGAAAATTCCAATGGATGACCACCACAAGTTAGTTTTTAGCACACCTCAAAGGGTGGCTGCTATTATAGCCGCAAGAAATGGCGTCCCCATGTTATGCCAGTTCAAAAATCACAGACAAACATTTTGTGTGGTGTCCAATTACTTTTTGTTAGATAGTGTATACATTGCAAGAATAGATTTACATACTTTGTTTTCAGTGTCATGACATCTATCGGCACTGTTGAATTTGATAAGAACACCAGAATTTATGGAGTAATGAGAATATTCCCACAGTTGTAAAATGAAAGATATTTTCCACTCCCAATGAACACACTCGCGTATAGAGTAGTGACTTCACTAAGCGTATTTGGTGTATGCTTTGTAGTTTTAAGGAATACAGTTTATCCCCTAAAATTATTTTATGAGATCCCACTTGGAAGTTGATGATCTCAGTCCTTGAAAATTTCTCGATTGCATCAAAGGCAACACGTTTCATGAGTTCATCTTTCCCTCTCTGTCTAATTTCGGAATTGTTTTGGTTAAATTTAAATTTGAAGGCGTATGTGTTCCAACTAACTTGAACCGTTTCGAGCATCATGATTTCTGTTTTTTATACTCTCCCCCTTGACTCGACCTCGCCGACCTTTTTCCTTCTTCGACGGCTCCGAGTGGGCATCTTTATGGTTTATTTTGGCTAAAGAAATTCGAGAAATATTACAAACGTTTAGCATGCCGCCAACGTCGTCGTTTATTGCGGTGTATGAATCGTAGGTATGCATTTGAGCTATTAAATTTGATTAGTAGATGCGACTCCTATGATTTGAGTAAGAAGGGAAAAAAAGAGAAAGAAAGAAAACATAACTGAATGTTACGTAGGTTGAAGAATGAAATCATATCCCCACGTGGTTACAATGAAGGAAAAAAGATGACCTTAGGAATCTTTGTTTATTCTGGACACTTGCAGCGTTTGCGTATTATTCATTTCAAATTTTCTCAAGTTCGCTTGAAACGTGGGTCCTAAATATGTACAGATTGCCGCCTGGCAATCTTCGATTTGTCTTCATGGAGACTATACACTCATGAATTAAATGTGACCTCCCATCGGCTAACATGTGCCAGTCATTCCGATGCCAGAGTTCGTTACATTGTAGACGTCGTGAATGCAAATGGTGTATTGAAGAACAAACATTTTTCTCCCTTTGAGATTGAAATTTGCTAGAATTCCATTCTGAGCGCAGACTGAACTTTACTTTGCTCAATGTAAACATGTCAGTTCAAAAATAAGATGTTGTCATATGTGACCGATGAAAGGTAACATGTTTTCAAGGCAAAATATTTGAATCATTTTTGTTAAAAAACTTAATGAAAACACTGCGTAGTTAAAATTTTACAGCTTATTAAAATAAAGGTGATATATGCTCTTATTATGTGTGGGATATAATGTCTGTGCATCGTTCCTATGAAATATAATTATAATAATTTAATGTGAATTATTAAAATTTATTGTAAATTTTAATTTGTAACAACCAGGAACAGTTCCTAGTCACAAAGGCTAGGAAAGAGTGCAAAATAGACTGTTGGGAGACAATGTCCAAACGTGGAGTTACTAAAACTGATTAAGAAAAGTTAAAGAATCAGTAATTAAATGCTTTAATTCTTATATAAGGTTTCTCGAGCCTAGTATTTAGAAAACTCTAAAGAATTCTCTCTTCTTTCGTTTCTCGTTATTTCCGACCGAGTGACAATCACATGCCATACGTTTCCATTTGGAATTCGTGAATTCGACTTGAAGGGGTCCACGAAATTCCTGAAAAGTTGATACAGCCGAACTAATACCTCGATAGTCATATTTCTGAAAACATAATTTGAAAGAGTGGATCCGTTTTCAAGTTAACGTGCAAACGGCCGGATAAACGTAAAGACCAAGCGTACATTCTTAAAGTAGCTTTTAGCTAAAGCTCCTGATAATTGTACCAGGTGATCCAAAAGTGTATTACATTTTTTTACATTGTTAACGACATTTTCAGATTTTGCGCGTGCCTCGTGGTTCTTATGAAAGCATTGAATTGTCGTTAACAATGTAATAAAAAAATGTAACACACTTTTGGATCAGCCGGTATTTCTGCTTCCCGTCTAAAGCTACTTCTTGGAACGTTTACAAGATTTTATTATTGCATATTTAAGCATTGTTGTCGCTGGCTTGAACACGCGCAAGATACCATCGCTTCCGCAGCCGACGAAAAAGATAATTCATGGCACGGAAAAGTCTTCTAACCACTGTAGTCTGAGCTAAAAAAATTTTTTTGAAATATTTACAACAAGAGATATTATAAAACATATTGAAAGTTTGCTTGAAACAAACCTTTTTCTTCTAAATTTTATTATTATACACTTTTACTTAACTTCACATTTTGTTTGTTATTTTGGGTCAAATCTTGCAATCAATTTTTCACTCATTTTCCGTTGTTCAAATTTGCACGCTGGTTCTTTTCCGGTGACAATACAATCCATTATAAAAATTTTCAAAATTTTAATATTTAAAAAGGATGAAAACTTGTTTTTCATTTAATTTGCACCCGGGTAGAGAATGCAGCAAAGGCATGGGTTAAAAATTGATTGCAAATCTAAGACTAAATGAATAAAATAAATAATATAAGAAAAACACTTTTTAAGCATACACTTTTACTTCAAAAAGTCCACTAAAAAGTAAAAAAAAAAAAGATTATATTTGGTGCCTTTCATTTAAATACAAATTCATAAAATAAAACCTGGCAGCGCGTTTAAAATTAAATTTTGAAATGAACATACTGCGCCGCCACGCTTTTACCTTTTTTTTATTTTATTAATTCGTATTTAAATGAGAGGCACCATTTTTTTAAACTTTATAATGCACTTTTTAAAGTAAAAGTGTATGCTTAAAAATTAATTTTATATGTTTTATTATTTAGAGAATTGAAAATAATTTGAAGTGGATTTTTACATTCCGAAATCAATTTATTTCTTTGCTTAAATTTTTATCGTTAAAAAAAGATTAGCATTGCGGGGACGGAGTCTCTTCTCGTGAGTTGATTGCTGCAAATGTAAGCTAATTGCCGTGGCTTTTACGAGCTCACTTTTCGAGATAAGTGGTTGAAGGAAAGAGCGGTGTTAAACGGAAAGAAAAAAAAAGACCTATATAAGTCTAAGCTGAACACCCATGTTCTGGGGTTTATGAGAAAGATGTTTGATGGTGTCGAGGGACACGAGAAGCTACGAAGCTGCAATTGAGATTTTCTCTTTCTCTCTCCTCTCTCTCTCTCTCTCTCTTTTTATATATATCCCTTCCTTTCCTCCTCCTTTTTTAGATGACGTTTCTCTCTTCCTTCCTTCCTTCCTTGGCTTGAAGAGAAAAGAGAGACCTGGGTGGGGATTGTGGGGGGAAATCCTTACGATCCCCGGTCCGATTGAAATCTCCCCTGGTGAGAGCGCATGTAATCCCCTTTAGTTGTCAATTGAAAGGAAGAGAAGTTGGCCATCGTCAAATAGCCAGTGGGCCATTGAAGAGGACCCCGAACGACACAGGGAATTTGGAGATGGGAATGCTGCGAATAAATAACCTGTTGAACATGCGGGATGAAAAGTTTAATGCGATTCCTCTAATATTAAATACAAGGGATTAAATAAATAAAAAAAAGAGATGTGAGGAGAAGTGAGCTGTTCAGAAGACGTATGGAGAAATGCTTGGAAGAAAAAAGAAATAAACGAAGAGAAAAAAAAAAAAGACAAAATACTTTTTTTTCTACCCGACATATTTGTACCCACCATAAAGATTATGAATGTAAATCGAACAAAAGCTTATTGCATACTTTGAAATGCTTTTGTTGAAAGAAAATAATGAAGATAAAGAATATTTATTATACAGAATTTAGATGCAGGTAAACAAAGTATATTATTTTTAATATAACTAGAGAGGACTTCCTAAAAAAAACTATTTCAGTTTACTTTGCATTGTCCTCAAATTAATAATTGAAAAAACATAAATTTTTTAACCTCAAATAATTCATAAAGATAAAAAATAAACTAATGCAATTGATTGATATGGGCTGCATTAATTTATGAAAACACCTAGCAATACTTTTTGTACATAACAAAAATTTCCATAAAATCATTTTATAAAAAAATTATAAAAACTCTCTTAAAATCTATAAATATAGGTGTTATACAGAAATAATTGCCGAAACTGTGGATACCGAGGTATAAATAATGGAAAATACGAAAACACTAATCCACATCAATTTTTTTATTTCCGCAGATGCGTATTTCGGATTTCACAAATCCTTTTCACAAAAAAAAAAAAAAAAAAAAAAAAATTGATGTGGATTAGTGTTTTCGTATTTTCCATTATTTATAAATATAGGTGTATCAAAAATATTTTTTCCATATTAATAAGATTGTATTTGAATAAATCTAATTATAAATATATTTCTTTCAAAATATAGACAGGGTATCCCAAAAATGTGTACACACTTCAGCAAAATAAAAAACTATATAAAAGTTGTGACACTAAATACACGCAGACATCAAGTGATGAATATAGCTTCCTCTTTGACTTCTACAATTACGACAGTTGTTCAAAGTGATTATCATAAGCATCCCAATACTTTTGAATAACGTAAACAATTCCTCCTACCCATTTTCCTAGCAAACTGTTACCAAGTAATTTCCTACGTCTAGTTGGCAGTGTGGTCTTCTTCGATCGGGCTCGTCTTCAATCAATGATGTAATAATCTTGAAATGTAACCTTCCGATTTTGCTATTACGGAAAAAGTTATACGTAGATAACACCTAATAAAATGTGTATATACTGTATTTTTTTTGGACCACCCTGTATATCAAAATGTCTCTTTTAAAAAACACTATGAAAAGTCTTTTTAAAACATTGTGTATTTAACTATACTGTTGAAATTTATAACACGAATCGAGAAAGCTAACGATGGAATAAAGATGGAACACCAATTGCATATTTAACCATTTGGAAAATTTGTTTTTGTCGATTCAACATCTTGGAAGAAATTATAGTTTGAAGATGGAAAATTGATTTTCAGTATCATCACTTTTCAAATTGTAAGGGGAAACGCATATTCATAAATTAATGTAGCCCAAATCAACCAATTATATAAGAATAACTCAAGATGGGTCAATGAGTGTTTATTCACACGCCATACCTCAGATTTTAAATTATTGATGAAAAATAATTATATAAGCTTATTTTTACTGATTCGCATTACTCACCAAACGTATTATCGTATCATTAGATCACTCGTCAATGTCGTCTATGCACTGGTAAGTATTTATACTAGGTAACCACAAAAGTTCTTGCCGTTTTTATGTTGCCATAAAAGGAAGTGATAGAAGATATGCAAACGAGTGTACAGGGTGATCCAAAATCTGCCGGGGGGGGGGGGGGAGCAGGAACGTTAGCCTGTATAAATAGGGCTGTTGGGCATTCACATCAATCACATCTCGTGCAGAAGTGAAGACAAATGGAGGTATCGAAGGAGATGGTTAGGTGTTGTTTGCTTTATGACTTCAAAGTGGGCTTATCAGCAGCAGCAACAAGTCGCCGAATGCGTCTTGCGTTTTGGGGATGATGCTGTGAATGAACGCACCGCAATGCACGGTTCCAGAAATTCAGGTCGGGAGAATTTGCCATTTCTAATGAACCCCGTAGTCTGGTGTGTCTGGTGGAGAAGACGCCAAATGGTTCACTGGCCAACCTATCACTGGGGACCTGTACCCCCAGCGGTTGGAACGTGTGCAACAGGCATTGCAGCAGAATGAGCCACCATTGGTGAATCGCAAAGGGGTACTCTTCCTTCATGACAGTGCCTGGCCAGGGAAACCATAGAGCGGCTTGGCTGGGAAACTTTGTGTCATCCACCTTACTCACCAGATCTTGCTCCAACGGATTATCACCTTTTCCATTCTCTGGACAACCATCTTCGTGAAAAATCCTACACCAATGATACAGAACTGCGAAAGGCACTCACGGGCTTCTTTGAGTCCAAGACTGGCAAGTTTTACATCCAGGGGATTGATCAACTGGAGACACGTTGGCAGAAGGTGCTAGATGCCAATGAGGATTACTTTGGGGACTACCGATACGCTACTTTTTATGTACATCATTTTGTTTTCCGGAATTAAAAATGGCAAGAACTTTTGTGGTTACCTAGTATAACTTAAAGCACCGGTAAGATTGTTGAAGTACTGATAATACACGTAAAACCTAGTTATAGGAAAAAAAAAGATGTTAAAGACTTAGACAGTTACTGACAAAGGAATACCTCTTTTGAAAGTTTTTTTTTTCTTTTTTTTTTTTCTTTTACGATATTCAAACGCGCAACAGTTTTACAGTGCGTTTCGTTGGCGGTCAAGATTTTCGTTAATTTCATAGTTTAGAATTCGATTTGGGAATTTTCATACATGTACCACCTAATGATATTATCAGAAAAAATGGAAGGAAAAATTCCACGACCTAGATTCGAACCAGGAACCGCAAATATCACGCTTGATGCGTCACCAATTAATTCCATTTAATAATTTCATATATGCTACGTGAATTTTAATTTTTCTTTCATTATAATAATGTGTGTATTGTTATATAAAATTGTGTATATGGTCTTCAAGTAGCAAAATTATTTTCTATAACTTTCATTTTAAATTAAAATCAGCTAAAATCACCCATTCATTCTCTCTCTCTCTCTCTCTCTCTCTCTCTCTTAAAGTCTCCCCCAATCCTGTATAATAAAATTCAAAGCTTTCTATCATTCATTATAAATTTTAAAAAAAATCATTCAAATTTTTCAGAATCTTTTATAAACATTCGTAAATAGTGATAACAATTATAACGCGCAACAATTTATTAAAAAATGCAACTATACTTAAATAATACGGTACTTTTATTAGCATTGTTTGTGAATAAAAATAATTGTAGATAGATACAGAGAAAATATTTTTTAAATGCAAGCATGATTATTAGAAGTTAGAGATTGGTCAACCCCACCTCGAAAGGCTATTATCATCGAAATCTGCCGCCAGACAGCACTGAATGACAAAGTGGTCTATTCTAAATATATTTCAATGATGCGACTAAAAGATGTTTTTTTATTCACATCATTGATATATTTAATTGTCGAATCCGTCGGTTCGCGTGTTCAAATACCGCCGTGGGCATGAATGTTTGTGTTTGTTCCCGGAATGTGTAAAAGAAACTAATCTTGTTGAATTCTCGGGTTGTGTACATAGGAAAGTCGTATGAAAAGACGCAAAATGACCTAGCTGTCGACGCGCCCATAAAACCTAATGAAAAACTCAATATATTTTGGAGCTGAATTGAAGTATACTTTTTGAAAAATTGGAAAAAAATTAATTTTACATAATCCTAAAATTAAATTTAGGAAATAAACTATAAAAATAGAAGACAGTCTTACAATTCAGAAAATTTTCAAAAAAGTATTAGGAATATTCTAATTTTAACATCCACAAACATCTTTTTTTTTGACATTGCAATTTAAATACCGGTTTTTTTAATAACTACGTTAATCAACAATCTCTTGAAAGACAAAAAATGAAAAATTCGATTTAAAAAAAAAAAATCAATCTGAGTTTGGATAAATCGAATTTTATTCAAAAAGCAGACAAAAACTTTTCTGAAAAAAAAAAAATTAAATTAATTTTTTCGAATCCCGCTGAGGACATGGATGTTTGTTCTTTACCATTTACTAAGAAGCTGATCGTCTCTTGGTTAAATTTCAAATAGAGTGGATCCAATCGTTATTTAACATCCTCGACACGGAAAAGGTAAAAGAGGAATAGAAAAGAAAAAGAAATTATGCTAAAACGTCTGTCAAAATGCAAATCACATATTGAAGATAATTTTAAGATCACAATAAAGCGTGAAATCCTTTCGAGGAAGCACACTTTATCATTTTAAGAGTTTTTCTTCATATCGGAAGGAATTTTAAATAAGATCCCTTTTATCTTTGCTATAATCATAACCTGCCTTACATCCCGTTACTTCACACTTGAAAAGCATTTTAAGAAAATAGTATATAGTAAGAGAATTATCAGTAGAAGCGTGCACTGATGAAAGTTTCCATTAAAAATAAGCTTAATATTTGGCTGCCAGTGGACGGACTACTTTATAGTGAGATCAGTTTTCCCAATTACGTTTTTAACAATGGACATCAATGAAGCTGACCAACCTCTAATTTCTAATAACCATGATACAAGGTATAAGTTTTCAAAAATTGAAGCTCTATTGTATTCTAAGTGAAGAAAAGACGAAAAAAAAAATCTTTAACAAATATTTAACAAGAGATATTTAAATTAATCCCCCCGAAGATAGGAAAGTAGCGGAAGCCCTAAGTTCAAATACGAAGTACTGTACATAATCTGGTCCCACCTCTGTAACTCCGACCCAAGTGGGTCAATCCAAACCAAACAAAATAATGAAGTAGAATATACCTAGGATAAGGCTACGTTCCGAGTTTCAAACTTCGACGTCAAAATATGTGGAAAATGTGGACAGACGGACATCGTGAAACCAATAAGTGCTCCGCTACGGAATAGCGAAGATGATATTAAAGCTTAATTCTCTGGAGACACCATCTTAAATAGGTCATCATTGTATGACCGTTTTCAAAATTCTACGGAATCTTCACTTATTTTTCCTGTAGCTTGGGTTGATGTTCATCCATGAACTATTTTCATTAATTTTATTGAATTTTTAGTGAAATTTAGAGAACCTCTTTGCTGAAGTGTTTTTAATTACCACGTTGTGAAAACCAATTTTTAAGTGATTTAAATGTAAATATTGGGTTTTTAAGTAAAAAGTGGCTGTTATAAACGGAATTCGGAAGCCAATCTAAATATTGTTACTGCATTTAGGGAAAAATTTGATAATATCCGAAATTTTAATCGCAATAAACGGCATATTTAGTACGTATTTAGATACAAGCGTTCCGTAACAAGCAAAAATGACAACAATAACCGATTGATTCATTAACCGTGATTACATTAAGCGGCGCCCACTGTATTACTATTCAGCGTCATCTACAGAAATAAACAGTATTCGGAATGACGTCATGTTTAGCGTGCACACGTTTCAGATTATAGAGAAGAGATTCTCGAATACAAATTCTGTCTGTGTGCTTTGCTTATAAATTTTCCTTTCAGTGTCAGGTCTTACTTGTTAATTAACCCCGAAATTCAGTTTAAATCAATTTATTGAGATCTAATTTATAGAAAGAGTTTTGGACACAAATTAAAAATAAAAAGTGTGTGTGCATTTTGGTGAAAATATGAGTTTATTGGATTTGACTTAGGGGGCAAGCTTAACTTCCTTGTTGCCCATTAAAGCCCGACCGTCGTCTGCCATGAGTGGGTAGGGAAGAGGCCGTCCAGCTGCGATTTTGATTTATAAGGGACAATAAGGAAGCGTTTATTTATTATGAAAAGCAGTTGAGGAATTATAAAACAGTTGAATCGTGCAAAGTGGCAACAGGAAACGCAAACACCTCTCAAAATAATATTAACGGTTCGTGTTCGAAACACGAAGGATGGAGGCCAAGGAAAGGAAGAGAAAGGGGGCAGTCTCTTAGAGGTGACTGAGGAAACCTCTCGGACAAGTTGACTTAAACGTTGGTATTTTAGGATAAAATATATCTGGATACGCTTCTTCGAATAAGTTGAGTTTTTGCTCATTTAGAAAAAATTTTCTAATAAATAATGACTCAGCACAGTTTTAACTTTAAAATAGGCACCTTTCCGAAGAAACTCTGCACTCTTATAGGAATTATAAGAAATAACAAAATAAGTGCTAAATTTTAACTACGTAATTTAATTTCTGGGTCATCATGGTTTGCAATAGTGTAATGAACGACTGGTTTCGAATAAACTTGGAACTCTATTCGAATTCGCAGTTTCTATTTTGTATGCATTCCGCTTTTCTAGGTAGAAAATCTAATTTTTTGGCATCCATATTTTTTACAACTTGTTCTTATAAAGGCGCAATTCAAGTGCGTAATGTATATAATTAAGAGAAAATAACAGGGCAGCAAAGAAATTACAATTTTATTTTACGAATTAAAAATAATTCAAACGGTTATCTCCAGGAACCCGTTTTCAGGTTTATTATTATTTTTCAGTTGTCTACAGCAAAGCTTCTGAAATTCAAATAACCTGGGAAACGATTCGGTATGCTCCAAAGAGATGATCTGAAAAAAAGATGAATATAAATGTTATAAACACTGATAACGTGTTCTAAACGTATGTGGTGCAATTCATTTTAGAAATTTGCTTTATTGTTGTAACTCAATGCATTTATCGTTGCGTTTTCTGCAGGCCACATCTTACTTCGTCACCTTTGTAAAGTGATCGCTAAATATTGTCCAAGCTTCAACACCACTGTAGACTAACGTCTTAATTGCATCCTTAATAGTAAACACCTTTCAATAAATTTCACGAAGTCGATCGTTCTATTGCCGGTTTTTTCGATTTTTTTTTTATTTGGACTTCAGATTCGGATACAGCATCAAAAAGTAAATAAAATTAAATGCCTGACCATGTTTCCGAAGAGATAACTGCGCGTATTATTATAACATTACTTTATTTTTGATGCTCTATTTGAATCTGAAGTCAAAATCAAGAAATTCGAAATAAATTGACGACGGAACGACCAATTTTGCGAATGCAGTAACGATGGTTTTATTAAAATCGTTCTGGCAAGGCAGTACCACGCATTCTCAACTGGTTTAGATCTGGAATTGTTTCAGAATGAAAACCTTGAATGAACAACTTCCTGTAGCGCCTCTTGGCTACATGTCTATCACTCTTTGGATATGAATGACATGATATTCAGGGTGTTTTTAATTAAAATTCCCGTACTCTGAGCAGTTTTTCTCAAAAACGGCCTATCCTAATTTGGTCATATTTTCAAGATATCTTAACGAGAGTATGGGAAAGTGAAATGTGCAATATAAAATAGTTCACCAGTTCGTCGGTAGGTGGCGCTGTTTCATTCAAAATACTCAAAATATACGCAAATTAGTTCTTATCGCTATTTAAACACAGCGAACTTTGAAACGGAATCGCACTTTGCGAACATATCGAACATCTCTTGAAATGACTTCTATACATTGTATGTCATACTTTTGAGTAGTTCCATTGAAACAGCGTCACCTACCGACGAAATAGTGAACTATTGTTATTGCACATTTCACTCTCCCATACTCTCGTTAAGATATCCTGAAAATCCGACCAATTTCGTATAGGCCGTTTTAGAAAAACTGCTCAGATACGGGAACTTTAATCATAAACACCATGTATATCAACGATATAGACTGTTATTGCTCTTTATTTACAAAGTAAATTCTAAAACTTTGACTACTGAGGCGGCTAAGGGCACGAGCGATCGCGAGTGGTCGTTACTCGACGTTTCTTTAATCGGTCACTTTCTAGTTAGACACGACCATACTTTAATCGGTCGCATGCAGAATACCTAGACGAATAGTAGAACGTGACAAATAATTGAGTGATGGATAAAAATTATGATTCTTTTATAATAATAATAAAACAAAATCTTTTTAAAGAGATTTTAAAAAATTCGGAGATATACGAGATTCGGAGATATTCGGAGATTTTAAAATCGTACAATACTCTACTCCCATTAAAATAATTCTAAATTTAAAAAGAATCCCAATACCAACACGTGTCCGCAAACAATTCCCACCAGTATCAATAATAATAATTTATTCCACAGGCGTTTGTTTTCGCCATCTCCTGGCTAGTAATTTAATGCAAATCCCCAGCTTTTTGAAAGGATTGATTGAGAGCCGGGAACAATGGAAAGATGAGAGAATAGGGAAGGGAAAGGGAAGGTGGTGGTGGTGTGGTGGTGGAAGGGAAATCCATTAATTTTGAACCAATGAGGAATGACGCAATTCATAAATGGAAGGGTAGAAGGAAGGAAGGAGAGAGCCCCCTATCATCATTTCGCCGCACGAACTCAACATTAGACTCAATAATACTCACCTCCCAGATAAAAAAGAAAGAAGACAAGGGAGCACGCAACAGATCCCATTATAGTCAACGACGAATTAATCGTCCTGAATTCATTTTGTTCTCTCTCTCTCCTGCTCTCGCTCTTTCTCTTTACATTATCGTTATTTATCTCATTTTGAAAGGAGAAAGTACTGTCTCCTGTTAATGTATGTACGGCATTTGACGCTTTAATTTTTCTTAAGCCAATTAAAATATAACATTTGGATTATATCTTCCACTGTAATTTATTCATGTGCAGGGGTAATGTTTCCGTTGAAAAAGATATCAACAAGAAGGTAAATGCTGAAGGCAAATTAATTTTTCATTTTATTGTTATAATAAAAATTATATTTTTTCCCTCTCTGTCTCTCTCTCCATCGTTTACATTTTACTGGCACTAATACTATTTACCTTTGCCATATCGCCCCTCTGGAGTAACACCTTCAATTGACGGAAATCAAATGAAGATGAAATGGAGAAAGATGATAAATAAATGCATTCTTGCTATATGGTTAGGATTTTAAATATACAGAGAGTAACAAAAAGATGGGCTAGCTATGCGTAGTCGGTTTCTACAACAAAAATAAAGGGAAAACATTATATAGCCCAAATACATGTCATAAAATAATTGTTTAAAGAATTATAAACACATGATGCCATAGTATAGCATGGCCTACTAGATCTTCCGAACTCACCCCTCTTTATCTGTAAGGGGACATGTAAAATCTCTTGTTTTATTCCATTCCTGTTCATGATATTGAGGATCTTCAACAGAGAGAGAGGAAGACAGAAGTCAGCAAATGAGGGGTAGACAGAGAATTTTTGAGCGTATGAGACTATCCTGGATCCGGCGAGCTCTGTAATGTATTGCCGCTTGTGGAGTCATTTTGAACATTTGCTGTGATTGTAAGTATTGATTACTCGCGTGTTCATTGTTACTCATCTAGAATATAGAAAAATAGATTCCTGCTCTATCTGTCTATTGTCTGTATGCGTCACGCTTTTCTGGGGTTTTCAAGTGGCTGAAAGTGATGATGAATCAACCATACTTTCCGAGGCCTACGAGATAACAAGGCCTGGAAGCGAAAACGTCACCTGATCATCGGGGTGCTAGCAACAATCCAACCATCATTGTCTGCATCTTGGATATTAACAATCGATGTTTTTCCTTTTGTTGGAAACAATGAAAGTTGGATTGTTGCTAGCAATCCGATGGTCAGGTGACTTTTTCGCTTCCAGGCCTTGTTATCTCGTCGGCCTCGCATACTTTCATTCTGATGCAACAATAATTTCGTGTTTTAGTGCCTTGGCATTAGAAAACCGTATGTTTCCAAGAATTATTAACAATGATCAGAAGATCGGTTTAGCAGGGGATATAAATAGGTCAGTCTCTCTCGAGGGGTCAAAGGAGATACACGAGTCTCTTTTCAGTTGCAATTCGCACTCCGTCGTGAAAATAATACAGCGCCGAGCGAAGGGGCTGCTTCTTCTGCCGCCTTTCCACTGTCTCTCAGTAGACTGCTAACTCTCCATAATCTTTATTGCTCATATTCTCCAAGAAAATTTTATGTTCTAATAACTATCAATTTTAAGAAGGAAGTCACAAAGCGAATCCCTGTGTCGAGCTCGAGAAGCCCTCTGTTCCCAGTAAGAACGCTTCAGTGGAAGAGTCCGGGAAAATAGGAACAGAGTCTTCAGTAATTCAAGGTGCACTCTATCATGGGATTGGCTTGCTGACGAGTCCTCCAGCACGTGCACCAACATATGCGCAGCAGTATTGATATACATAATGATGGCAGGGCATACTAATAAGAGGTATTTCATGACCAACAATGCAAGGCAAAGCTTGTGCAACAATAGGCCCGTCGTGTTTGTATCAACAATTGTATCAACACGTAATTCACCAACAATATGCACGGAGCAACAATGTCAATGACGTATATTAAAGATTGACCACGGCCGTCTATATCTATCAGGCCTGACAACTGAGGATTGATGACGTCATACTAGAGGTCGGTTGCCATGGGAACCCCCTTCTCAACGGAAACAAGTCAGGCAGCCGAAATGCCCAGGACCGATAGGATTTTAAAGAAATCGAAAGAACGAAAAGGAAAGCATTTGATTTCTAAAAAAAGCCTTTCATTGTTATGAATTAGATGAGGTTGCTAAGGAAGCCTCTGGTTGCTAAGCAAGGCGTACTTCTAAGGGAAACGTATAGTTCACACTGAATAAAACTATCTGAAAAGTTAAATGGAGAAAGTAGCATTTCTCTATAGATTAGAACATATGCGAATCTTTAATTTGTTAGCATTCCTATTTAATAATCTTTCTTCAAAAACTATTGACAACCCTTTTCTACGTAATCATGTATCATTGAAGGGAAGAGTAGCTACTAGCTATTGTTAAAATTTGCCTAACATAAACAAACTATTGATAATATAAGGCGTAAGTAGTTATATGCCATATCTTAGCAGTGAAAGTTTCCAATAGTTTCGTAATTGTATCATTAAAACACGAATCATGGAACCAATTTCAATTATCATTAATTTTACGTTATATTCATTCATAACACATCATTCCAAGTCGTTTGATATATTACATGCCATATTTTAGCATTGAAATTTCCAATGAACTATAATGGGTCCACAAAGAGCAGGTGCCTTTGAACCGATTTTGACTATCAATAATTTTACGTTATATTCATTTATGGCACATCATCCGAAGTCGTTTAATATATTGCATGCTATATTTTAGCATTGAAAGTTCCAATGAACCATAATGGCTCCACGAAACCAGGTGGCTTTGAACCAATTTCGACTATCATTAATTT
>JAHWFO010013951.1:1252700-1305517 GCA_023313115.1 Rhysida immarginata
TTTTTTTTCCAACGTTTTATTTTTCTAGAATCTTTCTGGATGAGTTGTTATTACCGGTCATTATTTTGAGTAATAGCTAAATTCGTTGACATATGGTATCGTTTAGGGAGTGGAACCTAGAGTGGAGAGGGCAGTTGTTGCCTCCTTCACTTATTCCAAGATAAAATAATATTACTTTGCATTGGGTGCAAATGCGTGATAGCGGGCAATTCTATTAGAACAGCAATAATAGAGAGTTGTCTACCCCATTCTGTTTCCAGAAGCTGAAAAGGGACGGAGGGAGGAATACAACGACGGCGGCAGCGGCAATGTTTGACTTTTGGCCAGCTATTAACCGAGGTCCGTTGGAGCAAATATTATTCAAAATCACGTTCGCGGCTAAAATTTGCAGCGGAAAAAAAAATAAAAGAGCAAAGAGGGTTAAGATCCGTTTGTGATTTGCTGCAGATGTTGAAAAAATGTGGGATGCAGTTGCTGTATAACATGGAGCGCAAGCAATTCAACCCTTCTAGAACAGAAGGGTAATGGGGGGGAGAAAGTCATACGAGACACTTGGTAGCAGGGAAAAAATTACTTTTTATATATAGAGAAAGGAAAGAATAAAAAGAAAAGGGTAAAAACGTGCGTTGCGCGTGGGGATAAGGTCATTTTTTTGGCAAGCGTTTTTACCTCGTTCGTTCAATGACCCAGAGGCTAACGTCGTGAAAGGGCAAAAAAAGAAGGCGGGAGGGAGGCGAGCATATACACCGTAGAATTCGGTTCGGGTTCCGTTCACCTGGGCTGATGCCGCATTATCCCGAAAAGAGGGGTTAGAAATCGGGCACGGTCAGAAAGAGTAGGGTAGAAAAAAATAGTAGAAGTGATAGAAAAAAAAATGTATATAATGATGAAAAAAAAGGAAGCCATGGGCAGGATAGGAAAAAAAAACACAAGGGGGACACAGAGGAGATATCTTACCCTAAAGAGAAGTAAAGAGCGGGAAAGATTTTCACACCTCACCTCAACGTGGCCATAAGGGGTAATACTTGAATATCAACAGCCGTTCTTCATCAATCATTGGAAGTTGGGGGTTAATGGTGGCGGCGTTGACACGTCATGTTGGCCGGAGGTGTGATGCCTCGGTGAGATGGGCCTCCAGAAAATTATTTTTACATTGGGGAGGTGGGCCATGGAGAAAGGGTTATGCAAACAAGATACCCACGGGTGAAAGGAAAGGGCTATCTTTTGTCCCATGGAAAGAAAGGAGGGGATGAGAAGAAGAGGTAAAAAAAAAACTTAGAGCTAAATGGGTAGATGTGAGCTGAGAGTGTTGAAAATGCAGTTGGTCATCATCAATAATTTTGGTGGAATCGGTGAAGCAGACGACGACGTGCCTTCTCCCCCTCCTTTCCTATTCCTTTTAAAGCTGCTTTTGTTGCACGCCTGTCATTAACGGGTTAATGAGTCGACAGTTGCGAAGAATGGGAAAAGATGAATGATGTTACGATTGCGAAACCCGGAGGCGAAGAGAATGGACGGACGACGTTTTCGTTGGGCGACTGGCAAAGGAGGAGAAGGAGGACGACGGCGACGTTTAGAAAACGGGCTCAGCCACAGTAGCCTGACACGTGAAGAATGGTGGTAGTGTTGTTCTGTTTTGAAGTAATGAAGAACACTGAACAAAGATGACGTTTGAACAGGATTATTATTATTATTAATATAACTTTTATTACTCGGAAAAAGTGAAAGAATGTCAGAGTCATAAAAATGCCAGGAATATTTTTAATACAGATTTCTATTCTCACTGTGAAATCAAAATAAATAACATTTGATTTTAATATATTTTAATCAGATTTTTATTTATAAATTTAAACGTTATAATTTCACGTCGATCTGTCATTAAGATTATTAAACTAAACACTCTCTCCTTTATATTTAACGTTTAATAATTACATTTCCTTAAATG
This sequence comes from Rhysida immarginata, assembly GCA_023313115.1. Lineage (NCBI taxonomy): Eukaryota > Metazoa > Arthropoda > Chilopoda > Scolopendromorpha > Scolopendridae > Rhysida > Rhysida immarginata. The sequence continues at coordinate 1,254,646 of JAHWFO010013951.1, forward strand.
TGTTAGGAGTTTTATTGTTTCAGTATGATATTAAATATCTGATTTTAATTGGTCCTTATCATAGCAAAAATATACTTTCCAAGGAATTTAAGCTGATTCATTATATCTTCATTCCAGGGCTTCTAAATTTTGATACAACAAAAATTGGTCTATTTTAGCAATACAGCTAAAAATTTGGGCTAAACTTTTTAATGCAGTATTGACGCAAAAAATGAGCAAACAAAAAAAATTGAAATCTTTTTAATTAAAATATGAGGAACAGATTATAATGTATAAATAATTAAAAGATAATAATTCGTGATCTTTTGATGCAACTGTTTTTTTAATAATTGATGATCTACTTCAAAAGTTATCTTAATTATAGACATTTTTAGTTCAGTTGTGGATACAGTCAAAAGTTATTTTCGTCAATAGTACATATGTGCTTGTCTGAACTTGGGAGATTGAAGTTGAAAATTGACTAATTTTTGAATATTTTTCAAACCTTCATTACCATCCGTTTGGAAGACATGTTTTTAAGTCGAAGGTTAAGTGAAGTGACGGAAGATTAGTAAATAATTAGGATTTAATTTATCTCAGAGAAAATTTTAAATTAAGTAATTTGAAACTTTATTGTTATTAAAATCTTATTTATATCTGTATAATTAGAATTTAGATATGTTAAAGTTTGTTTAATTTTATTCTTAATAAAGTTCTAAAGTTGTATTATTGATTTTTGATTTTTTTTAATCTTAATTGGCCAGGGTAAAAGTAATTTAGTGCAATTGAAGTTATGAGAATGTTATCCTTTGTATGAAATGTAATAGATGAAAGAAAATTAACAAAAATAAATATAATAAACAGAGTTGAAAGTATAGTTGTTGCCAGTTATATTGGAAAATGTTCACTTGTTTCTTGTTGTTTGTATTTTTGAAGAATATCAAGAAGTATGTATAGATGTTATCAAGAGAGTTGTGGATGTCGGATAACACAGGCCAATGACGAAAAAACCTTTTGAATGAGTTTGCCTTATTCTTGTGATTATTTGTGTTGTGAATCCGAATGTACTGTTAAATTTTTTCTATCACATTATGTTTCCAAATTAGGCATTTAGAGACTGCAGTGTTAAAGTAATGGGTACGAAAAGATTCGGCTGCAATGTTAAAGTATCCATATTTTTGGATCACAAGGAAACTTATCAGACCCCAAACACTGAATGATTTAAAATGTTTCATTGAAAACAAGAAATCTGTGAGTGATAGAAAAAAAACAAACAAACTGGGGTCAGATACGGAATCAGCTCTTAACGTTAGAAAAGTTTTTAAGAAGTTGTTTTTTTTGTTGGCCTGTGTAATTGAAGATCTTGGAGAATAGCTAGATTTATGTTGAACTAATAAAGAGTGTAAATATATTTTTTGAAGGACTATAGAAATATACAGATTAAAAACTAAAATAAGTTTTCCAATAATCTTTTCCAGTCATTCCAGACTTAATTTAGAATTTAGTTTTGTTGAGAAACCGCTGCAATTTCTACCCATGGTGATTTGGACTTTTTTAAATTCAAAATAACTCCAGTAAGACGGTTGTCAATCTATGGCCATCCTATTTGAGATATCTGTGTATATAGTAAAGTTAAAAAATTATCCATTTTTGAAATTTTGACTATAATGCATGTTTTTGATCTTTAGTAACTCATCAAATGAATTTTAAAGTGGATGCACTTACTTAAGTATCCAGTAATCGTCGTGAAAAAACGGAATGATAAGAAGGCCCCTTTGGTCTTTAAACTTCTCAAATGTTTGTTTCTTTATGGTAAAAACCAAATTGGTAAATTACTAAACCATAAAATATATTTGGATTTTGAAATCTATATTATTTCAAGTTCCACAAAGGTTGTTCAAAAAAGATTAAACGCTTCATGTTTAAAGTTTTTTCCTTTAAACATCTGTATTTAAAATAAAGCTAGGTGTATAATTTACTTAATGTATCAGAATTATTTGACAACCTTAAAAACGAAAAATGAAATGAATATAAAATATAGGACCCTCTTAATTTTTTTTAATTGTGTAGAGGAATCGTGAGGACTTTTAATAGATACACCCTTGTGCAAATTTATTGGAACAAACAATTTCAAGTCTTGCGGGAATCCATTTTTGCTTTGTTGAAGCAATTAAGCCTCATCTCTAGAAGTTGTCCAACTTTCCTTTAAGTTTAGGAAAAACCGAACCGGTTTCCTGCTTCAACTTGATGACACGGCTGACAATTGCTAAACTCACACCAACCACTGAATCAATCTCTCGATACGTCTTAGCTGTGTGTTCGTGCAATTCTCGAAGATCGTAACTTTCCTAGGTGGCACATCCATCTCGAACAGCGATCGAATCACATCTGCAAGTTTCTACAATCTGATGAAATGTTCTAGCTGCTAACGTAATGATAGCTTCAGCCAATGTATACTACGGCAGTCGGACAGGATTCTAAATCTTATGGAATAGAGTTGCTGCTGAAGAATGATTGCATCAGCGAACACAAAAAATGATCAAACTAACTTTTCCTGTTTGTTTTGAATACAGGATTATGAGTAATATAGAATTCATGCTTTGATTCAATTGATTTGCACAAGGGCTCTTGCCTCTTTAAGTGAGTCTTGCCTCTCAGTAATGGAATAATTCGTTAAATCTGTGCTCTCAAATCATTCTTGATAACATAGTAGTTATTATGAAAGTGAGGAAGAAATCCGTATGGTGCGCTTTTGTAGATCTCATGTGGAATGACCCAAAAGGACGGTTTAAGTGTTGTTCTCTTTTCTGTTGATGGTTACCATAGAAAAAATTGCGATCTTTTGCCTTTCTTCTTGTAATCTTACAACCACAATGTAACAATTGTGGAGCGAAGGTTACTCTTTTCTCTGAGCAGAGATTTCATTTTAATTTCTATTCCCTCCCTCGTTTATCTGACCGAATTATCGGCGGAGAAATGAAATTTAATTAATGTTATCGCGCCGACGAAAGATTTCTTGGAAGGTGATTTTTTTTTTTTTCACCAGACAAAGCAAGGGCTTCTTCTTTTTGTGTTCATTTGGGGGTGGGAGAATTAAAATTAAAAAAATTAAAGGAAAAAAACAAAGAGAGGCTCTCACAGAAGAAGAAGAAACGTGAAAAATGATTCCTCTTATCTAAAGATTAACTCAAAGGATTGCAGCAAAGTAGGAGGAGAAGAAATTCAAAATATTTATTTTTTCACAGAACTTTAGATTAATTAAAAGATAGTAGGCTAGATAATGTCAATATAGTGTTTCTAAACAGAGAAGGAAGGGAGGGGGGGGGGAGGCTTTTCAGGATAAAAGGTTACTAGAGCAGTTGCAATAATGAATTTTTGTAAAAAAATGAGCGCAATCTCTTGCGGACACATTTTATGAAGATGAATATGCTTTGAGTGTTGGGGGAGGGGAGTAATAATTTAAGAGATAATAATAATGCTATCGGGGGGAAAAAATCAATCTCGAAGACTTTTTTTATTTATTTATTTTTTTTTTTTAGGTCAATGTAGGTTGCTCAGTGATGGCTAACGATTAGAATACTGGCGGGGAACCTAGGTACGAAGACTACATTTAGAAATTTATCGCCGTAAATTTAACATTACTTGACACTGAGCCAAACAATGAGCTCTCCTTTTTCTGCTATTGATATGCAGTTTGAATAAATAAATTAAACAATTAAGTTAATTTAATAGTGATTAAAAACTTAACCAAATCAAAGGTGTAAAATAAATTTAATGATAAATCAATGAAACTATGAAGTTCTATTGAGAAATTTAAACTATTTACAATAACTTGAACATGTTATAAATACCATTTTATCAAAAATGTATAATTTTATAAAACTTTAACTGTGATATCTTCTTTTACTAATTTTGATACAATTATAAATTTATATAAATTTAACGCAATTGAAATGATCGTCTTTATGTATTATAAGAAAAAAAAACGGAAACGATAACAACACACGTACTTAATCAAGATAATCGCCAGCAGAAGCTGTACGTTGTTGCTAACGAAACCCATATTAGTTTCATTAGCATTTTTGGATATAATGAGGCGTTCCACCAGTGCATAAACTCATGCGTCATCAGTAAAGCATTTCTTCGACAACTGATTGTTCAAGAGTCTGAAAAAAGATAATTCGTTGCCAAAGATCAGGAGAATAAGGAGGACGTGGCACAGTTTCGTACAACTGGTGAACTTTATCTTGAAGCAACAAGACACATATCTGTTGATCTTGACTTGATCTTGTAGGAGAAAGTGAATGAGATGGGCAGTTTTGGCTTTGCTTCACTCTCGTTGGCCTCGCTCACGGCCTTCTAGACACTGCAAGGCCTGAACATGGCGTCAATAATGTATTGTTGAAGCACTAAGATTGTGATGTTGAACTTTTGTAATAGCACCACCCGGAGCTAACGAGAAAGACAGGCCCCGGCCAACGCCTCCTATAAAGAAAGCCTCGGCACTGAAACGTCATACATTGTTACATCATCATAAGTCGTCCTGCGTTAATCGTATTTCTAACAACAATAATCCTGAAATTCGGACAACTTATGATGGTGTAATAGTGTATGACGTTTCATTGCCGAGGCTTTCTTTCTAGGTGTTGGTTCAGGCCTGGCAATTTCTAGAAGGCCGTGCCTCGCTTCTCTATCGAGGCCAACGAGAAATACCGAGCAGTTACCTGATCAAAATAGGTCTAGCAACAATGCAATTTTCATTGTTTTTATCTTGGATTTTAACAATTTTTAAGAGAAGTTCATTGTTATAAAAAAAAAATGACAAAGACACTTTAGCCAACACCTCCTAGAAAGAAAGCCAAACAACTGAAACGTCATACATTGTCAGTGGCGGATCTAGAACTTAAGCAAGGGGGGGAAGAGGGGGCTAATCAGATGGTTTGGCTAATATGTTATAAGTTATTTCGAATAACCACCTTCCCTCTCCAGGGAAAAGATGATCCTGGGGTCTTTCGTATATTGAAGTTTGTAAATGTAAATTTGTAAAAATATTACAGTATTAAAAATCTTTACAATTTTTCTAATTGGTGTATGTTTAGGACTAATGGGGGGGGGGGGGAGCCCCACTAGCCCCCTCCTAAATCCGTCACTGATTGTTACATCGAGGCCAACGAGATAACAAGGTCTGGAAGCGAAAAAGTCACCTGACCAACTGGGTGCTAGCAACAATCCAACCTTCATTGTTTCCAACAAGAAGAACAACACTAATTGTTAACATCCAAGATGTGCTTCATTGCAATTCAAATGTGTTAGAAACCTCAGCCAACCTGGCTAGCCCAACCTGACCTTGAGTGACTCTTTCTCGCCCATTTTCTCAAACTCTTTCAAGGGGAAGGGTGTGATAAAAAATAGTTTTTAGATTAATGTGGTGTTGCTCTACACTGTAGAGTCTACAGGGTAGCAATCGGAAATTTTTCTCTATCTTTAATAGTTTTCGAGTTAGCAAATGGATGACCTTAAATTTGGGAGTCAAAGTCAAATTTGAGTGCGGCAATGAATTCCCCACCCCCCTACTACCTATAAACCACACTCATCACATCTCGCCTATTTTGGCATGTTACCAGGCTTTTTGGACGCCCTGTATAAACTGTTAATTAATATAAAATTATAGTGTATTGATTTTTAATCTTATTTTATTTATTGTGTACTTTCTTCTTTTATAGATTGAAGTCTTCTCCATAATTAAATGCAGATTCTGAAGAATTTTCCATCTCAAATAGGTACTGAATATTTTCATTATGAATAAGGTTGTAATGATTTGTTAATATTTTCTAAAATATTCATTCTTTTTTATATTATTATTTTAGAAAATATTAAAAAATAATTAGTAGGAAGTCGTTAAGTTTTTGTTTCTTTCTTTAAAAAACTCTTACAAACAAGTAAGTTTTGAAGTATTCGGTTTTATTCTTGGGAATAATGATGAAGAAAAAAATCATAAATAAAGGGTTCTTCCAAGATGAGGCTATTTCCTCGGGGTTTTCTATTTTCATTGCTGCAGATGAAGATTTTTTTAAAAAAGTATATTTTAAGTTATTTATATAAACAGTCGACAGAAATCCAAAGCCAAGATTAAATTCTTCAAATGTTTGCTTTGAACCAGTAAACAAGATTAAAACTCTCCTTCTGAAATGTTTCTTTTATTGCTAATGAACGAAGGAAAGCAAATGAATGTCTTCTTTATTGCGTTCATCCTCTGGTCTTGTGTAAACGTCTTTCTATTAAAGTCGCTATTCATGAGGAAATATAGACATTTTATTGTAGCGTAACCATTCTGTATTTTTAATTAGTGTTTATTTTTATGACTTTACAAAATTAGTCTTTTCCTTCATTTGTGTGATTCTGCTAAATTATACACAGGGTCCAGAATAAAATTGAAAAAGACAAAAATGAAAACCATCTCAAGAAGTAAATAAAGAATTTTAATGAAAAATGATACGAATAGAAAATGATACTTTACCAATGGACATTCCAGAACATTACCACTCAAAGATCAAATATGCAGTAGTTCTTGGAGCTATGTTAAAGGGTTATGGAGTATGATCACTCCTAATAACTTTACTTCTTGCAGAACGAGTTCTTATACTGTTACTGTTTACGAGATTTACGACAGTGAATCTTTCTTCTTTTCGATTATGGTAGGAGGGGGGGTAACGTGCTGCTATTGCCATTCCCAGTTCATCAAGACATGTTTTATAGGATTGAGGTCTGATATCTAGCTGGCCACTCCATCCGCTGGCCAGTCAATCGATTATTAACTCCATAAAAATGAATTGCAAAGCAAAAGCTTCTTTGAATAGCCTGACATAGGACTCAAGATGTCGTCTCTCGGAGTTGACTAGGCATGGTCATTTCTTGAGGTACATGGGAGTGGTTTGCTTCTATGCCAGTCCACTACAATTATAATAATCAGTTTCCATGGAAAAGTCCTGCACCTTTGCCAGAGGTAAACACGTCAAGCGTTTGCATTTCAACTGAAGCAGGAGTCCCCTCAGAAGAGAATAAAGCTTGGATCCATGGCTGAAATCTGCTCTAAGATGGTCACTTTATTTTGTACACGAGCAATGGGATATTGACTGTTGACTATAGGCCTCCCTGAATATAATTTATCTCAATTTTGTAATTCACGTGCCAGCTAAAAAATCCAGAGAGAATTGCCTTTTTGTTGATTTTCTGCGTTAATTAGATTAAATAATAGTTTTCCCGATATTATATAGCTTTTGGGACTCTTTAACCTGGCCTTCTAATTTTTGTTTCCGTTTCCTGGAAATGTCATCAGAGGTTGCAGACCAATTGCCTGGAAGCATTCAGCGAACTCAACTTGAGTTCGACCTGCCCTCCGCTGTAAAAATGCATACATATTGAAAATAATACAAAATAATTTTAAGATTTCTTTCATTGTATCTCCTCGTGGTTACTTTATGAATCCTTTAAAATAAGAATTCTTTTCTTTGAATCTCTTCATAGCCAGTTCTTCCCAACTATGAACATCTTGCATACTAGTGAATCATATAGCAACATGATTAGCCTCTACAGGAAACAATTATGTAACTTTTCATTTTAAGCTTTTGAATTGCACTCCCGTATGGTTTCGAGTAGCAGCGTTGGAAGTGCTGACTTAGGCTATTAATGTCCAAGATATTTAGATAAATCTACGCACACTGACCACTGAATTAGAAGCCTGTGTGAAGCATATGTAAATTTGTTTTAATCCGTATTTTTGCCAAGCAGTTTGATGTCACGTGATTCAAGCGTTTACTTATTTAAAAAGGAGTTGGGTGAGTCTAATCACAGAACTTGATCACCATGGGGGATAACAAGGACCAAACAGACTTCGAAAAGGAAGGGATCACTATTGATGCTCGTCTAGCTGGAACCACGTTTGAAATAACGAGAGGTGCAATATCCAGAGTATTCAACCGTTGGACAAAATGGTCCAAGTGTTTGTCTAAAAGGAATATTGTGACTTATGAGCACCACTACCGTCATTTAAAACGACGTATACAGTGAAAAGGACATCCACTATGTAACACTTGACAGAGATTTTAACCGATCCGTATCTGGCAGAACCATGCGCCGAGAATTGAAGCGGATCCAAATCACGATGCACGTTGTTTTGACCGACGGTAGATAGAAGATTTAACTGGAACTCATGGTGGTAGTGTCATAGAATGGAATTCTTTTACTCGTGCGGAATTGGTCCCCTGACATTTATGGAAAGTTGCTTGCGTTCCACGGACTATCTGAACATTTTTTGCAATGTGATGGCTTCTTCATAGATGACAAAGCTACCGTTGATCGTGTACGGTTTGTTTAGCAGTGGATTATTGAGAACGAAGATGACTCCTCTCATTAACCCTTGAAAAACATATCCGATAGCAAGATCCTCTTCCAAGAAATTTGCTAAGAGGGCTAAAGGGATGTTTGTGATGAACGCCTGGCCTTTGTTTGATAGTGCTTGAACACCTATCGTATATACTAACCCGCATAGGGCGAAAGCAGTACAATAGAAATAGAAAATACTCTTGATATACACTTTTTGAACGTTTGTATAGTTTGTAAACGTTTCATTTTATGTGTGGATTAGCCTTTCGAGTGCATCCATATATCGATAAAAATTGTAAAGCTCCATTCTTTCCTTTGCTTTGTGACTATTAATTTTTTCTGCCGTGAGGCTTTTCCATCGGTTTTTCTATTCGTCTCCCACTTTTCTTTTGTTGGAGCTTCCCATTTGTCGGGAGGTTAAAACATTTCCGCTTTGAAGACGTGACATTTCCGAAGGAATCACTTTGAGAGGGTCGATTTTGGCGTCGTCTTTTCATTTTTAATCGCAAAGCAACGCCATTGGTATCTTAATATTTTGCCGCAAATTGAGAATCTGAAAGAAATTTTGGCAGCATGAAAGAAACGGGGTTAGGAGGTGGGGGGTTGGTGGGTTTAAGCTTAATTTCTTCGAGATTTGTTTGACAAAAGAAAGAGGTGGGAGGAAAAGGGTTTCGGTTGCCATGACGACATTAATGTGGAAGTGAGTCAAAAATTTTCCACTCTCGCACTTCATCAAATGTGCAACAAAGGAGGCCGATCCCTTTTCTTTTTACGCCCAATTTTTTTCCTCCTAACACTTGCTGCTGTTTCGCCGTTCGTCTTCATTTAAGAAACTCTTGTCGAAAACTTATTTTGCTAACTCTTAATCAATAAATGTCGTTGGTTTGAAAAAACGTGACTTTTCCTTTTAATCCCGTGGATTTTAAGCACCCTATCTCCCTAACTGTTTCTCGTCGTTCATTCTTTAGAAAATTAATATGCTCATTATGTAAATGTAAATTCCTTTTTTGTTATTTTGATTGTCATAGCTAAACGGGAAGCTTGTTCGACAGTTTCTTAAAGAACAACTCTACGGTCACATACAATTTTATTTAAATCGAAAGATTAGCGCATTAATAATAACATATTTAAAATTTTTTAATTCGAACCTTAAATGTGTGAAAAAATGAAAATACCGGATAGCGGGGCGTCAATCTTGGGCGAGGCCCTAACGTTTCACAGTGTAAAGTAATCATCACATGCGAGATAAATCAATTATCAACATATAAAAAAAAAATGATTTACAAATGAAGATTCAACACTTCCCCTCCCCCGTTTTTGTTTGTATACTTAATCTTTGTTGATGATGGCATATGGAAGAGGATCAGCCATATCATTAGAAGCATACCGTGCTGCTTATTTGTGGCTCCTATTTCATTAACTCTTTATTCCAGCAACTTTATTTTAGCTTTATCTTTTATTTTTTGCGGACCCCGTAAAAATTTTTACGACCCATAGGTTACGCACCGCTGACATATTCTATCACCAGTTATAAAGTAGGATCTCCACGAAAAATTTATGGCAAAATCCTTACGATGAAGTTCTTCCCTTAATCTAAGTCATAAATAATTCTTTCCTAGGTTTAACCATTTTCTGTCAAGTGTTTCTTACAAGTGTAGGCCATTCTCCATGTTAATAATCTATTTATAGATCCTGAGAGAAAATATTTAGAGCTTCCATTGTACACGAATTAAAAATCATTTTTGATTCACTGTAACTGCTTTTTGTGTTAAATGGGAATGTCCATTGCATCGGTGGGGATATATTGACGAAGACGTCTTCCGAATGGATTGGGGATCCATGTTCTCCTTACTATTCTTTGCAATTTCTTTTAAAAGTTCTAGCTTGATTGGGGTAAACTTGATCAGCTGTTGTCTTATATTCATTAAGCCCTCTCAGTGAGAGGCTCTGTATTTCTTTTTCTTTTAGCTTGTATTGTCGACACCAACATGGCAGAGCAACATAACCATTATTCGCGTGGTCTCCATGAGGTTCATGTATAAAAAAAAGAGTATAAAACTATACTTGTAAATCCTCTTGAGCATCATCGATTGGAGACTACTTTTTTATTAGGAGCTTTAACAAAAAGCTACTTGTAAGAATGGACGGTTGGTCTGTACGTTTATCCGGCCGGTTGTTCGCCATTTACACGATAACTTGAAAACGGAATAACTTTTTTTCAAATTCTGTTTTCAGAAATATGGCCATCAAGGCCTTAGCTCGGCTGTATCAACTTTTCAGGTAATTTCGTGAACACCTTCAAGTCGATTGCATGTGCTAAACTTTGACCGTCAACAACGAATATCAAGATATTGGCATAGCCTAATGATGAAAACTGTCCACTCCGCGTCGGTTTCATTGTTGTAGCTATTGCCAGATCGACGTCATAAAATTGGATAAAGACAACAGCGCGCCAAGCGTCCAGCTAACTCTTTCTCTTTTCTGGATCGATTTAGGTAAACGGCTTTAGGTCTCTGTTATGATTGCAGTAGTAAACAGAAGATTTGGCTGTAGAGTTAGTCAGCCGCTAGGGAACTTAAGCGTGGTTCCCACCATGGTGGAAAGAAAACAACGGCAGAAACCACCATGGTTCCCACATGAGTAAAAACAACGGCAGAAACCACAAAGCAGAAATTTTTTATGACGTCACTTCCTGTTTTCGTCTCATCTGCCCGACTGAAAATTTAAATTTCTGCTTTTTGGAGTTGGGTAGAGCTCAACTTTTGTGGCAGAAACAGGGCAGAAACGGTTGCTCAGTCAATAGTGACGTTACAGTGTCGTCCTCTCTCTCTCTCTCTTTCTCTCTCTCACACAGAAAATAAAAATGAGGTGTGGTCACCACCCGACTTATACATAAATGACCTGGTCCAAATTCAGAAAAAAATTAAACAACTGTCTAAAAAATCTACTTCCGATAGAAATTTTAAAAAAGTTTGTGAATAAAAGTTACTTGAAATTAACTTCTAAACACTTTGGTATAGATTCCAAATTTGCCTATACCGTCTTCGCAAAAAACTGGATTTTGACAAGAGTAAAACTGGTACTTCCGGTTGAAATTTTGAAAAATTTTCTTAACAAAGGTTGTTTAAAATTAGCTTCTAAACACTTTTGTATACTTCACAAATTTTCCTATACCGTCTTATTTCGCCTGAATCAGCCAAAAACTGGATTTTGACAAGAATAAAACTGGTACTTCCGGTTGGAATTTTGAAAATTTTACTTTATTCAAAAGTTGTTTATAATTGAAATTGGAACACTTTTTACCCCATACAAAATTTTCATAAACGCAATGTTTAACGAGATATTTCAAAATTTATATTTTGGACCTGGAGTAAACTGATACTTCCGGTTCACCGATTCCCACTGGAAAACTAATCAGACCTCCAGAGGAAGATTATAATCTTAAGTTTAAAGTTTGGTCTCGATAGCTTTAGCCGTTTGGACACTAGCGTGGACACACACACACGCACATACGCACACACACACACACACACACACACACACACACACACACACACACACAGACAGTTTCCAGAAATCACTTTTTCGTAATCTAGGGACCCTAAAACGTGAAGATCAGTGAAAATCTGGAGGTAGAAATTTTTCGTGATCACAATACTTCCTTATACTATGTATAAGAAAGTAAAAATGTCGGACAAAGGTAGAGAAGAGGCCGAGAAGGAAAATTGATGTGGAAACGCTAATAGAAGAGGTGTGAAATATATAAATTAATAAATTAAATTGAGTAAACAACAGCTGAATACAAAAATGCAAAATGATGACTGATGAGGAATGAACGAGCTGTGCCACTGTGTGCAGTCGAAGCCGACCGTTTAGATCGATCGACGACTACGGTGCAGTGCATTTGTGTTGGGCAAGAATGCCAAATTACAACAAAGGATGGCGTTTGGATAGCAGACTTTTGCTGCCTCGTCCTTTTGAGTTTCTGCAATGTGGGACACCTCCAGAAGCAGATAGTAAAATGGCAGAAAAAAATGCGCCCTGGTTTCTGCTCTCTTGTTTTCTGCTAGTGGGAACTACGCTTAGACAACATTTGAAAACGAGTCCGGACAGACTTTCTATCATTAGGCTCTGATACGTAGCCAACGAGAAAGACAGGCCTCGGCGCGGAAAAGTCACTTGATGTAGTCCGGCCAACAATCCAACCTTAATTGTTTCCAACAAACGAAAAAATATTGATTGTTAAAATCCAATGATGGAAACAATGAAGATTACATTGTTACTCGGACTAATATGTCAGGTGACTTTTCCGCCCCGGGGCAACACTTTCTAGACACAAGGCCTCGACACGGAAGCGAAGCCAACGAAAAAGACAGGCCTCGAAGCGGAAAAGTCACTTGACCATCTGGGTCCGAACAACAATCCAACCTTCATTGTTTCCAACAATCGGAAAAACACTCATTGTTTACATCCAAGATGGAGACAATGAAAATTGGATTGTTGTTCGCACCCAGATGATCAGGTGACTTTTCCGCTTCGAGGCCTGTCTTTCTCGTTGGCCTCGCACGGAAGACTCTGACGTCATACAGTAGGCATCAAGGCCAACTATAAATACAGGCCGGGGCAGTCGAAAATCACCTTTTACATTGTTTTAGACTGCTCTGACCTGTATTTATAGTTGGCCTTGCTGCCTACTGTTTGACGTTAGTCTTCTGTGCTGAGGCCTTGTGTCTAGAAGGTGTTGCCCGAGGCCTGTCTTTCTCGTTGGCTACGGCTCTGATATTGGCCTGTGATATAACAATCTATTCGTAGTGAGGAGTTAATTATGAATAAAATGTTACTTTCTGTTTATCTTTAAGCATTGTTGGCGTGAGCATGCGCACTCCACGATTGCTTTGTCGAGGTATGATTGCTCGTGATACATTAATAATTATATTTTTGCGTCAGAGTTTAAAGCTCCTTCTTGGAATGTTTGCAAGATTTTATTGTTGTTCAAATTTTATTGTTGTGCATCGATGCCCTTCTGGTTTTTCCGCGTTTTGAAAATACCGCACAGTGGCTAAAAATCCCGAAAAGGTGGCTAAAATATCAAAAATTAATTGATTTGCACGTAAGTTGGTATATTGGAGTTTTTAGAGGTTGCTGATTATGAATCTGAGATCGAGATAACTGCAAAAAGCACAACAGAAACAAAATAGCAAACTTGAATGTCAAAAATGTCCAAAATCGGCAAGATTGATACATTATGATTTCTCAAGTTGCTGTGAAGAAAAGAAATAAAATATTATACATATTTCATACATTAAAAATATTTTTATTTCATAGGCACTTCATAGACGATTTCATAGATTCACGTCCAACCATCTTAGCACCTCATTTCTTTCACACGAATAAACATCAACGAATGATGTTTAATGATCATTTTAAATGTAATATTTAAGCGTTCACTTTAATGGACCGAGGGACTGAAAAGGTTGACACTTTATGGAAGTACGGGCGAGATATTTTTGTCATGATGTGGGTGCGTACAAGTGGTCGTCTTGCATTTAAACGAATTGGTCACTTAGAATGTCGTCTTTGACAAGATTAAATTTAACAATCCGCTCTAGGCGTTTGAGTGTTCTGCCACTTTACATTTTTGTTCTTCTTTGTGTTTGCGAACCGATGATTTCTGAGCAGCTGTCTATTTCTGCAAATCTCGGTGACTCTTAAAAGTTTCAAAGTCTCTTGCTCGCTTTCTCATATAAGTCGCAGGAAGGCCTTGGTATTGACGTAGGTGTTATTCACTTACAAACACGTCTTAACGTTTAAATATGCCTTTTCCTCGCCTTTTTTTTAAACCACAGCAACTAGATCACGCTTTAATCCTCCTGGGAGGGTAGGCAGCATAAACGTGTATTATTTAATAGAAACACGTTTAGAGGCTGGGAGGCAATATATGCAGATCTTGAATCTTTCGGGCTATATGAGGGCGGGCTTTATAATTCCGAAGGATAACACAGTTTATGAGTTTCCCGGGACGTTTATCACTGATGCTAGCATGTAAACTGTGTAAGGTGTCTGCGTATCGATTAACATTGATGTTGACACAAGATTCCTTAAAGTCTAAGAGCACTATTTAAGAGCAGATGATCTTTGGACTGATTATCACCCATGAACGCCATCTTTCAACTTAATCACAACTTTTAGAAAGAAGCAAACAGCTAATATGTGCGACAGACGCCTCACTAGACTTAAACAATGCATATGAACAAACGCTTTCCGTTGTCTAGGCGATACCTTCACGGCTGGACAGTCCAGACGCGTTTCTCTTGAACAGTCCTCGTGGAAAGAAAGAAACTTGACGTAAATCACTCCAGTCAACGACGCCAGATATCCCTTTCTCTACATACATCAAGGTCAATTCTCAACCGTTCCTGTCACTGTTCGCGGTCGTCTCTTTTCGAGGGCTCGTACATGTAGGCCAAACCCACAAAAGTCCATATTCGATGTGTCTGGCGACTTCACAAATATGACGCTGAATGGAATGGAGCAGATTCGGTATCTTCTTGTATGCGTTCCAGGAACAGGCGAGTTGACACGGCGGGCGGCGGTGTGACTCGACGCCTTGTCTTGATGGAGCCATACCTTATTTACCTTTATAATGTACAAACCGGGGATATCACGGGTAAATATGGGGGTTAGAACATTAGTCTGATAGTACATGACGTTGACTTTGGCCTTTGACTCAACTCTGTGTAAGTTAACTTATCGTTGCGAAAGCCCGAACCTTCCGGACGACGTCAGGAGTAACGGCTAGTGTATGGTCTCGGATTGCCAATGTTATTTAGTACATTTGATATCCCTTTCTTGTAAATTAGGAAGCCTTGCTTCTTGCATGCTTTTATTAGGAGCTTTAGTATAAAAGCAACTTATAAGAATGCACCTTGGTCTGTACAGGGTGTTGGAGATAACTACAGGGCAGTATAACGGGAAGAAGCCTAACCGCTCGATTGCAGGGGCCGGCTCGACATCAAATGATAATTGGTTAATTTTATCAAAAACATGACAGTTTTGACATTCACTCTCCCCTCCCCGAGCGGGTAGGCTTCCCGTTATACAGCCCTGTATTTATCTGCAACACCCTGTACGGTTATCCGGCCGGCCGTCCGCATTTGTTCGATAACTTGAAAACGGATTAACTTTTTCAAATTCTGTTTTCAGAAATATGACCATCAAAGTCTTAGCTTGGCCGTATCAACTTTTCAGAATTTTCGTGGACCCTTCAAGTCGAATTCACGTGCTAAAACAGTGAGTGTAAAGAATACCAAGATAATGGCATGTCATATAACAATCGATTTGTCAAGAAGGAATACATTGTTACTTTCCGTTCATCTTTTAAGCATTACTGACATCGGCGCGCGCACGTGAAATCGCTTTGTCGACGCACGATTGCTCAAGTGCTCATTTATTAAATAGCGGAAGAATGGAGTTACTTATTGGCTTTATAATGTCAGCCCGTCCCCTTCATAATTTCTACATTATTTGAAGTAAAAGATTGAAATTCGGAATAGTCCATCTGCACTATTTAATTTGGTGTTGATTGGTACACATGGATCGGAATTACGGGGGTGGGATTCAGAGAGGACAACATATCTATGTGCTATTTAGATATGTAAAGGCGTGAAATTCAGTATCCAGATTCCTCTAGGCAAGATCTACATTACTATGAAGTTTAGGCCCAGTTGTTCCATTGGGGTCGATTTGCGCGGGTAGCAGTCACTTGGTCTTTAGAACGGTGGCAACATATGGCATGTGATAAATCATACGTTCGGAAATGATGAGAAAGCAAAGAAAATACGAGCTTTTTTACATTTTCTATATATTACGTTCGAGAAAATTCATTTTTTGATTAAATTACTTGGGGAGAGGTAAAAAGTGCAGATAAAGGGTTATATATAGATGACTGCAGGATCTGCTAATTGCCTTACCCTACTCGGGGTGGGGGGGGGGGGGGATTAATTTCTTTTTAATAAATGTATAAATGTATTTCTGCTTCACTGGTAAAGCTCTTCCTTAAAATAAGATTTAGGTACTTATTTCTGAATATATAATTTTATTATTTCTTAATAGCTGATTTTTAAGAAATATTTTCGGTGGCATGACTCGATGTTTTTAGCTCGCTGTGCGAATACTAACTATTTTAATAACTGCCCTAACAATATTCCACGTGATACTGAACGATGAACGCGCGCGCCACATAAATCCTTTACAACCCTCTGTATCCTTATAATTATATTATTTGTAAAATTATTCTTGCAGTAGTATTTTCAAACCAGTCGCTATGTTAAATTTTTAGGAAAGTCGCGTTCTGCAACCAAGCCGCTGTTCTTCTACGTATTTCTGAACTTGCGTACGTTTGAAGACGGTGGCATCCTTAAAGATCACGAGTACATTTTACTGGAACACATAGATAAATCTTCCCTATATCTATATGAAAAGAAGTAATCGTATAATATTGACGGGGAGCGAATGAAAGGACGCTAGATTCTGTTTATAGGTATGGAAAATGTGTAAAAAAAATTGCCAATCATTGTGAGGTATGGAAAATGTGAAATTACTATTCTAACACAAACGAAAAAGGAAATTTTATTTTAATAATTTGACGTGATTTATAACAGCATAAATGTCCCTGTCGCATGTTTTATTATATTGATGAGAGTTGAGCTTCAACGTGGTTTATAAAAGCTCACCATTTTTTTAAAAGAATTTTTCCCCTTCTTTTTGAAATTGTGTCTGAGTGGAAACCTTCCTGCAATTTTATATTTCCAAAAGTTTAAAAACCCTTTGAGCTCCATTTCATGAATTTGGAATTAGATGGGGCCTAGCATTTAAGACTGACATAAATCAGCCTCGGTCTCGTGGAAGATCTTTCTCGAAACGACAAACTTCGTCCATTAAGTCAGCAAAAGGGTTAAGTGGCGACGTTACACAAGTTTTATGTCCGAATAATATTGCTTTTTCTTTGGTGGGTTCTCTTTTTGTTGGAGCGAACGGAGCTCCACCTAATGAAATGACGTTGATGTCTTGCACAGTTTTTTCCTCCTGCTCTCTCTCTCTCTCTCTCTCTCTCGCTCTTTTCCCCGACTCATCATTTCGGTTATTTCTTTGCATCCCCCATTTTTAATTTTATCTTTAAAAACCGGATAAAGTTGATGAACCTCAATAAAAAAGGGCGCTGTTATCACATCAGCCCTAATTGAATCACCGTCTTTCTTCTTCCCCCTTCTACTTTTGTTCACGGGCCCCGAATGTTCGATGCCTTTTATACGACTTATCTTCAAGGCTCATTTGTAACCGCCCGTTCGCCGTCCCTCTTTTTACTAGTGCAATGTGAACATATTTTTGCCATGTCATGGCACTAGATTTTTTTTTTCTTGACTACCCCTCTTTTAATTTTCCCCACCGTAATCTTTAAAGCATTTTTTGCGATAAATTTTTAAATTAGTGTAAAGAGATAGTTTTAATACCGTTTTTCTTCCTCGTTATTTTTTTACTGTTTTTTTTAATGTTTCGAGTGCCCATTAATTAATCTGAAATTCACTGTTTCTCATCTTACGGATGTCTCTACTATTTTGGAAAAATTCTTTCGTTGTACGTGTTTCCAGTGCTTTGATCCAGTTATAATAAAGAAAATTTATTTAAATTCATTCTTTCAAAAGCGTATTCTAACAGCGTAATTCCAGTTTATTGGTCTTTAAATACACTCCTCAAAAGAATTAAGAGGTCAACATTTCTACTTAATACCACGTTTACACAGGTTATGGCTATACCCCTATTTTTGATGTAGCATACAGTATCCTAAAATAACGGAGCAAAGACGTCCTAATTTACATGAAGGTCTGACATGTGCATTCCAATCTATGCTCGCATACCACAGCTGATGTGATTTTGTAGTGTTAGTGTGGTAATTATTTTGCTCGTGAAACGTTGTTGTACGTGGAGAGGAATGGCTACACGAACTGAACTTATAGTTACTAAATTTTGAATAATAATCGGGTGCACATGGCGGGCATGTCTATCGTGAAATTTCTGGAAATTATCACAGCTACGTTCAATTATTGGTGATATCGTAAAGAAATGGAACATTACAGGCATAGGAACACGCACGCCTCACGTCCGGCGATTCCCTGAACTCACTGAACGTGATCGATGGATATGGAGCGCGAGGTTCAAAAAAACCGCAAGAATCCACTCCAGGTCATCATCAAGGAGTTCCAATATGAAATAGGAGTCAATGTCCATTACAACAAGCCATTCACGGATGTGTAGCCGCATACAAGCCAAACATCTCGCCAAACAACAAGATTCCCAGATTCCAGAGGTGCTTGGAAAGCCGACGTTGGACTGTGGAAGAGTAGAAAAAACATTTTGTGACGTGGCGAATCACGCTACACAATGTTCCAGTCGGGTGGACGTGTTTGGGATGGCCTATGCCAAAGGAGCGCCTTTTATCTGCGTGCTTCGTTCTAATTGTAAAATTTGATGATAGAGCAAATGTGGTTAAAGCAATTTTAAAATGGACAATAGGGTACTTCCTACCCTGTGGAAATTCCTACGAGGACAGTCACTTTCAGGACGCTAATGCACTCCGTCATGTTTTGGATCTGTCAGGCAGTGACAAGAATATCTATCACCTTCCGTGCCCCGCATAAAACCCTAATCTTAAACCCAGTCGAACATTTGTGGGACGAGTTGGAGCGTCGAATAAGGCCAGAAAGTAACCTCCGAAACCTACTTCTGACATGGCCGAGTTACTTTGCAGCAAGAATAGACCCAAATACTGGAAGCTTTATTCAAAACCTTGTAGAAATTATGCCCATAGGGTGTCTGACGTAATTTCAGCACGTGGATGGTCAACAAGATATTAAATAAAATAAAATATCACTTTTCTCGCACTTGTCCGTTTCTTTATTTTAAGAAGCGTAGTTCGGAATATAGTATTCCAAGTACATTCGCCCTTTAGATGAGAATTCGATGCCAAATGCTACAGACCCATCCGCAATAAGCAGGGAAATGCACCATTGTGTAATTCCGAATTGAGAGCGTTTGTAGCGATATGCATGAACTGTGGCTGTTACCGGGAAACTGATAACTGCAAGAAATGAGGCGGCGTTTGAGTGAGATAGAGATCACAAGGGCTTTTGTGGTGCTTTAAGAAGGTCATGTTATCGAATAGTCTGTGATCTGGAGACTGAACAGATCGCACGGAGAGACCGGGACCATCCACATAGATTCTCATAGACTAACCAGCCACTACTGCTAGAGACGATTGTTTTCTTCGAGTTCAACCCTTGAGGAATCACACAATCTTTGCCTTGGCCTTACAAAATGACCTTGCTCGAAGTGCGGGATCGCTATTTTTTCTGACCTTGCTCGTGAAGAGGTGCTGCAAGATTGCCCCAGCTAAAAATGAATTACCGTCGTTCAAGACTTCTGTTTGCTTGATAGAAAGGAATATCCCGCAAACATACATTCGCAGACTTGTTCGGGGCTTGCCTCAACGGTGCCAGCGGTTCTCGCGGAGATCAAACCTCTTACTAATTGCAAAAGATGACGGATATAGAAGAAAAGAAGGACGAAACACAAGAAACCTGGAATAAAACAAAAATTGAGCAGATGGTGTTAAGACCCTGGAAAAAGCTAACGTTTCGGGCAGAGGCTATCCTTTGTCAAAGCAAAAAATAAAAATGAGGCTATATCCATTGCGAATAGTATACTCCGAACTATTCCTTACAGGTAATCATACCTTCTGTTTTGTTTTCGCTTCTCCAAAGTGGCCGATCGATCTTTTCACCCTCTTACATTCAAAAGACGCACGAGGCCGATCGATGATCGCCATCTATTGACATGACACTCCAAAGGAAGAAATCCCATGGGTTGGCCATAGTAAACATTGATCCCATAGAACTAACGAACGGTTATGTACCGTTTATTAGGGAACTACAGTATCGCACATTAAGCATAAATGTGAGCTGTTCTTCTTTCATCCAATGTTCTTGTCGATACTTCTTAGACTGTTAAGTAGCGGAAGAATGGAACTGCTTATCGGTTTTAATGTTTCCGCCTCTCCTACATTTTTGCCGAAAAAAGATTCGGAAAGTAGCATACTATGGGCATATACTATTTCAGTATTTAATTTAATTTGGATTGGCCCACCGGATCGGAGTTATAGGGATCCAATTTAGAGGGGCCTATCTTTATAAAATGAAATATGAAATATAGGTATGTAAATGAGTGAATTTCGGTATGCAGATTCCTCTAGGCCATATCAACATTTCTACAGCCATGGCCAAAGGTATTGACCACCCGACAAATTTTGAACTTGCGCAATAACTGTTTAAAGCCTATTGTTTAAATATTAACTTTTCGGTATCTAAACAGGTTTAAGAAGAAATCCAAGTAGCTAGCAATAAAACATATGTTGTAAAGTTAGTTTTTTAACGTTTTTTCAATTTATTATCGGTTCGCTATTTTCGCTTGTTATGCACACATGCTGTGATCTATGCGCTTTTGGTGTTTTTACGTATTATTATCATTGATTATAATACAATATACCTAAAAAAATCGACATTGATACTTTATAAAAAACTGAAATATTTCATGGGTCCTGAATACATTTGGCCATGGCTGTATGAAATTTGGACGTATCTTCCCAGTGGGGTCGAGTTTGTGCGATTAGCGGTCTGGGTCTTTAAAAACTATTTACATTTGTCAAATGGCAAAGCAAGGCATGCGCTATGTCATTCGATTGTAAATGATGAGAAACGAAAGAAGATAAAGTTTTTGTCCATTTCTTAAAATACTAATTTCGAGAAAATCATTTTATTTTGATGAAATGTGAGGATTTAAAGAGTAAAAAAATAGATAAAGAGGATAAAAAGGTAAGTGGGTACTTTTACCCCACTTTCTTTACTCTTTCTTTATCTCTCCTTTAACCCTCATTTTACCTGCACATTACTTAAACTTTTTAAGGGAACCTTTTTTTTTAAATTCAGGGATTCCGCTATTTAATATCCTAATACCTTTTGACTAAACTAATTTTAACTAAACAATTTTAATTGATAATTGAATTGGTTTAATCTGATTAGTTTCGATACAGCTAATATTTAACTGGTTCGGTCTGCTTTCATCGTCTGCATATGATTACATGTCCATCTCGCTTAAGCACTTGTTCTTGCTTAATTTTTGATCCTTTTTTTTTTTTTAGAAGAATTGATTGTCGCAAAAAACTACATCTATTAATGAATATGATATAGTTACTGTCGTTATTTGAGTTAACTCTACAATTAGTTTAATCATTTTGCCATTCGAAAAGAAAAATTGAAACGAAAGAAATCTGTATGTTCGTTGGCCCCGGACGCTCGAATGTTGTCTCATTGAATGCGTTTTCTTTCAAATGGATTCAATCAAACGTTAATAATCAGTGTGGTCTTGGGATTTTTGTCCTCGATTCAACCGAACATCGGCTTTCGTAAAAATTAGTGAGTATAGCTCGGCGCCATTCGTTTCCCTTTATGTGTTTTGCCGGGGAAGGTTCATTTCTTATCGACGATTACAGTTATTAAGGGGTCGCCGCTGATAGCAGCGTCATTGGTCAGCATAAAAATTTCAAGTAGAGAAGTGGAAGTGGGAGGGTGGATATGCAATAAAATGTTTGTAAGTAATCGGTCGAACTGTGGTTGTCACGAAAGCTAAAATGAAACCATCAGATAGTGAACAATTGAATCTTCCTTCGAGTCATTGGCGTTTCGGGATTTCATCCTAAGGAGAATGAGGAAATGAATGGCAATGATGGAATCAAGATTGGGTGTACGATTCGCTTTAGGTTATACTTAAGACAAGAAAATGGTTTTAAATTGGATGGCAAAGAGAAATTATTATTTCGATTAATGTCGAATGAAAAATCATGACCCCTCTCGAGCGACTTGGAGAAATGGTTCTGCTAAAGGGAAAAAAGTGATAAGCGGGGTGGGGGGATTACGAGGGTAATCCGGAAAGCATGTTCCAACAGGACATTAAAATGAAACAAGAAAACATTCGTAAAGGTGCTTACTTGTATTTGAAGGACACTCTACTTTTCTACGTAGTTTTCACCATTGTTGAGATATTTGTCATAGCTTGCACTAGATGTGTTCTCTTATCATAGACAAGTGTCGCCTGTGACGCAAACCACATACCAAAGTGAAATTTGGGTAAACTGCTGGGAGAGCAACATCACAGTAAATGGTCTGTTCTCTTTCACCTTAGGTCAACCAGGGCCACCGAGTGTACCATTTCCAAAATCATAATCTCTCACTTCACATCGCCAAATGACATCGGAAGCCATTGTGCAAATCCCGTACTGAAGCCATACCTGCTTGCTTCAGTTGACAAACCGTCCAGATTACTGGTCTTAGAGACATGAAGTAAAAGGAGCTTTTATTTCCTTTCTCTATGTTGTTGATTCGGTGGCAGTAAATTGTACTTGCTATCCCATAAGCAGTTGCAAGTTGGCTATTAAGTTGCCTGTTATTAAAATTATCCTATAAGCATTCTATGTTATTGTTTGTGAAATGGATTTAAATTTTATTAAATCGTTTTGGATTAGAATGGAATGATAAATGTTACTCTAAATGAATGAGCTGCTTCTCTTTGTAGCCAATGAAATTTAAAATTTATGAATTTGTTAAGTTGTAAATGTCCGCTTTTTCTGACCAGCTCAACAAGAATAAACAAAGATTCAGAACAATTGAAGAAATAATTGTCTGTTCTGAAATTTGCAAATGACACCCAAGAAGATCGCTTTTACGGAGCCAGGGAAATCCAGAAATACCACAACGTAGCTAAAAAATAATTAATTAAATGAACAACCAATTAAACTCTAAAGGAATACTTTATTAGATGCAATCGATAAGATGCAAGCACTTTATCAGAACTTCTACCGTTTCAATTGTTAGTCCACCAATCAGCGAACTGCTTTAGTTCTGGATGTTCCTGATTGAGGGACACGCCCTTCTGTTGAAAAGGTCATCTATGCAACATACGTAATATCTTAATAATTTCTTAATTTTGCTCATAATTGTGAATATACCAAAACGCATCGGCACAGATTAAATTAATGTATCGCTTTTCTAGATTCTTAAAATTTGTTTTCCGTGTGTTGCAATACTGACCATGCTCTGCTTATTTAAAAATTCGATATATCTGATCAAAAATCTCCGGATACCTATACTTTTGCAATGTAAGCAAGATTTCTCGAAATTGAATAGCCTATGGAGTTGAACCTCTCTTTGCTTTTATTACGCTATCTGCTCTTCGAGGAAGACTTTCCACCAGATCTTAGTAGGGAGCCGGACGTTTTTTATTGGGATAATTCACAGATATGGTGTGATGTGGCCAAGCCGGTGGTCATCGCTCCAATTCATCCCTAGGTGTTTAGTATTTAGTATCGGAGTTTGTGTAGGGTAGTCCATTTCATCAATCCCTGTCTCCTCAAACCAGTCCTGCACACATCTTCCTTCGTTGGTGCAGGAATGCTCTATTCCCAAACTGTTGGCAGAATATTGGCTGTGTAGAATTATCCAGAATTTTCCAGAGTGTCTAGCGAACACCACCGGAGTATACAATTCAGAATCAGGGGATGTGTATACAATTCAGAGTGTCAGAAGTCAGCGGAGTATACAACCCTCCTCCAGCCTCTGAAAAACCTTGAGCAGTGTCTCCATGAAGAATGGCTGAACATCCCATTAGAAACAATTCAGAAGTTGTATGCGTCCATTCCAAGACGAATTCAGGCTGTTTGCAAACTAAAGGCGGAACTACATCCCATTAATTATCTTTTCTAGGTGTTTCCATTATTTTGTCGAACCCCTGTAAAGCTGTTGATGATAAAGATGTTCTCCCCTGCAACTTTTACGTCACTGTGGACGTGAGTTTCTGAGTTCCCGTGAGGATTGATCATAGGCTGCCATTTATGTAAGGTATTCATACGGAAACTAAAAGTAATATACCAAAATCGTCTATAAATGAAACAGGACGGTTGCAACTAACGATGGTTGCAGAATTTGACAAAAGTGCATATCCAGAAATTAAAAATTAATTCCTGAAATATCCCTATGCAAGCAAGAACTCTGGTTGTCTGTTGCTGAAGGCGACTCACTTGAAAGAGTAAAATGGCCGGGTTCATATTTTCTTCATTCTTAATGTTACTTAAACTCGCATCAAGTTCGTTTTGGCATTGTTTCGTAATTTACTCGGCACATGTTTTCCGGAGTGTATTAGATGCCTTTTGACCTAATGGGCTCAACGTAAAAAGAACAAGAGGGCGCGAGAGGGTGATAAATGGTTGGTCCGGTGAGCGTTATAATAGGAGAGTGGGCTAAGAAAGAAGGATGCAGGATAAAGAAAACTGGAGAGAGTTGAGCAAGGGTTATGTTGTGGAGGGGGAGGTTCACTGACCGAGGGCTTTCCGTGCGCTCTCAACACAGGTGATTAATGTTCATAAAGTTGGAGTGAGTTTTAAGGCAGGTTGGTTAACATGATGAATGCTGAGCATATTTCATAGGAGAGGGAAATTATAAAATGAGATTTCGCAATTTTCTTCTCTAAACGCTGAAGGAGGAACAGCTGTTTAGGAAGAAGGGGGTGGGGAGTCTCTAAGTGTACGAAACAGTGGAAATTTATCGCCCGCCGCTTATCCTTTCGGCCCCATTTATAAAACCTTAGGCAGCAACAACAAGACGTTGACACTCCGCCATTGTTTTCGAACTGAACGAAATAAGTGCCCGCTCGATTCCCATTGTAATGGCGACAACTTTCTGGTAGGGGAGGAGGAGCGGTTTTAATGCCCTTTGTGCTGCGAGTAAAGCATGAATGAATGGAGGAGGCCAGATAAAAAAAGAGAGAAGAGTGTTTCTTTTTATTTTTTGGCTAGCTTAAATTCATTCATTTTTCTGACAAGAAGTTTTCTACGTGGGAATTCAGAAGAAGACGGATAAAAGTGGGGCAGGGGAGCCACTATGTATTTATTATGAACAATAAATAGTAACAATAAAAGGGAGAGTCAGAAATGGTGGAAAGATGAATTCTAGTCGTTTTTCTTGGAGTTTGGAAGAAAAGTACAAAAATGAATCTCAAAAAGGGGTAATGAAATTGAAAAGAGAATCAGTTGAATAGAATTTTTATTGACTCATAAATAATGTTGGCCGCCATCCATTTAGACGTCTCGACAGCTGAAAATGCTCGAAATTTTCTACGAATATCGCAGTTGAACACCACGACTCTTTGTTGATCCTTTTCGAGAAGACTTTTTATCTAATGAATTCGAAGTTCTTCCCCCCTCTATTGACAATTCTTGCATTACAGAGAACTGAATTCAGTTATTGGGTGTATAAAAATATTCCGTTGTTGCCAAAAGAGACTAAATAACCAAATGTTTAAATTTAGGAAATTCAAGTTAGTTTAAACACTTTTAAATAACATTAAATCAAATTCAGCATTCACTCACTTAAAATAAGTCCAAAACAAAAGCCTCTTTAAATATAATTTGTTTAAAGATTATAATGAAAGAGGTCATAGCAATGAAATTAAATAAAAACATGCATAGAAATTAAGTGCAATTGAGAAGAAATTGAAAAATTTTTTAATTTATTCTAACTAGTTCAATCTGTTTAAAAAGTAATTTTTACTTGGTTATTTGAATTTCTCCACCACTCACCCAATAAGAAATAAGCATTCCAATAAGTTTGTTTATTCAAATACTGAAAATAATTTAAAATTAAATACTATAAGAATTCTTGTAAAAAAAATGAACTTTTTATTTAATTTTTGATTATTTGATTTTAACTACCACGCACGCGCTAAAATATTAGCATTCCAATAACTGTAGTGTACAGTAAGTCTATTTTTAACTTATTTAGAATTTTTCTTTTTCAGAAAAATAAATTAATATCTCTAAAAAAGTATCGCACAAATGAAGAATCATAATTTGGTTCTTTCGATACCACAACAAAGTACATCATCTTCAGAGCCATATGGCTGTCCTAGAAAATCAGATCCCAGAGTAAATAAATATTATTCTTGTACAGAAAAACTTGCTCTTGTCAATGGTACCATTGAAAGCCAAATTGGGAGTGACACATTTTGAGATATTTTGATCTGAAAGTTGGCTAATTTCGGATGCAAAATTTTTTTGTTCAACTTTTATGTAGAACATCTCTACAGCAGAGTTTCTATTTCGTAACAGCTTAATATGGTGCTTGTTATGCACAGCTACAAAACATCATGGCATATACAGGGTGCTTTTGAAAAGGATGTCGTGAGATACCTAGCGATGTTCTGCGCCATAAAATAAACACAAGTTTCCTCATACGTTTTGTCGAAATTGCATTCCTTAAAGGAGTAAACG
Organism: Rhysida immarginata; assembly: GCA_023313115.1. Lineage (NCBI taxonomy): Eukaryota > Metazoa > Arthropoda > Chilopoda > Scolopendromorpha > Scolopendridae > Rhysida > Rhysida immarginata. The sequence goes on from JAHWFO010013951.1 coordinate 1,281,434, forward strand.
CCACCACGTGTTCCATTAATAGATTTCTGCGAACTACCTGTGCACTAATGTGTTGGCCCTAAACTCAACAACTCTCACAGCCCACTGAAAGATTCGTAATTACTACACCTCGACTGTTAGTTTTGATTGATAAGATGGTAAACAAGTAATTGGCTCGACAATCAAGAAACGTATCTCAGTACTACAGTATCTCGTTCCATCTTACAGAATTGGCGATAGTTTTTAAATTGCAATAGACAATAAAAGCATCAGAAGACAGTAGGCCACGTTTGCTACAAAATTCAGATATTGATTGGTAACGATCTAGTTTAAATGCAATTCTAATACATTTGTTTACAGCGGTCTTCAAGATTCTTAACCGTTAACTATAGGCAGTTGACTGTAAACAGATACCATATTCAATTGTAACATATACATATGAGTGAACAACAGTGGTAAGTTCTTTTGTATTCAAGGTCTTACTCAGTCGATATAGTAAATAACTTATTTTTGTCATCTTAGACGTTAGCTTAAGGATATGGGTTTGAAAAGTTAAATGGGCATCGAATTCAATACCTAAAATATTTATTGGGTTGGCACTCTCTATGTGATTACTCTGGCTTAAAATAGTTGTTATTGTTTTTTGCATTCTTAATACCATTCCACGATTTTTGTACCACTCATCTACATGGACCAGATCACGTTTCAAATTAATCATTTTATCACCAATTTCATTTGAATCACATGTGCTAAACAGAAAGTTATCATCAACATAAGAAATCATGGTGTTGTGAATGGGAAGTTGAAATATTGAATTCGAGAAGATTGAATAGAACAGATTCCCGAATCCTGACCCTTGTATGACTCCGTTGTTTGAAGCATGAGTATACAAGACGTTTCTGTCGTATTTATCCACTATGCACAGAGATTGATTGCTAAAATATGATACGCACAATGATAGAGCAGGTCCTCTGACTCCAAAATTATACAAAGTTGTACAATTCATGTATAAGTTGCTCACGTGGAACAGTATCATATGCTTTAGATACATCAGTTTTGGTAATTATAAACACTTTTTTATTATCTATTCAATTATTTGTAAGTAAAGGTATATGATCATACTTATTGCACTTTTGTTCTTTCCACGTCCATATTGTTTTGAGTGCAGAAGAGGGACTATGTAGGATTTCAGCTGTGAGAATATCGCATTTTCAATCACTTTTGTAATCGGGTGGAATGTTGCAATTGTTCTGTAGTTTTTGAAGTCTAAGTGGGATCCATTCCTTTTATAAATTGGCGTGATATAAGCAGTTTTCCACATTTCGGGGTTTGTCGACGACTCTATTATTTTATTATTAAGGTAACATAGTATATTGAGAATCGAAGGGTTTGTACTCTTCAATTGTCTAGCTATGGTTAAATCAGTTGGTATGGAAGAATTCATTTTTAATTTCTGTAAATGGCGCCAAATCTCGTTGGGAGTGATCATCTTGTAGATGAGCATGTGTTGATTGATAGTATATGGAGAAAATATTAGTGTTTAGAGTCGTCATTGCCATTAGGATTGTCGCACCATGCCAGATATGATCCATATAAAGACGCTGGTAGGCATTTAGGTTCTGTCACTCTGTGATATTTAACTAGGGACCACGTGTTAACTTTATTCCCTCGGATCTTATATAAATTTCTTTTACTAATCCTTATGTCATTTTTAAATGTTCGTGAAGCGTCTTTCCACATTCTGCGATTTGCCGTATTAGGGTTCTTTTTAAAATTATAGTAACACTGGTTTTTATAAAACCATGATTTCTTCACTTCATCATCAGTGGAACGCATGGTGGTGTTTACTTTTTTTCATGCGCTTTTGTTTATGCTATGGGCGGAGTTTAACCAACTTCACGAGCTGTTTACTCCTTTAAGGAATGCAATTTCGACAAAAAAATATATCGACAAAAAATATGAGGAAACTTGTGTTTACTTTAAGGTATAGAACATCGCTAGGTATTTCACGACATCCTTTTCAAAAGCACCCTGTAGATCTTTTGTTGCTGAGTAACTGACCTCCAACTGGGGTCTCAATATTTCGCGACAAAGTTTGGTGGTAACTTTGACGTAGATAAGCAGCTGAACAGCCTACATACAGGGTGATTCAGTCAATTTCTGACCATTTCTGTACTATGATTTATTGATCCAATAATGTTTACAAACATAGCATTTCAGTATGATATTTTAGGCAGTTCGGAGTTTTTATTCCCGTGGAAAAGTCTTGATGATATGCTCAATGTGGCCACTACGAACGTTTTGAACTGCTCGCAGCCGAATGGTGAAGTTGTGCATAACTCTATCCAGGATTTCTGCATCCACAAGGGTGCAGCAGTCGACAATGCTTTGTCGCAACTGGTCTAGGGTTCTTGGTGCTGAAGTGAACACACTGTCTTTAAGGAACCCCCAGAAATAAAAATCACATGGGTTTAGGTCAGGACTCGTAGGGGGCCAAAGAAAGCCACCTCCGAATCGATCTGGAAACCTGTTTGAAATGACACGATTTCCGAATTTCTGATTGAGAAAGTCTAACACTTCATTAGTGGTGTGAGGCCTAGCCCCATCCTGTTGAAACTATTGATGTCGAAGCGGTATACGCCTCCTTCGCAGCTTGGGGATGAAGAAGGTTTCCAACATGTTAAGGTTAGCCTGTGACGTTACGGTGCCCTCAAAAAAGAACGGACCAATGAAGCCTCTTTTGGAAATCGCGCACCAAGCCATAACCTTTCGTGAATGAAGAGGTGACTTATGGATCTCATGAGGGTGCTGGGAACCCCAAAAACGAACGTTGTGTTTATTAACGTCACCTGACAGATGGAAGAAGGCCTCATCTGACACCCACAGGTTGTCCACAATGTCCTGATTGGCTTCCATTTCTGCTCCAAACTCCATCGCAAATTGTTGTCGCTTCTGTCTTCCAGTGTCTGTTAACTCCTGATAAACATGGATCTTATACGGGAACAGGTGTCAATCCTTTCTCAAAATTCGCCACGTCGTGGTATACGACAGCCCTTCTTCAATGGATAGGCGGCAAACAGATTTTTTGGTAGGGGAATCGACCAATCTTGTGAACATTTTCGACAACTTCGGCCGTTCGAACACGAGCTTCGCTCCCGCCTTTTTTCTTGCCTTTAACACATCCAGTGGCACGAAATTGCTTGACAAAATCCATGGTTGCTTGCCTGCCTGGTGCGTCTCGACACTTGTACTGCTTCCGGAACTTTCTTTGCACGGTTACAGGTGATTTTGTCTCGAAATACCATTCGACAACCTTGCATTTCTGCTCTGTTGATAAAGCGGGCGCCATTTTTTAACAATACGACTTTCATGCAGCGCCGTTGCAACAATACAAACTCCAACTATTTAGAAATTTGATATGGCGCTCATATTCTTTCAATTGTTTATCCGTAATGCACGTCATTCGAGTGAAATGATCAGAAATTGACTGAATCACCCGGTACTATTTTTTATTGTAACACTACATTCAGTGCCAAAAGTTGTCCTGGCATGTCAAATTTCACATTTATTTGGCAAGTAGAACTGATTTTACTAGAGGCCAAAGTTGGCTCTTTTTGCAGCACGTGCACATTTTTCAGATGACAGTCCATTGAACATGGGTCTGTAACTTCTGAACCAAAAAACATTGAGCTCTAATAATTTGCAGAGTGTTTGTTATAGTCTAGGTTTATCTTATTACAGAATTTCATCCGATTTGAAGAGGGTCGAGTGGGAGACCTAGATGGCTTTTAGGTGATTTGACATGGAATGACCCGCACAGGGTTTTTCAGGCATTTCTATTGTCCTTCGTGGCACGTTTAATTCGTTTCCAAGGAGGCTTTGTGAGAAATTTCGATCAAAGACTGATACTTTCGGATATTTCACTACGAGAAAGGTTCCAATGCACGTGCGTCTCGCTGCAGAAGTAAAACTGTAGCTTTATTGCAATGAAATCTTAATTCTCTATAAGGTAAATTCAAATGAGTCTGCTTGTGTGTGTGTGTGTGTGTGTGTGTATGCGTGTTTACGTGTATGTATCTGTGTGTGTCTGTGTGTATGTGTGTCTGTGTGTGTGTGTGTGTGTGTGTGTGAGAGAGAGAGAGAGAGAGAGAGAGAGAGATGGAAGCAATGGTAGAGGACATGATAACGCTAATTTTTAGAATTTCTTATAGTTTGTATATTTATTTTTTTAAAAAATTAATCTCATGAAATGTATCCTAAATGCAACACACATATAATTAATGTGCATTGCCATAATTATAAGCTAATTTAAAGATTTATGGTTTGCAAAACTTATTGTTGTAATACGCTGTTTTGCTCAAAACTGAAGATCTCAGAAAGACGAGAAAAATCAACTGAAAATCAAGTTTTTGGTGTTTTTCACGTAAAAAGTGCTATTTTCCTTGATTGTTCATCTATTCAATTGTCTTCCAAATGGTTGGATGAGCCCCCTCCCAACCATTGAAGACAAAATTCCAACTCTCGCACAAATTATTGATGGGATTCTCGTTGTCGTCAGTGGTTTGGTAGACAGTCCATAGGTGCGACAGAAACATCGATGGGATCGATCTCATAACCAAAAGTGTCTAAATCTTACGTCATCCGTATACAGGGTGAATAAAAAGTAAGGGGACAAACTTCCCGAGATGATTCCTGACAGGAAAGGGAACATAAACATTCATATCAACATATGTCCGGAAAAGTCCGGAAATGTCCGTGCGGCCTCTGGACCGTTGCCATGTGCTTGACCGTAAATGAAAACCATCTAGGTTTGTTCTTGGAAGAGATAACGGACCATTGTGCTTCCACGTCGCTCAGATCACACAATCTGCAACACAGAAAAGCACATTGTTGTTTTGAGAGAATGATGTTGTTCATCAGTGCCATCTACCTGGGCAAATATGCATTTCCGGACATATCTTGCAGTGTCACGTACTTCTATTGTGTACAGAGAAAGAGTGTGAGACGAGTTGACTATCTTAATCAAATTTTAATGAGAAAAAGTAAATGAATTGGTACGTTATTGATTGAAAATTGTAAATGCCCAAAGCTTCAAATTGTTGAATCGTCCTCTCCCTTGCTGATGGCTCTACACTGTGGAGCGCTAGTGGGAGGATGCCGGTTGTGTCGCCTGTGGAGGTACGAAACTTGGAAATTAGCTTGTTGATGTTATTATAATCTGGTAAAGCCATCGCGTAGAAGGATAGCGGCGACCTTAACCTCTGGTTTGTTGACCGGAGGGAGTGTACTACAACAAATGAAAAATAAGAAGTATTAATAAAATCTTGTAAACATTCCAAGGAGGAGCTTTAGCAGTGAAGCAGAAATACATTTATACATTTAATAACAAAAAATTATTCCCCCCTCCGAGTAGGTTAAGGCAAATAGCAGACCCTGCGATCATCTATGTTTACCCCTTTATCTGCACTTTTTATCTCCTCCCAAGTTTTTTAATCAAAAAAATTGATTTTCTCGAGCGTAGTGTGTAGAAAATGTAAGAAAGCTCTATCCTCTTTCCTTTCTCAGCATTTCTGATGGAATGACATATCCCATGCCATATGTTGCCATAGTTCCAACGACCAAGTGACTGACATCCCCGCAATTCTGACCCCACTGGAGCAATTGGGCGTAAACTTCATAGTAATGTAGATCTAGCCTAAAGGAATCTGTATATTGAATTTCACTCCTTTACGTACCTAAATAGCACATAGATCTTTTGTCCTCTCTGACTCCCACCCCCGTAATTCCGGCCCCAGTGCACCAATCAAAACCAAACTAAATAGTGAAGGCTGACAAGTCCATAGTAAGCTACATTCCGAATTTCAACCTTCTACCTCAAAAAATGTAGAAATTATGAAGGGGACGACGGACAAAATAAAACCAATACCTAGCTCCATCCTTCCGCTATTAATGATATAATTTATGAGCATTTGAGCAATCGTGCGTCGACAAAGCGATTTTACGTGCGCGTGGCGATGTCAATAATGCCTAAAAGATGAAAAGAAAGTAACAATATATTCATTCTTGACAAATCTTGTTATATGACATGCCATTATCTTGTTATTCTTTACAGTCACTGTTTTAGCACATGAATTCGACTTGAAGGGGTCCACGAAAGATTCTGAAAAGTTGATACATCCGAGCTAAGACTTTGATGGTCATATTTCTGAAAACAGATTTTGAAAAAGTTAATCCATTTTTAAGTTATCGTGCAAACGGCGGCCGGCGGGATAATCGTACAGACCAAGGGCGCTTTAGCCGGCCGAACATCATTCATCTAAGTGAAAACGCTTTTGGAATAGACTGTACGCGTCGTTGACGGCCTTTGAACACAGGGAACTGGCGGTATTACTATTATCGATAGTATTCAAGATTAATTGATTAGTGTCCGAACAAATGAGAAATTGACTATTACCCAGAAGTGGCCCAGAGAACATTCTGATCGATAACTTTTCCGTCACTCACAATCGATAAACATATAGAGGAGTCCGGGTCTACTTCGTGGCGGGCAATGTGTGGCTGGGCTGAGGCGTGGACGTCGGTGGCGGATTCTTTCTTCTACCGAAGAAAATACGTGAATTAGTAATACCTATTTCATGTGTTGAGTATTGTCCGTGCTTCGGTCTCCGCTTGCCGTCCGTAGTCTTCTTTCGCTCAGCTATTGCCAAATAACTGATGCCCGTTTAGTTGTTGCCTTTCTCTTATTCCTTTCTTCGGCGAACGTCGCTTCCATTCCGAAGACGCCGTCGTGCTTGGCAAATTTCGTATCGCGGCTTTGCTATTGGTATCGGCAACTGATTTCTCCGTCTAACCTTCTTCTTCCCTATTCCTCTCCTTTTACGCTGTTTTACTCTGCTGCTAATTTGCATCCTCCGCTTCTCCACCAATCGAGAGGCTTTTTCCCTCTTCGCCTCTCGGTCCAAGCGGCTTCCCATCGCAGGGGAGTGTCGACGGGCACGGTGCCGGTAATTTCTGATATAGCTCGATACAACCTCACGTGATCTCCCGATCACTTGAGCCTGATGAGGTGACAATATGAACTTTTTTGCTCCCTTTTTTCTCAGAATCACCTCCGGAAGCTTGTCCTCTTATTTTTCTATTCACCCTGTTTAGCTGCTGTAACTCTAGACTCTGCACTCGTGGTTAGGTGGTAGAAACCGCCACGACATGTAAGATCCTAGCGCTGAACAAGGCACTTCGAAATCAGTCATGATAGTTGTTGGATCTGGATTGAATCCCAAGTCCTTGCATTTGTTCATTATTGAGTTAATAGTTCCTCATATATGCTTTGACTCTTTACAGAAAAATAAACATATTCAGTTCACATACGTTTTTTGACTGACGGTAGGCAGAGGGTTTGATGACAGCCCCATGAAGCAATGGATACAGTATGCCTGATGAAGACAACTGAAGTTTCCAGTGGTGGTGTCGTGGTATGGCTCTTCTTTTCCCACAATACTAATACTTCTTCTGATTTTCATGGAAGAACGGGTGTAATTCACGGCCTAGTTGAGCATTATTCTCAACCAAGTCTATCCTACAATGCTGGTTTTTTATCCTGCATGTGACAGCTTCTTCATGGACAACAATGCCATTGTTCATCGTGCAATGGTTCAGTAGTGAGCACAAAGATGATTTCCTTTATTTACCTGGGCCACCCCAGAGCCCAAATCTGTATGTTGGAACGACATATCTCCAACAAATTTGGGAGAACTAAGTGAATGTCTGGTTAAATCCTTACAAATACTTCAACGCCTTATGGACTCATTATCAGCTTGCATACATGTTGTAATTCCAGCCAAATAGGATGCACTAAAATATTAAACTGACGTTTCTAATTCAACGGCCAATGTTTGTAGCTTATTCCATTGACTATATGAGTGTCTACTTTGGATGGATAGAGTATTCTCGTTGCGTACATTTCGGAAATTCGTTTGAAGTTCTCGTACTTTTTACAATATTGAATATATATTTTTAACAAATCAACAATAGACTCCAATGGATATAGCTCTCAAAGGAGACCAAGAACGAGTAGGGTTATTCTGTATCCTTTATCCTTATTCTTTGCATTGACATTAGAAATGGAGAGGAATCTGCGTTTGTGTTGGCGGCGCCTCGAGTGTGGGGCGGAGTCGTGGAGCCCTCTTGTTTTGCTGTTTCTCGGCTAAATTAAAAATCGCCCTTAAAAATTAAAAACAAATAACCCCGAGACATGAGCCGGCTGGCGAGCCAATAATGGAGCCCCCGTCACTCATTGGTTGGTGGCCGAGGTGTCTGTCTGCGCATGCCCGAACTTAAATGTGGCATTAATTTTAATTAATTCATTCCTCACACGCCAATAGTCCTCCTCCTTCTCATCCAGAGAGCAGTTTTTTAAGCAGAAATAAACTTTAAAATATGAATTGAAGTTCCAGTGGTGTATTTAGTCCAAGCCATTTATAGAACTTATTTCAGAATTTCGATGTTTTATTTCGTCATGAGAAATATTTTCCTTCTCTGTTTCCGATTATATTCGCACCCATTTCTATTTTTTTTTTCTCTTCTTTCTCTTTAGTCATTTCTGGCTTGTGCATCTGGTCTGTAATTAAGTGCAGATGGCGACAAGTGTTTGAAGCGCTTTTTCTCTCTCTTCTTGTTTATTTATTTATTTTTCTCTCAGCTATGTCACTCACATCATTTAACAAGATGAGAGATAACGAATTTTGTTTCCCCTCGCCTCACCTTCTTTCTTAAGTAATAGGAAACATGACTCACTTTGGAATAGAAACTAGGGCAGGTCAAAATGCAGAAATGCTATCTGTAGAAGCGTTTATTGTAAATGGAAAAGAAATAAAAAGAATACCCTAAAGTCACGCCATAAAACGGAAAGTAAAGCTAGTGCTTTTTCCTGTAATCCGAGTTATCAGCAGTCTAAGGTTAGGATAGTCTTTTAAAGAATTCATTGGATAGAAAACACAAGTTATTATTATTATTATTATTATTATTATTATTATTATTATTATTATTATTATTTTTATTATTATAAAAGTTATAAGAACCTGATTCCTTTTGCTCGAATTACAGCAGATATTCGGGTTGGCATAAAATCGAAAAGCTGGAACAACTTTAAGTCAGTGGAAGCTCACGCGTTCACCAGGCATTCCGTTAGTTTTCTTAGCAGAAGATTTGGAAGAGGAACTTGCTGACGGATAAGTCGTTCCAGCATTCTTTATGGGATTGAGATTGACTCTGGATTTCTTGTTAAAGAAATGCTTTACCAATGATGCTAGAGTGTATGAGGATGTGAAACACTTGATCCCATCCAGAGACGCTGAATTTTTCAAACGTGGTGTTAACCACCCGTCACGTATTGTCAGCAATGTATATCAGTCAGATTCAGTAGGCATCTTTTTTTCCTGTTTTGTCTTTCCTATAAAACATACAGGGTGAGTCAAAAATCTGTTACCCCCATAGTATTTTAAAACGAGTGGAGATACAACAAATCTGTTGCAGGCAACATATAGGAAGTTAAATAGGGGCTATAAGCAATGGTGGTGTCAAGTTAGACCATTGACCTCGAATTTTGCACCTTGGACCAATGAAACTTAACATCAATGATGTGGGTGTTTTGTAACCACTGGTGGATTTCAGTTCAGAACATTAAGCCTTTTCGTCAGCTGGTGAACGTTTTTGTTCATCTAGTTGTGTGAAAAAGAAAATTTATTATGCATTTGCACCTTGAAATTTAAAATTTTGTAAAAGTTATAGAGCTGTAGAGCTCAAAACGCTGATTTTAACAAAAAAAAGAGATTAAAATAAGCGTAAAAATAAACCCCTTACAACAAAATGAAATTTCAGTGCTCAAGCAGAACCGGAGAATAAATGTGTGGTGTGGACTATGGAATGGCGTCTTGGTGGGACTGTTTTTTATAACGGTTGCCTTACAGGAGTAAGATATACAGAAATGATTTTGGATGGCTTCGCCCCAGACGTTTTAGATAACTTGCCGTTAGTGCAATACTGCCGCATATGGTTCCAATATGATGGGACACCTCCACATTTTTCAACTATTGGACGTCAATGACTGGATCACATGTTTCCACGTCGATGGATTGGCCAAGAAAGTTCAGTTCATTGGCCACCACGTTTGCCTGATTTGATACCACTTGATTTTTTTCTTTTGGGGATATATCAGCCTCAGTAAATGATTTGAAGCAACGAATTCAGCAGGCTTGTACAGACATAACATCCATCATGATGTTAAATTTTATGGATTCCGTGAAATACTGTGCACAGTCTTGTATTGCTGCAGAAGGACACCACAGTAAGCACTTCATTAACTGACAAAACTCAATGTAGCTTGAGCACTAAAATTTCATTTTGTTGTAGTGAGTTTATTTTACGCTTATTTTTAATCTCCTTTTTCATTTTTGTTAAAATCAGCGTTTTGAGCTTTACAACTGTACAATTGGAAATTTTTCTCCACCTGTAACGGTTACAAAGTTATAAATTCCAAAGTGCAAAATTCGAGATCAAAGGTTAGCCCCTACCTAACTTCCTATATGTTGCCTGCGACAGATTTTTTGTATCGCCACTCGTTTTGAAATTGTACGGGGGGGGGGTAACAGACTTTTTACTTATGGATTAGAAATATTGTTTAATGTTTTTAGTGGACCAGAATTAGAGCATTTATGCGGTTGGCATAATCAATAAGGTGTTGAAGCACTTGTAAGTCAATGAAAAACTAGGCGATCCCTAGACATTCACTTAGTTCTCGTAAGTGTGTTGGAAGAGAACCTTGCTTTCGGATATGTCGATCCAACATATCCCAAGCATTCTTTATGGTGTTGAAATCTAGGCTACGAGATCAGGGTAACTGATAGAAGTCATCTTCCAGTTCACAATCATGAGCGACGAACAGTAACACTGTCGTCCATGGAAAACCCGTCATACACAGGTTAAAATTGCAGCAGTGGTCGTCAACAATGTTCAAATATTCAGTGGAACGCTCATGGAATCAGTGCCATACCAACAGAAGCTCATATCATGTCGCCATCAGCAAATCCTTAGTTGTCTTGAATAGACATGATTGATCCATTGCTTCATGGGGTTCCTGACAACCCCTCTGCTCACCGTCGTTACAAAAGAACGTGTATCGTTATTCGTCAGACCACATAACGTTCTTCCAGTCTTCAGGTGTAGACAAACTTTCCTGTTCTTTGTAGAATTCAGGCATTTTCGTATAGGCAGCCGATTTCCGATTTGAACCCGTTTCATTTCCTGTGTATACTTATGCCAGGTTTGGGTCATAAAGAGTCGTGGTTGAAATCATTTGCCAATTGATGGCATTCCACTGTTCTAACGATGGCATTCTTGCTAATGATTGATTGTTTTTCAGTCACAGTTACGCCTTGCACTGTGGATCATTTTTCTAACGGTTGAATACCCTGGATATCGAGAATCCAGAGAGCTAGTTCGTCGCTTCAGTCAGGTTCTAGCTAGACAAGCACCAACAATGAATGTTCCTTTTTGAAGTCATTTAAGTCCTTATTTTTCTGCATGCTGATCAAGTTGCGTTATTAGAATCACTCATCTCCTTCTTAAACAAGTACACGCATGAATTAATCGCCTGAAACTGTTTTGCATTAAAACGGATTAAAATAAATTAATATACATTACACACATGTTTCTAATTCATTAGCACGTGCGATGCACAAAAGTTGAGGCCTGTAATAATATTTTTGTAAATCGCAATAATTTACGCAGTCTTAAGAGTAAAAGGTTGTGCTTATGGATAAATATGCTTATAAGATGGGTTCGTGACTCTCACTATGAATGAGAGAGAATGTGCTTGCCTGCATATATCGGAAATTTTGAGAGATAAAGAGGAAAGTCGGAGGGGAGTTAGAAGATTTAAATATTGGAAAGACGGTGCATGTCAGTATTAAGAAGGTGGGAAACAGAGGCAGCAGCAAGGTCAGAGAAATGAGCCTGCTGAGATTTATTAGGTTCATCGCTCAGTTCATCAGTTGGAGGAGACCATTCTTGGGAATAACGAGAAAGCAGCCCCATTAGGCGTGGATCGAAACGAAGAAGCCACGGATCTGGAAAGTGAGAGAGTCCCCGTTGTAATTGAGACACTTTAGCTCCCACGGGGAGATCGAAGCAAGGCAGACGCCAACGCCCCCTTACTCATTACTCCAGGCACCGGGTTCCATACTTTTCCCCTCACAATAATCCCCACTCTATGCTCCCGGAAGAGGATACACAAGAGAATCGAAGGTAGACATTTCGACTGAAATACGGTAGTAATAATAATAACAATAATTTGTTTTAGAGAACACCACACATAAACTATATTTTGACACAGCTATAATCACTGACAAAACTATGCCTCATAACAGATCAAATATTACACTAGTAGATGAGCAAAATAAAGTGACCTTACAAAAGACATACACAGGAAAAGAATCACTAAATATACGTATCTTGTACACGAAATAAAACGCCTTTGGGGAGTTAACAGAGTACTTGTTGTTCCTATCGATCTTTCTGCCACTGGGGTTATTCCACACTCAATACATAAAAGCATGTCAACAACGAATTTAAACCCACACTTATACAGAACCTTACAAAAAACCACAATCCTAAATACTTGTCACATACATGTAGTTAGGAAATTCTTACACCCAAACATCAATACTCCTACAAGCACGTCATTTTTTCCCGTTCTTGCATTTGAGCCCCTTGGGCTGGCCCTCTCTTGGGTCCGCCTCTAGGACTTGGCTTCCGGACTTGATCCGAACTTGGTTTCCCCAAACATTAATAATAATAATAATAATAATAATAATAATAATAATAATATATTTTCTGAGTCATTCTTAGGGAGTTCCTTTTCTATATTGATAACTGATATTAAAGGACATATTCTATGATTTTTTGCACTCCAGCGTATGGTCTCACGGTTATACGCTATAATCTCACTGTTATGGACTCATTTCCAAAGCACATGAACCATACGACCTGCTTTAGGCCTTCCTAAAGTAACAACTCCTTCCGAAGACGCTATTTAGGCATATTGGCTAGACGTTATCATTAATCCACAGTACCTATTCTATGGGCACACCTTGTTGCAACCATAAGAAGGCAGGTATCAGTAAGTACAGTGCGTCGTAGGTGCATATACAAGGGCTCTATGCACGACGACCGGCGAAATGTTTTCCATTGCATATTGCTCACAGACATGACCGATTACGTTGGAGTAAAGGCCATATTAGCTAGACCAGATATCAATGGAACAATGTCTTTTTTACAGATGAGTTCAGATCCTCAGTGGAATCATACAACAGACGTCTGGGGATCTAGAGCCTGGAACCAGATACCGTCCCAACAGTATTGTTGAGTGACATTCCTTAGGAGGCTTTGGTGTGACAACTTGGGCTGGCTATTCGTTGAGTGGCCACGCCGATCTCCACGTGTTTACAGGCGGCATTGGGACACCTTTACGATGTCGAGATGAGAAATTCTTGATCACTATGTCAGAACTTACGCCAGTGCAATAGGCCCAGAGTTCGTTCTAATGTATGGTAATACTTGCCTTTACAGAACACGGCTGATGGATGCTTACTTAACACAGCAAGGTATACAGCGAATGTTCCGGCCTATCGAAAATTTGTGGGATGCTCTTAGGAGAGCAGTAGCAGCTCGCCAATCTTCATCCAAGACACGCCAAGAACTGTCAACAGCTCTTCAAGAAGACTGACAATTACTCCCTTCAGCAGCACTTGGTCACTCCATTGAAGGGATGAATCCAGCTAGAGTAGAACATATCCCATATTCGAAATTAATCAACCGTTGATTTTTTACTCTTTTGGTTGTTCATTCATGATCTTTTGGTCTTACTCATGTTCACATGATTCTAGTTGCATTAGAGGATATTGGATGTAATTTCAGGTAAAGATTTTGAAAAATTATTGAGTAATTTTGGACCTAATTTGGTACAAGTAAGGGATGAAATCATAAAGTTTGGTCTTGAAGCAAAATTAAATATACCATTACGTTGACGTTGTTTCACTTAATCTAAATTTACTAGAAATTTTAAGTTGTAATATAAACGAAATCATGTAACCTTCCCCTCAATTGAAGTGCAGCAATTCAATGTGGCTTCGATTCTACAAGTGGTGGAATACCTCTGGAGAGATATTGACTCATAACTTCTGGATAGTTGCCCACAGCTTCGCATGACCCACACTCGCATGACTGAATTAAAAACATGTTTGAAACGTATTTAAATTTGTTTTAATCCGTATTTATAGACTGAGAACACGTGATTCAAGTGTGATTTTGGTGAGTCTAATCACAGAATTGGTCAGCATGAGGAACAAGAAGGATATGACTGACTTCGAAAGGGGCTTCTTATTGTTGGTGCTCATTGTCTAGCTAAAGCTACAATTGAAATAACGAAGCAGCGGACTAGATTCTCGAAAGATTCGATTCTAAAGAGTATTCAACCGTTTGGAAAATGATCCAGTTGGCTTTGTCTAAAAGAGGTAACTGTGGCTCAACAATCATGAGCGAGAATCCCCTCGCACGGAGAAACAGAACATTCATTGTTCAACAAATAATAAATGATTTTTAACCATTTTTTTCCTGATCCATGTCTGGCGGAATCATGAACAAGGAATTAAAGCGGATCCAAATCAGTAGTTCCATATATTTACGAAAACCCTGTTTCTGCAAAGAACAGTAAATTTCGTCTACAGTGGTGTCTGGAATTTCATGACTGTACATTTGTTGAATGTACGATAAGCAGAGGGTGTGACGAAAGAATGTTTCGCTGCAACATGACAACGCTAGGCCATACACACATCTCTTGCCGCAGAGAAAAGCTGAGGGAGCTGAAATCATCGCTGAGATTTCGACATTTTGCATGAGGAACTTTTACTTTAATGTGAAGAATCATGCTAGGTACTTATTATCCCATATTTTATGAACACCCTGTATAGCATACATGGGTTTCTGAATTGTCTATATCAGGGACTAAAACAATTAGAAAATGTCATCTGAACACGGGTGTCGACAACGCTTCTTTCTAGAGTTAAAACGGTTTGAAGGTTCCTGCATTAGACGAAGTTAACGTTAAAGCGTATAGGAGTTGCAAACGTTGTGATTTACTTCTACGGTATAACAAGACAATACACTTATTAGGACCCCTAGCAGAAGCTACTTATAAGAAATCACGCTTGGTCTGTACTTTTATCCGGCCGTCCGTCGTTTGCACGATAACTTGAAAAATGGATTGTTTTCGACAATATGATCATCATACTCTTAGCTCGGCTGTATCAACTTTTGAGGCTTTTTCGTGGACCCCTTTAAGTCGATTGCAATGCTCTAATAGTAACCGTTAAAAATACCAAGATAGAGCTATGTCATACACTGACGTGCCAACATTTATGGAAGCGTCGTATGTAAATTTTCAGGTGTCGCTTGCATCAACTATAAATAGGTCAGATAAATAGGTAGAGCGGTATCAATGCTGTCAAATCGACTATTAGTAGTTGTATGAAACGTCTTGCAGCGTGATTATGGCTACATGAGGAGAATTATCAGAGATTGAGCGCGGAATTATGAGAATTAGGTGCATGGGACATTCCATTTCTGAACTGGTGTGGGCATTCAACATTCATTGGTCCATAGTGTCAGGGGTGTACAGAGAGTAAGTACCTCATTTCGGGCATTAACCTCCGACCACGGCTGCTAAATGCTCGTGACCAGCGACACATGTAACTATGTCAATTAATAGCCATATTCAATCAGGAGTGTACTAAAATCATGTCTATGAGGCCAGTGCAACAAAATTTAGGACTGATATGCAGTAGAAGACCGACAAGAGCATCTTTACTCACAGCACGCCATCGGAGGCTATGCCTTGCCTGGGCTCATGAACCTTAGATTACTGAAACACATAACTTGGTCCGATGAGTCAAGATTCAGTTGGTACAAGCTAATGGAAGGGTTCGCGTGTGGCGCAGACCCCATAAGGTCATGACCCAAGTTATCATGACGGCACCGGTGCAAGCTGGTCGTGGCTCGATCATGGTGTGGGGCATGTTTACATTGAAGGGTTTAGATCCTCTGATGAAATTGGATATATCATTGACTGGAAATCGTTATGTCCAGCTGCTTGGTGACCATTTGCAATCTTTCATGTACCCTAATAACGATGGAATGTTCCACGAGGATAATGCGCCACCAGGTTTGAGGAGCATTTTGAACAATCCCAACGAATAAATTGGCCACTAGATCGCCAGAGATAAATTCCATCGAACATATTTGGGGTAATATCGAATGATCCATTCGTGCACAAGAGCCTGCACTTGTAACACTCACCACAAAAGCATTAATATGATACAATGCATATACGTATTTCAGTCACCCTGTTATTATCATGCCGTGTGATCAAATGTGTTACTTTCTGTTTATTTTTTACGCATTATTCACATGGGCACGCGCACGTGACGATCGTTTTGTCGCAGATAAAGCTCCTTCTTGGAATTTTGGCAAGATTTTATTTTTAAAACGTGTTGTGCTAAGACACTAAAATATGTGAGAACCTGGCAACATGAGAAGTTTAGAACTATGCTGCATATTCATTGAAGTTAGGGACTCCATGAAATAAGTTTTTAGGATTGCAGTGCACTATGCAGTCATCGTAGGCCTCAGTTACTCGTACAAGATTAAATATTGCTAATTGGAGTGGATTTCAATGAAAATATCTTCCTGCGTCAAATGCGGTTGAGCCCTCTTCTTATAAATAAAGAGAGCGCGATATTTTTTTGTTTAATCCATTCAATTGAGCGTGTTTCAAAGCAAAGAAATGTTAAATTCTTTTTCGAGAAGTTGTCAGCAATTTCGATTCGTTTTTATAAATGAAAGTCGACTTTGGAGTTGGAATGCTCGAGTGCATTTAGATTAAAAGTGATTGAGGATTTTGAATTTGGACGTTTTTCAACGTTTTCTTTTTCCTTTCAAATTCCTGGCGTTTTCTTAGAATTCACGCAGCCGTTTCTAAGGAGTCTATTAAATTTCTGCCGCACGTCTCAATGAAAATCAATTGCTTTTAAAAATAGATTCGGATCGTTCAACCCTTACGTGCCGCCATTGTTTTCAGCGATGATTTCATGCTCAAAGCCCCTCCTTTTTACTTCCATTATTATTATTATTATTATTAATGAACGGAATGAGAAATGTGCTTTGAATTATTATTTACGGCGTGATTTTTTTAGGTTCTCAAATTGCAGTTGTTAAGTAAAGTGTTCGTCCTCTGTTTGTCAGTTGTTTAATTTATAACGAAGAAAAGCTCTGTGTTTTCAGAGAACCCGACCAGCGCTGAATAAATTCGTTATTTTGTTTCTTATTCTAATGCTGGGAATATGCTTTGCCCAATTGGAAATGCGATTAAATATTTAACAAACTTGTAAACACTCTCGTTGCACTTTCTCTCTCCTTTGCTTTGGTGATAATGAGGAGAAGAGCTCAACCTCCAAGAACGAGCTAAAGGAATTTGGAGATGGAATTTTATTTTGGAGTAAAAATCTAGAACAGCTTTTCAGCCTTAAGGATTCGACGGCGAAAAATGAATAAAAACTAGTTGAGTATTCGCGAGCTTGCATTACCCAAACGACGCACTGCAAATGTTCATTATTGAAACCTATGAGTCTATCTGTACGCCTGTCCGCAAAAAAAAAGTTTGGGTTTTTGAAATTCTGACCTCGGGTTCTTAAAAATCATCAAATAGTAGAATAAGTAAAGTTCTTAAAGACACACCCTCTATCCCTTTGTCTTCATTCATAAATTGAATTGAAAATCTTTAGCTTTAGTGTTTAAGTAGTCCTCATCCCTTTTCCAGGATAAAAGATGGAATTTTTTATTATTTTGAACTCATTTTTATCGATGAAGACAAAGGATCGAATTTGATATATTCCTATTCTATCTATATCATATAGTACTGTGTTTCTCTATATGCGTTTTTTTCAGTGGGCATTCAGCACGACATGGCACTTTCCATTATTACTGAGTGTTTTTCCAATTTGTAAGCTCCTACTACATACAGATCATAAAACAATGGCAAAAGGAATTAGTCTCTTACAAAAGAGGTGCTGGAGACATAATAAGGATACTGATAACAAAATTAAAATTTGCTTTCAGATGTACCAGGTACTCTTCTTATAAACGTACCCTTCAAGCAACGTTAAAGCTCTGATGGTGGGGTCTCTAATAAGCCAGAATATTAGAATCATATCTTGTCACCCTCATATCACATAATCAAACTGCTGTTGCTACGGCTATTCTGTCGGGCATACTGTTCACAAGATTTTGATGTTTCCTCAGGAATTTTTCGTCTTTCCGCCAAAAGTGCCTTTGACAGTTCAGTCACAGATTTCGGGCGCTCCGCTCCTGCGCGCAATCGACGCTTCAACACATCCCAAAGATGGTCGATGGGGTTGAGATCGGGGCTCTGTGCGGCTAATCAAGTTTTTCCACCCCTATTTCATCAGCCCATCTGCATCCAACCCTTGCTTTATGGCAAAGTGCGTTGTCGTGTTGAAAGAGTAAAGGGCCATTTCCAAAATGCTGCCAGAGACTAGGGAGTGCGGCGTTGTCCAGGATCTCTTGGTAACGCTCTGCTTTTAGAAGACCAGCCACAGAAACAATTGGAACCACATCAAACCACGAAAAGCATCCCCACACCATCGCTAACCCTCTGCCAAACATCACTGTGGGCTCTATTACAGCTTGCCAGATCAGTTGCAAATCTGTGACGTTCTCAGAGTATTCGCCATACACAAATTCTTCCATCCGATTGCCAGATGGTATATCGTAACTCGTCATTCCATTTAACCATCCGCCAGTGTTCCAGTGACGTCTCTCATTGCACCACTGCAATCTCCTCCGCAGCTCTGCCATGAAAACCTAGTGAATGCAGTTCCTTACGAACAGCCCTGGTGCTTTCAGTTATCCCAGTGGATTCTATGAAGGATCTTGTCAGTCTATCAATCTATGTTTTACGGTTTGCAGTGATCACCCTGCGAGGTACCCTTCAGTCTCTGGCCGACATAATCTTGGGTCTTCCGGTCCTGGGCTGAACTCTTTTCATACCCTTACCTTTCCACGCCCGGATGACGTTTTGAACGGATGATTTGGGGATATTAGCAGGGTTGACTTCTCTCTAACACTTTTACCTACACGATGACAGCTAACAATTTTACCCCTCTCAAAGTCCGAAAGCTGTTTTCTTTGAGCCATTCCTACAGCATGCAAGCGACCTTTGTTATCTACTATTGGGATAAACGACAGCATTTAAATTGTACGGGAATGCCTCTTTTTTATATAAAATAGGGATGTCCCATGACATTTGGCAAGGTAGTGTAATACCCGACAGTGTGATGTATTAGGAGGATTAGCATGCAGTACTGATGTTCATTTTTATAATTAATTTATTTCTTTTTAAGTTTTAATTTGTGTTACGTAGCGAAAATAAATACTTTCAAACTGTAATTAAAGAAGGAGAGGCATTAGAATGGTGGTTTTATTTCCAGAGACGAAATTAAATAGCGGTTAAACAAATTTAAAAGTGGATCCATTATGCGTTTCATTGTGAAAACGCTGATGTCGAAGTGTAACTCCACCCGAAGCTTTTGTTTGGAATAAATTGCTTCTTTTCATTGTATCGCACCCAGGGGAAGGAGTTGTCGGTTTTTTTCTTTTCTTCGCCCCCCCCCTCCCCCCGTTCCTCCGATTTAGTCTAAGCTCTTAGGCGAAAGAGTGGAAAATGGACACTGGGAACATTGAGGACACGACAACGCGGGTGTTAAGTAGCGGTCGAGCCCTTCTTCCAAGGAATTGCGTTTTTTTCCCTTCTCTTGACTTGTAATTACCGGTTACAATAGGGAGGCGATCGTGCGCGCCTGGATCTAGCCGCTAAATCAACGCCTACCCACCAAAATGCCTCCACCGAAGACGACCCGTTGTTGTTTGTCGTCGTTAACGTCCTTTTTTCTCTCGGCTGACCAAACGAACATCACTTGTGGCACATGATTGTTCTTTGACCGTTTTATAATGACTCATGATAACGTAACCTCTAAGCGTGCTTCTGTTGTAACATGCTGAAAACATTACGTGATTATGTTATCATTGTACGTTCAAAAATTATTAAATATTTTTAGCGTACCCATCTTCTATGGATACACTGTAGTGGTTCTTTCCATGCGCTTTATCTATATAAACGCCATCTTTTGTTTTGTTAATGCGCGTGCCTCCTAAGAACAGAATTTGCAATAGTAAGTAATAGTAAATAAAATGTTTGGAGTTTCTTTGTAACATTGCTGAAAACGATACATGGTTATTGTTATTCCGTTCAAAAGTTATTAAATACTGTTATTCGGTGAGATCCTCGATCAACAAAGGGCTCATGTGGTCGAAAAAATTCAACATTACCTCCTCCGCTGACCAGGCATTTACTGTATTACTGAAATGTATCATTGGTAACGGAGACGAATTGACTTCCTTTGGCTGCTTTCTCTTTTGTGCTTTCTTGTTGATACGGAAAGCTCCACGTTAAATACTGCTATCGCACAATTTTTTTACTGTATCTGTATTAGTTATTGGTTTTGGATAAAACCAAACTCGGATCCAGTCCGGAAGCCAAGTTCCAGAGGTAGATCCAAGAGTGTGCCAAGCCCATGAGGGGTGAAATGCAGAGAAGAGAGAAGTTATAAGTTATTGAAAGTAGCAACGTATGAGATGTAAGAATTCCTTTATTATGTGACCAGATTTTAGGATTATGGGTTTCCGTAAGGTTTAGTATACGTGTTGCTTTATATTCAAAGTCGTCAGACATTGGTATGATTACTGAAGGAGTCCCAGTAGCAGAAAGAACGATAGGAACACTGTGTTCTGTTGGCTCCCACAAGCGTTTTATTTCGTGTGCAAGATCTGTATATTTGTCTGTTACTGCCTATGTATTGGCATGCAAATATCAGTTATATAAGCCACTCTGTTTTGTTTAACTACGATTATTATTGAGTTAGGTTAGCATTAAGTTACTAAGTTACTCCTGTCTAAAATTGAGATTATGGGATGTTCTAGTAATATGATCCAATGGTTTTCGTCCTTTCTTTCTGGCAGATCATTTTTTATAGATAATCGTTTGATTAGCTCAAGGGTAGGGAAAATTCTGAGTGGTGTCCGTCAAGGATCTCCTTTAGGGCCTGTGTTCTTTTATCAATCAATTTAAGCATCATTTTCGTGTTCAGTAACCCTGAAAACAAACAAATCATATTCTTTGCACCATAACTTTCAACTTTTTATGGCAGATTTGCTTCCGATTCCCAGTAGTTCTAATACATTAAACAAGGTTAATGAGTTGCTTTATGCGGACGATAAAAATTTTTTTGCTTCCGTCTCTAGCTGGTCGGATGTTGGTGATCTACATTTCACTTTGGATTACATTTTTAATTGGTCCTTACAAAATGGTTTACAACTCAATCCTAAAAAGTCTTTTTTTATCATAATTCCAGGAAAACCATAAATTTTGTTAGCAATTACGTATTGGGTAATACTATTTCAGATAGAAAGTTTAATGTAAATGATTTGGGTATTATATTTCAACAAAATAAATATCTTTCATTTACTAAATATTTGTCTTTTTAATTAGTCAGATTTGTAGTAGAATACTGTAGGTATTCTTAAGAGATGTTCAAACTTTTTTCCGAATATAAATACGTTTCTTAAATTATATAAAGCTCTGGTTGTTCCTAAAATTGCTTACTGTGCCCTTATTTAGTTTTCCAGAACTTCTCAAGATTTCGATGTTTTATAGCATAAATTCCTTTTATTTAGGACTAAATATAAGAGTTTTAACAACAATATTTTCGGTAACTGTTTTAATTTACTTAGAATTTTACATTTCAGTCTGTTTAATATAACTTAATAAGATATTACATGGACAAGTTTGTGCCTCGACAACGCTCGCGCATATTTATTTTTGTGCTTCTAAATACAACAGAGGCAATAAACATGTCCTCAATACTCATAAATGGAGCACTAAATTTCCAGGCTTAATCCTTCTAATAAACTCATCAACATTTTTAACACGCATTGTAATAATGACGCTAGGCCGTGTTTTGTTCAATATATTTATTTCCGATATAGTTTCTTACATTAAGAATACACAGGTTAGGTTTTCATGCGGACGACCTCAAGTTATACTCTGTAATTCATAATTGGAAGGATTTCATAATATGGCTAAAGTATTAGATGAGGTTGCCCATAGGGTCAGACGCAACGGCCTATCATTAAATGTTTCCAAGACCTTCTGTATAACTTAATCCAGGAAGGTTACTAATTCCGTGTATGTTTATACATTGTTGACCCACAAAATCGAACATCGTTCTTCGATAAAGGACTTGGATGTGTTATCTAATTCTAAACAAACTTTGACCGATCACCTGGAATATCTGTTACTGGAAGGTAGCAAGCGCTTGGGAATTATAAAACGTCTAGCGAATTTTTTTACTAAACAAAAGACGTTTAATAAATAGAGAAAAAATAGTAAGAAAATTCCACGGCCTGGGACCTCCAAGTATACGCCCCAGGGATCTCCGGATATACGCCCCGACGCTCTAACCACTAAGCTACCGCGGACATGGAAGCGGTAATATTATTATGATAAAAGACGTTTAGTAGTGTTATCAATTGTTTCAGCAAAATTTTGTATGCTCTTTGGATATGGTATTCACATAATATCCAATTAATAGACCATCTACAGGCGAAGCTACGCCAATTTAAAATTTTTATGATTCTCACTTTTAAAAATACCGACAAAGCCTTTCCGGCTTCTTTATTAAGTAGCGAAAGAATGGAGCTACTTATTAGTTTCGCAATGTCCGTCTGTCAGTCCGTCCCCTTCTTAATTTCTGCATTTTTTGAGATAGAAGGTTGAAATTCGGAATGTAGCTTACTATGGGCATGAGTACCTTCACTGTTTAGCTTGGTTTTGATTGGCCCACTATTT
This sequence comes from Rhysida immarginata, assembly GCA_023313115.1. NCBI lineage: Eukaryota > Metazoa > Arthropoda > Chilopoda > Scolopendromorpha > Scolopendridae > Rhysida > Rhysida immarginata. The sequence continues at coordinate 1,304,505 of JAHWFO010013951.1, forward strand.
GACTGGGGTCGGAAATACGGGGGAGGGAGTTAGAGGGGACCAAGTGATCTATGTGGTATTTAGGTATGTAAAGGAGTTAAATTCAATATGCATATTCCTCTAGGCAAAATCTACATTTCTATGAAGTTTGGACCCAGTGGGGTCGGAGTTGTCGAGGTGGCAGGCACTTGGTCTTTAGAACTATGGCTTATCATTTTATCGAAAATGATGAGAAAGGAAAGAAGATAGGGTTCTTTTATATTTTCTAAATACTAAGTCCGAGAAAATAAATTTTTTGATAAAAAAAAAAATTGGGGGTAAGTGCAGATGAAGGGTAAAAATTGATGAACCCATAACTTCCGCTACTTTCCTGTACCTTCCTTGGGAGGCTAAATTTCTTGTTTAATTTACAGCACATTCTTAACAGATTATTTCTGAATACTTTGATTAAGATAATTAATGGGAAAATTTTTGCTCCGCGAACCTTGGACTTGATGAGGTTTCGGGTTCCGAATGCTTTAAGAACCCATCAATCTCTGGAATTTCTTGGTAGAAGAAGAACTAACGTGATGAATTTGGAACCAGCTTTTAAATTAATCGAATTCCATAATAAGAATTTCCCCGTACTGAATATATTTTTTAGAGATTAAGGGCCGATTCATCATCTACTTTCTCAGCTGAGACTTCTCAAGTGAGTGTTCAGCAACAATACAGTGACATTGTTGTAACCAAGTTTTCCTCATTTCAACAATATAAGTCCATTGTTGCCGAAGACTCACTTGAGAAAGTAGATAATGAACTGGCCCTAAGTCTTAGCTTATTGCATTGTTTTATTCTTTTTTTGTTTGTTTTTGTTTCTCATGATTCGGTCTTTCGTGTTTTTTTTGTCTTCCATTAACCCCATTTGGGCTTTGACCTGCTGGGGGACAACACGGGGCTTTACCCTCCGGTATATCTGGTTGGGCTACTCCCTGTTGTTGTTACAGTTATTATTATTATTATTATTATTATTATTATTATTATTATTATTATTA